>CM022706.1:20457330-20911816 GCA_012295165.1 Asparagus setaceus
AGAAAAAAATGATAACAAGAAACGTTGCTGCATGAGAATAAAACAGTGTTAAACACTGATAAGAGACAGTTATGCGAAGTTTCAAGGAGAATAGTTGTTAAAGCCTCGTGAAACTATAACCAAAAAGATAAAAAAAAATATCTTAGCGAGATATGAAAGTTAGAAAAGAAAGACATAGAGCTGACAGCAATGTCTAGGGCAAAATTAGTAAATGAATAGAAGCGCGAAGCCTGAAAACAAGTTTTATTCTCCTCAAGATTTACCCATTTTATTTATTATCAGATATGCGAAACAATTATCTGGGAAGAAAAATCAATCCGTTGTCGTCTATTCAGGTTAGGACATCTAGTTTTTCTCTCAAAAAATAAAAATAGAAATAAATTCCTCGTGGGCAGTTCACTCAGCCAGACGCGGACCAAGTCTGATTCAAGCCAAAAAAAATATCCTCGTAGGCAAAACTTAGCTTGTCCTAGGCCCCTGAGATTCGGTGCAACATTCGTGTTCGCAGGTCGCGCGCCTGCACACGAGTCTAGATTCGGGGCGACATTTAGTTCAGGCTAATCGGGCTAGTTCGGATACTGGGATTTGCACCCCCCTCCGCGGGCGCGCGAGGCAAAATTTCCCCATTAAAAGCTTACCTCCTATTGTTGGGCTTTCACTTATAAACCCATCCTCATTCCTTAGTCCACCCAATGTGGGACTAAACTTCCCACTTGTCCTTGGGCCCTTTGGGAACCATTTTTCACATTCACACAACCATTTTTTATATATGAATGAAATGAATGGGGATTTTCCCTTGTTTTTCGGCCAAAAAAAAATTCAAGAGTACAATTAATATGACAATATATACAATGTAGTATATTATAAGTAGAATTGTAAATCAGATACCATTCTATATGTTTATTTCTTGAGTCTGCTTAAAATCTAAAACATAATTGGAATAGTCATTTTTATGTACACATCTTAGTACAATGCGTTACGTTCAGTCAATTTGTTGTTGGGGCCGGTCATTAATGCATATGGACAATTATACATTAGAGAACAGCAAGCATATATATATATATAGATCCAAATCAGTCAACAGCTAAGCCTTAATATGTTTCATGAGGCTACACGCCTCTTCCATATATTTTTTATGTTGCAATTACAAGCAAATGCCCCATTTGGTAAAGGGTTAAGGAAGAGTAATTAAGGAGAATGATTAATATAGTTAATCGATTTGGTAATCCGAAGGACGAAATTATTAATCTGTTAAATAAGTTTTATTTTAGTCATTGTGATCATTTTTAGTGTTTGGGAATAACGAGAATTTTGACTATTTTCTTTATAAATAGAATGATTAACTCTTAATCCTTTTAAATAGGAGCATTAGTAAACCCTTCATTTTGAGGGATTAACCCGTTTAATTACTCTAGGGGGGTCAGCTTAACTCTTCTATATTTTTTGCATTTGATAAATTATGAAAGGTTTACTCATTTTAACAATTGTATAGATTTTTTTATGTTTGGCGGGTTAAAGGGGTTAAGTCTCATTAACCCCTCACTTAAGCCGTTGCAGATGGCACATAGAATATACTAATTTACGCATGGGAGGAGCTGACACGAACGGTAACCCTCAACGTTCATATGTCATCGAAAGCATGTATGTCCTACTCTCAACAGTGATGAGACGCACGGATGAATCCTTCTCGAGTCCATGCATGTTTAACGGGGTGCAAAATAAATAAATAACATGGGAATCCCATAGGAGCAATCTGTATTCCTTCTGGTGCCTATATATACAGCAGCACAAAAACCGTCACCCCTCCTCAAGCAAGCAAGAGCAAAATTTATACATTGATCTCTTACCAAAATCAAAAGCAAATCCAATGGCTCCCAAAGATGCCAAGAGTGATCATCCTTGATTTATTATGGTTCTAAGCATCGATGGAGGCCACGTGAGAGGCATCATCCCTGGAAAGCTCCTTGAGTGCCTTAATTGCAAATTCAAAGTAAATTTATCAACTAGTTCATTCTAGATATAGTACAGTTCATATGTCAAACTTCGTTAAGATAGTTTTGGTATGTTGATGATTCATGTGCGAGTGTAGTCTAATTAATGCTGAAAAGAGAATTAGTTACTGTATAATGACTTTTTTTCTTCTTGTTAGGGGATGTTTGTTTTTTTATGGGGTGGGGTTGGTGGGGTTTTGGTTCTGGTGAGGAAGTGGAGCAAGCCTAAACCTCTTCGTTACCAATGGCAAGTAGTAAAAAAAAAATTTGCTTCACCCCCAAGACTTGGTCAACAAGCCAAAAAACCCCTCAATCAACTTTGTATGCTTTTAACCCCTAAATTTAGAGCCACCTAAGCAAAAGTTTCCCGTTCTCCACTTTACCCCTAATTAAAGCCCATGTGGGCTGCTCTCTCTCTCTCTCTCTCTGTCTCTCTCTCATCATCATCATCATCTCCCTCCTCTCTTCCCTTTTCTCTCTCCTCACTCCATAGCCATTACCAACAACTTCTCATTCTTTCTTCTCTTTTTTCTCTCGCCACTCCACGGCCTCTTGCACCATCACCCTCCCTCTTCATGGCCCTAAACAAACTCAATGCCTCTCATCTGCTTTGACCCTCATCTTCGATTGGCGACAGTGGAGCTCGCCCCTTCATCGGACCTCTCATGGCCTCTCGCACCATCACCCTCCCCTCCCCCAATGACGACCTCCCTTTTGATTTCAAAGCCTTGGCCTCATCACAAGAGCAAATGTAGAGGGAGACGAGCACCAGTACTTAAAAATATAGATCAACTGTTCGACGAAATGCCTATGAGAAACAAACCCATCATGTATAAATCTCCAAGCAAGGGCCAAGCAGTTAGAGGAGAAGAATATGTGGGTTATGATTGCATGGATCTCAGAGGTGAGGTGGTGGGACCTAGATTGGGCCCATCGAAGGAGGGGCGACGATGAGGCTGGGGTTGAAGATGGTTGTGGATTGAAGGAGGAAGAAGAAGAGCATGACAGTAGCTAGCTAGTATTGATCATGACCCCTGCCTATTTGGTTTCAGAATCAAGGCCCTCTTCCTTCTTAAAGCACTCAACCATTGTTTCCCCCTCCTCCTTAGAGTTCGACTGCCAAGCTCTACCATCGAGCAGTCTGGAATGTATTTCAAGATTTATGAGTAAAGGAATGTTAATAAAATGCTATATAATGCATTTTATGATTTTTGAGCAAATGAATATTTTTTTAGCTATTTCTGCTATTCCTCCTCCTCTTTCCATTCCTAGGCGAAAAAGCTTAACAACAAATACATAAGCTTAACAACCAATGCATAAGCTTAATAGCTAACGAAAAAGCTTAACAACCAACGCGTAACCTTAACAACTGATGAAAAAGCTTTACAACTAACGCATAAGAAAAAGCTTAACCAATGCATAAGCTTAATAACTAATGAAAAAACTTAACAACAAACGCATAAGCTTAACAACTAATGCATAAGCTTAACAACTAATGAAAAAGCTTAACAACCAACGCATAAGCTTAACAATTAACGAAAAAAATTAACAAACACATAAGCTTAACAACTAACGAAAGAGCTTAACCAACGCATAAGCTTGATAACCAATGCATAAGCTTAACAATTGATGAAAAATCTTAACAATAAATGCATAAGCTTAACGACTAATGACTACGCTTAACAACTAATGAAAAAGCTAAATAAATGCATATAAGCTTAACAACTAGCAAAAAGCTTAACAACAAATACAATGACGAAAAAGCTAAACAAATGCATATAAGCTTAACAACCAATACATAAGCTTAACAACTAGCAAAAAGCTCAACAATAAATATATAAGCTTAACAACTAATGCATAAACTTGCCAATTAATGAAAAAACTTAACAACAAACACATAAGCGTAACAACTAATGCATAAGCTTAACAATTAACGAAAAAGCTTAACAACTAATGAAAAAGCTTAACCAACGCATAAGCTTAACAAATGTTATTACAGAACTCATATAGTTAAGAGCTCTTAGCAGGACAAACCTGATTATCCCAAGAAGTGGCTACCAAGTAATTTGCCTTAGGACTAAAACTAAGGCTAGATACAGAGTCATTGGGTGCAGGTGTGACCTGCGTCAAAAATACCAAACAAAACATTAGTTAACCGCAACAATGTAACATACACAATAGAATAGCATGGGCAACATAGGTAACACAGCTCAGTTGCCAACATAGATGTTTATATTTAGGCACACAAAATTACACATGGAAACAATGTGCATGCCTTACAATTCTGCAGATGGAAAGCATTAATGTGCATTAGGATTTCCAAAATGAGCCCTGTCATATATTTCCATGCAGAAAATGAATGAAAACTTAATAAAACATCAGATTAGACTCTCAAGCTATATTTCATAAATAAAACAATATAAGGTGGGATTCATGTATCGAGTATTTTGAAAAAACATATAATTAGTTAACTAAGAACAAGTCCAAATCTTTTATTTCACCACTATAACTAGATGCACAAAATTCAATCAAGCTAGCATACTCAATGCATCATTAGCAACAATCGCAAACCATATCTCCGATTATGCCCCAAGCTTAAACCTAAACAAAACTTTCAAGTTAGCATCTTTTTCAGGAACAATAACTAAAAAAACCCCACAAAACATCAATAAAATAGACATAAGACTTGTTAGGGTTCACATTCCCTGCTGCGCCGATTCCAGAAAGCGCCATCTATTTCTACAAACTCAGCCTAATAAAACGAACAAAAGCGCAGCAAATTCGAAGATATTCAGGAAAAAGAGCAAAGCCATTGCTTAAACCCTAGAAATTTCAACCTAAACCCTAAAAGAAAACAGATAAGCTGAGACGAAATCACCCAAGATTTCGTGCTGCTAACCCCTTTGCTTCAATTTTTTCTCTCTGAAATTTTTACTTTTTTCTTTTTCTTTTTTGTTTCTTGACTGACGGAGAGAGAGGGGGGTTATCTATGAAAAGGAGAATGCAGCGTAGCGTCGGATTGATGCAGGAAGCGGGTCGGGTAGGATATTAATCGGGTCGGGTTTAGTTGAAATGGACAGGTAAGATGAGCGGCTAAGCAGCGTAGCGTTGGATTGATGCGGAGAAGCAGGTCGGGTAGGATATTAATCAGGTCGGGCTTAGTTGAAATGGACGACTGAGATGAGTGGCTAAGCACCATAGCGTTGGATTGACGCAGAGAAGCGGGTCGGGTAGGATACTTAGTTGCAGCTAAGCGGCATAGGGTAGGACACTGATGGGTCGGTTTTAGTTGAAATCGACGGTTGAGGTGAAAGGCTATTTTATGTGGACAGTCGACGCATAGCGTAGGATGTACGCGACGTTAGAAACGGATGTATTTGGATTTTGGATCCGGATAGTGTTTCGGGTCGGATTATTAAAGTAAAAAATTCATTAAGGCCCAGTGTTAAGAAAATAGGTAGATGTTGAAGGGACCTGGTCCATGGGCCTAACACCGGCCAGTAATATAATTTTGTTATCATTTAATTAATTATGCTTTTAGTGGAGCTTACTCGTGGGAAGGGGAGGGGGAAAACATAGAGAGCCACCTCCATATAGCTTTAGGTAAACTTCATTATCAATTAGAAATCAGTATAGTTGGTATATAATATCAATATAATTATTTTTTATCGGTGTTGACATTTAAAACTATTAGTTCAGTTAAATTATTGTATAAATGCGATAACTAAATTTAAAGTATATGTCCAAACAATCGTCTCGTGTTCTCCATCCTAATTGCCATAGTCTATTAAGGCCGATGATTTTAAGTACGCAACAGGTTTATTGCAAATCCATATTTTATTCCGTAAGTAGTCTAATGATTCACTTCCTTTTATGCCAGTTTGACTATAGCTAATCAATTAGGGGTGTTTGTTTACATGCAGTGAAAAATGAAAGTGAGGAAGTGACTTTCATTTAACATTTTATGTGTTTGTTTTCATACAAGTGGTTATGAAAGTGAAATGCAAGAAGTTCGCCACATGTGATTTAATGCAATTTTAACTTCCTCTAAAAGTAATGAAGTCACATGAAGCGACAAAATAGTAACAAATTTTAATTGCCAACATAGATGTTTATATTTAGGCACACAAAATTACACATGGAAACAATGTGCATGCCTTACAATTCTGCAGATGGAAAGCATTAATGTGCATTAGGATTTCCAAAATGAGCCCTGTCATATATTTCCATGCAGAAAATGAATGAAAACTTAATAAAACATCAGATTAGACTCTCAAGCTATATTTCATAAATAAAACAATATAAGGTGGGATTCATGTATCGAGTATTTTGAAAAACATATAATTAGTTAACTAAGAACAAGTCCAAATCTTTTATTTCACCACTATAACTAGATGCACAAAATTCAATCAAGCTAGCATACTCAATGCATCATTAGCAACAATCGCAAACCATATCTCCGATTATGCCCCAAGCTTAAACCTAAACAAAACTTTCAAGTTAGCATCTTTTTCAGGAACAATAACTAAAAAAACCCCACAAAACATCAATAAAATAGACATAAGACTTGTTAGGGTTCACATTCCCTGCTGCGCCGATTCCAGAAAGCGCCATCTATTTCTACAAACTCAGCCTAATAAAACGAACAAAAGCGCAGCAAATTCGAAGACATTCAGGAAAAAGAGCAAAGCCATTGCTTAAACCCTAGAAATTTAAACCAAAACGGATAAGCTGAGAGGAAATTAACCAAGATTTCGTACTGCTAACCCCTTTGCTTCACTTTTTTCTCTCTCTGTAAATTTTACTTTTTTCTTTTCCTTTTTTGTTTTTTGACTGACGGATAGAGAGGGGGGTTATCTATGAAAAGGAGAATGCAGCGTAGCGTCGGATTGATGCAGGAAGCGGGTCGGGTAGGATATTAATCGGGTCGGGTTTAGTTGAAATGGACGACTGAGATGAGTGGCTAAGCACCATAGCGTTGGATTGACGCAGAGAAGCGGGTCGGTAGGATATTAATCAGGTCAGGCTTAGTTGAAATGGACTGCTGAGATGAGTGGCTAAGCACCATAGCGCTGGATTGACGCAGAGAAGCGGGTCGGGTAGGATACTCATCGGGTCGGGTTTAGTTGCAGCTAAGCAGCATAGGGTAGGATACTGGTGGGTCGGTTTTAGTTGAAATCGACGGTTGAGATGAAAGCCTATTTTATGTGGACAGTCGACACGTAGCGTAGGATGTACGCGACGTTAGAAACGGATGTATTTGGATTTTGGATCCGGATAGTGTTTCGGGTCGGATTATTAAAGTAAAAAATTCATTAAGGCCCAGTGTTAAGAAAATAGGTAGATGTTGAAGGGACCTGGTCCATGGGCCTAACACCGGCCAGTAATATAATTTTGTCATCATTTAATTAATTATGCTTTTAGTGTAGCTTACTCGTAGGAAGGGGAGGGGAAACATAGAGAGCCACCTCCATATAGCTTTAGGTAAACTTCATTATCAATTAGAAATCAGTATAGTTGGTATATAATATCAATATAATTATTTTTATCGGTGTTGACATTTAAAACTATTAGTTCAGTTAAATTATTGTATAAATGCGATAACTAAATTTAAAGTATATGTCCAAACAATCGTCTCGTGTTCTCCATCCTAATTGCCATAGTCTATTAAGGCCGATGATTTTAAGTACGCAACAGGTTTATTGCAAATCCATATTTTATTCCGTAAGTAGTCTAATGATTCACTTCCTTTTATGCCAGTTTGACTATAGCTAATCAATTAGGGGGTGTTTGTTTACATGCAAGTGAAAAATGAAAGTGAGGAAGTGACTTTCATTTAACATTTTATGTGTTTGTTTTCATACAAGTGGTTATGAAAGTGAAATGCAAGAAAGCTGCCACATAGGATTTAATGCAATTTTAACTTCCTCTAAAAAAGTAATGAAGTCACATGAAAGCGACAAAAATAGTAACAAATTTTAATTAAATAATTTTAATTAAATTTACTAATTGATCTAATTTGCCACGTTATCTTCACATTGCACTTTTAACATTACATTCGTTTTTTCAGACAAACATTGTATTTCACTTGCATGTTATTTGCAAAAAAAATAACTTGCACAATTTCAATTCACTTTCGAACAGCCAAACACCCCCTTAATGTATTTTGCTGCTTATGAGTTCTTGCAATATGCTTATTTATTGAAGCTTATAAGCTATGCTAGCTTTTGGCTTTTATGCTAGAATTTTATTAAAAATAGATGGATACAATAATCATTTATTTAGTCAAATCTAACTTATTTAAGTTAGTTTTTAGTCAAATCCCAAGATCTGAACTAGCCCGATTAGCTCTAACTGCAGTGACGCTGACCGGACACCTAATGTCGACCAATCTCGGGCCTAGGACAAGCTAAGTTTTGCCTACAGGGATCTGTTTTTTGGCTTGAGTTAGACTTGGTCCGCGTCTGGGCTGAGTAAACTGCCCACGAGGAATTTATTTCTATTTTTATTTTTTGAGAGAAAAACCAGATGTCCTAACCTGAATAGACGACAACGGATTGATTTTTCTTGCCAGATAATTGTTTCGCATATCTGATAATAAATAAAATGGGTAAATCTTGAGGAGAATAAAACTTGTTTTCGGGCTTCGCGCCTCTATTCATTTACTAATTTTGCCCTAGACATTGCTGTCAGCTAAATGACTTTCTTTTCTAACATTCATTTCTCGCTAAGATATTCTTTTTTATCTTTTTGGTTATAGTTTCGTGAGGCTTTAACAACTATTCTCCTTGAAACTTCGCATAACTATCTCTTATCGGTGTTTAACACTGTTTTATTCTCATGCAGCAACGTTTCTTGTTATCATTTTTTTTCTCTCAACAGATACTACAGATGGTGGCTACATCAATAAGTCATTTTGGATCTCATGGGATGTTCTATCTTGCTGCTGCAGTATCCGACTTTTATGTCCCATGGAATGACATGGTATAAAAAATTAAAATGTGTTACATCTTTAATTTCAGTTAAATCAATTTCAACTCATATCTTGTTTAAGATCCTTGATAACCAATGTAGACTTGTTTTCTGCCAGCTAAAATACAAGAAAAGTACTACTAAGACTGCAAAGGTTCATGTTTGTACTTAGAGAATGCTTATTAATATGTTGTCTTAGATCCTAAAGTTTCACACGTGGGTGAACAACATAGGCAGAACATAAACATTTCCATAAACATTTATAGAAACACATAGAAATCTATTTTACCCCACTTTTCCTTTTCCTTAAATTTATGGAAAATGAACCAAACATCCCCTTAAACAAAAAACATGCATTTTTAACAATTTGTATGTCAAAATGAATGACATACAGAAAACAGAAGAAAATTCACCGTTTGGAGCATAAGAGCCCATACATTTTACTCGTTGAAAGATTCATAGAGCTTCATGTTAAGAGTGAAGTTCAATTTTTTTTCTAAATAACTGATCACATTTTTTATTTGATTACAGTTCTTTTTTCCTCAAACTGTTTGGATTAAATTTAAAACTTTGCCAGTAGAAGAATTAAGTGAGTCTGGTAGTGACATGATAAGCCAGTGTTTCGCTACTAAAAGTGAATCAGAATCTACTGCCTTTGAAAAATAGGATTTTAATGATAGTAGAGAATATCAAATCTTACTTCAGAATTTACAAATCCGATTTGCAGCACCCCTTTTTCAAGTTTACAAAAGATATAACCACAGTTATAGCCAGAGAACATAATTTTATGTTGAACATTTCATGTTGTCAGTACATTCCATGCTGAAAGTTCAATTTAACAGTGAGAAAAGCGTAACCATAACTTATTCAGATGCCTTGGCAAAGTTGCTTATTTTGAGCATTGCAAACGCTTCGCCTGAGGCGGGTTTGTCTACTCGCACTCTGAAATTGTTGAGGGATCACCGACGCCTTGTCATCGACCGCTGGTTCGGCTGGTGCTGAGCCTTTTAAGACAGCGATTGATAAGGCTGAACTTCTCCTTAATGATTTGCAAAAGTTTTACACAGCTGATCTTGAGGGCATTGCTGAGATCGAATTTCGTCGCTTGTCAGCCATACATTGCCAAGCTCTTGAGTCTGCCCACAAAGAGATGGCACATATTGATGTGAGGGTTTGAGATTTTAACGAGAATATCGTTTCTAATGAGGGTTACCATGAGGAGCTGCAGGATGCTATCTAAGAGAATGATACTGTCATTACTGCCGCCCAAGCAACCATTGTCGCGGCTCAAGCGCGTTTGGAAGAAGCTCAATCTCAAAAGGAAGTGCTTGAATCCGATTTGGCTGAATTCACCAAGAAATGGGATTCTCAAGTTGCGGAGCTCCATGCTAAGACGAAGAAGCTCAAACCGCTAAAGCTACTCTCATCGATCCTAAGACTTTGAGGGAGAGGGCTCGGAAGGGTGCTCGAGAAGTCAAGGATGCCAATATTAGCAAATGTATTGCACAGATAAACGCCTTTTATCCGCTACCTTTGTAAAGACTTCTTGTTAATGTTTCTTGGCTCTTTTGAATAAAAAGAACTCTTTTATCTCCCTTGATGTATGTATGATAGAGGTATAGTGTTAACGTATCATAGTAACATCTTTGCCGGGAGGAAAATATTGGGGATCAAATTGATAGAGGTGTAATGTTAACATGCCAATAGGTAACCGACAGAGGTGCAATGTTAACCGCCGGTTTGAAAGGAGTCCAAAGCGACTACCACCGCTTGGAAGTGTAATGTTAACTTAACGCGGGAAATCGATATAAGTGTAATGTTAACTAATCGATTTTTGACATAAGCGAATTGACAGAGGTGTAATGTTAACCGTACCAATTTTGCTAAGATAGGCCTACGAGGTGTAATGTTAACCAATGACCGAAAAGGTCCAAAGAGGTGTAATGTTAACCGGTCGATCATTTGAGATGAGAAATCATTCAGAGGTGTATCGTTAACATGACGATTTGATCAAATTGATACTATTCAAAGGTGTATTGTTAACATGACAAGAGGGGGTATATTTGGAATTGACATCGCTCAGAGGTGTATTGTTAATGACATGCTTATGGAATGTCCCGAGTCAAGCAGAGGTGTGGTGTTAACTTGGTGACTCTTTGGGGATTTTAATTAGAGTTTTGGATCAAGAAGATCAACATTTTCGGTTTAGAGGTGGAAACTTAAACATGACCGTGATTTTGTGGGGAGATGATTTTGGCCAAGATCAAGGGTAGTATTTTTGAGAAATTTTCCATTGATTAGCGCCATGAGCCTATTGCCATCTTGGTCAATTAGGCGATATGCTCTATTTGAGTAGACTGCTCTACTACAAATGGACCTTCCCATTTAGGTTGGAATTTGCCTTTAGTCTTATGCCATGCGCATGGGTCGATTTAACGGCTAAGACCAGACGCCCTCTTTGAAGGATCGTTTTTGACTCTCCTATTGGAGGCTCTCAAATTGCGGACCTAGATCTCGATTCTTTCGAGCTTGAAGTCTCACTCATCCAACTTCTAGTTCTTGGAGGCACTTTTGATGATGTTCTTTGGTTGTCATCTTCTGGCAATGGAGATCCTCAAAGACTGCACGAACTTCTAGAGGGATCACGGCCGCGATCCCAGACCAAGGAAAATGGTGTTGAGTCGGGTGGGAGTGCACCGCTGTTCGGTAAGCCCATAAGCACTTTCCAAGTTTCTCGTCCCAATCTCGCTTTGTGGAGAGCGAAGTTCAATTTTTTTTCTAAATATCTGATCACATTTTTATTTGATTACAGTTCTTTTTCCTCAAACTGTTTGCATTAGATTTAAAACTTTGCCAGTAGAAGAATTAAGTGAGTCTGGTAGTGACATGATAAGCCAGTGTTTCGGTACTAAAAGTGAATCAGAATCTACTGGCTTTGAAAAATAGGATTTTAATGATAGTAGGGAATATCAAATCTTACTTCAGAATTTACAAATCTGATTTGTAGCACCCCTTTTTCAAATTTACAAAAGATATAACCACAATTATAGCCGGAGAACATAATTTTATGTTGAACATTTCATGTTGTCAGCACATTCCATGCTGAAAGTTCAATTTAACCGTGAGAAAAGCGTAACCATAACTTATTCAGATGCCTTGGCAAAGTTGCTTATTTTGAGCATTGCAAACGCTCTTCGTCTGAGGCGGGGTTTGTCTACTCGCACTCTGAAATTGTTGAGGGATCAGCTCGACGTCTTGTCATCGACTGCTGGTTCGGCTGGTGCTGAGCCTTTTAAGACAGCGATTGATAAGGCTGAACTTCTCCTTAATGATTTGCAAAAGTTTTACACAGCTGATCTTGAGGGCATTGCTGAGATCGAATTTCGTCGCTTGTCAGCCATACATTGCCAAGCTCTTGAGTCTGCCCACAAAGAGATGGCACATATTGATGTGAGGGTTTGAGATTTTAACGAGAATATCGTTTCTAATGAGGGTTACCATGAGGAGCTGCAGGATGCTATCTAAGAGAATGATACTGTCATTACTGCCGCCCAAGCAACCATTGTCGCGGCTCAAGCGCGTTTGGAAGAAGCTCAATCTCAAAAGGAAGTGCTTGAATCCGATTTGGCTGAATTCACCAAGAAATGGGATTCTCAAGTTGCGGAGCTCCAGGCTAAGACGAAGAAGCTTTCTGAAATCCGGGCTAAAGCTACTCTCATCGATCCTAAGACTTTGAGGGAGAGGGCTCGGAAGGGTGCTCGAGAAGTCAAGGATGCCAATATTAGCAAATGTATTGCACAGATAAACGCCTTTTATCCGCTACCTTTGTAAAGACTTCTTGTTAATGTTTCTTGGCTCTTTTGAATAAAAAGAACTCTTTTTATCTCCCTTGATGTATGTATGATAGAGGTATAGTGTTAACGTATCATAGTAACATCTTTGCTGGGGAGGAAAATATTGGGGATCAAATTGATAGAGGTGTAATGTTAACATGACGGTTTGATCGAATTGACACTGTTCAGAGGTGTAATATTAACATAACAGTGTGGGGGTATTTGACAGAGGTGTAATGTTAACATGCCAAATAGGGTAACCGACAGAGGTGCAATGTTAACCAGTCGGTTTGAAAGGAGTCCAAAGGACGACTACCGTTTGGAAGTGTAATGTTAACTTAACGGTGGGAAATCGATATAAGTGTAATGTTAACTAATCGATTTTTGACATAAGCGAATTGACGAGGTGTAATGTTAACCACCAATTTTGCTAAGATAGGTCGACGAGAGGTGTAATGTTAACCGGTCGGTTTGAAAGGAGTCCAAAGGACGACTACCGTTTGGAAGTGTAATGTTAACTTAACGGTGGGAAATCGATATAAGTGTAATGTTAACTAATCGATTTTTGACATAAGCGAATTGACAGAGGTGTAATGTTAACCAGTCAATTTTGCTAAGATAGGTCGACAGAGGTGTAATGTTAACCACCAATTTTGCTAAGATAGGTCGACAGAGGTGTAATGTTAACCGGTCAGATCATTTGAGATGAGAAATCATTCAGAGGTGTATCGTTAACATGACGATTTGATCAAATTGATACTATTCAAAGGTGTATTGTTAACATGACAGTAGGGGGTATATTTGGAATTGACACTGTTCAGAGGTGTATTGTTAACATGACAGTTATGGAATGTCCGGAGTCAAGCAGAGGTGTGGTGTTAACTTGGTGACTCTTTGGGGATTTTAATTAGAGTTTTGGATCAAGAAGATCAACATTTCTGGTTTAGAGGTGGAAACTTAAACATGACCAGGATTTTTGTGGGGAGATGATTTTGGCCAAGATCAAGGGTAGTATTTTTTGAGAAATTTTCCATTGATTAGCGCCATGAGCCTATTGCCATCTTGGTCAATTAGGCGATATGCTCTATTTGAGTAGACTGTCTCTACTACAAATGGACCTTCCCATTTAGGTTGGAATTTGCCTTTAGTCTTATGCGTCATGCGCATGGGTCGACGAACGGCTAAGACCAGATCGCCCTCTTTGAAGGATCGTTCTTTGACTCTCCTATTGGAGGCTCTCGAAATTCGTGACCGGTAGATCTCGATTCTTTGCTGAGCTTGAAGTCTCAGCTCATCCAGCGCTTCTAGTTCTTGGAGGCACTTTTGATGATGTTCTTTGGTTGTCATCTTCTCGGCAATGGAGATCCTCAAAGACGGTACCTGAACTTCTAGAGGGATCACGGCTTCGCATCCGTAGACCAAGGAAAATGGTGTTGAGCTGGTGGGAGTGCAGACCGTTGTTCGGTAAGCCCATAAGCACTTTCCAAGTTTCTCGTCCCAATCTCGTTTGTTGGAGACGACAAACTTCTTCAGAAGTTTAATGATGGTTTTATTGAAAGCTTTAGCTAGACCATTAGTTGCAGGGTTGTATGGCGTCGAAGCCACGTCTTGGATTCTAAACTTGTTGCAGAATTTGAAGAACGGTCGACTGATGAATTGCGAACCGTTGTCGTGAATGATTCGTCTAGGAATGCCGAATCGGTATATCACGTGGTGTCTCAAGAGTCTGATCACTTGAGACATTTTAACTTTCCTGAGGGGAACAGCTTCGGCCCATTTGGAGAAGTAGTCTGTAATGGCTAGGATAAATCGATGGCCTTTGATGGACGGTGGGCTGATCGGCCCGATAATGTCCATGCCCCAAGCTTCAAATGGCCATGATGCAGCTGTCGGATGTAATTCTTTCGGAGGTTGATGTAGGAAGTCAACATGGATTTGACATGCATGACATCGTTTAGCATATGCTACCGCATCTGCTATCATTACCGGCCAGTAGTAACCTAGACGACGAAGTCGGTCCTGAAGTTTGGGACCTAGTTGATGAGCTCCACATGTACCATCGTGGGCTTCCTTTAATGCCTCTCGAGCTTCATTTGGTGATAAGCATCGGAGCAAAATACCGTCGAAAGACCGTCGGTATAAAGTCTGCGTGGTAGAATCGTAGAAAAAGCGTGGCGCTCTTCTTTGAATAGAGATTGCATGCCTTGGATCATCCGGTAGGATCCCGTATAAAACGTAGTCGATGATTGCGAACCGCCAATCATTACCTTCGAAGTGAGTTGGCATGATATGCACCTTGTTAGCTTCAAGAATATGCTCCGGGGAGCATAATTGATGGCTAGCCACGGTGATGCGCCTAGTAGATGTGGGCGCCAAGGCAAGTGTGGCAGCAAGGGATGCTAAAGCATCTGCATGGGTATTCTCGAGGTGGGCTACATAGCTGATGTAGAAGCCTTCGAATGATTGAGCGAGCTTTATTGCCGCTCTATGGTAAGGTATGAGGTCTTCGTGGCGAACCTCATATTCTCCTTTGATTTGATTCACGATGAGCTTAGAATCACCGTGAGCATCAAGATATTTGACGCCCATGTCTTGAGCGAGTTGTAGGCCAATTACAAGGGTGTTATACTCGGCTACGTTGTTAGAACATGGCTCGATCAATGAATAAGCCCGAGGAAGAACATGTCCATGGGGGTCGATCAGCACTACCCCTAGTCTTGCTACAATTGCTCCCTTGTGGTTACGTCTTGATGCCCCATCAAAGTACAGCTGCTATATCTGGTGGTCTGAAATTGCATTTGACTCGAAGACTTCATCTGGGATGTCTTCATAAAGTTTGGAAGACTCTGGAATGGGATGCTCTGCCAAAAAGTCCGCTATTGCTTGACCTTTGACAGCTTTCTGGGGCACGAACGTCATGTCATACTGTGAAAGCAGTATCGCCCATTTGGCTAGCTTAGAGTTTAGTGATCCAATTTTTATCATGAGTATCCATAGAGGATTAACTCTTTAAATGACGTGGATAGATTGGCCAATGAGGTAGTGTCGCATCTTCTAAATTGCGAAGACCAATGCTAGACATTCTTTCTCAACTGGATTGTAACGATGCTCGGTGCCAATCATAGTCCGGCTGAGGTAGTAAATGACTTGTTCGTGGCCATTATCATCTTTCTGAGCAAGGAGTGCTCCCAGGGAGTGGTCCATTACTCGGACATAGATCAGGAATAGTTTAGCTGATACTGGCGAAGCTAGGACCGGTGGCTTTGTGAGATAATCTTTGATCTTGTTGAAAGCTTCTTGGCAGGTGTTGTCCCAGATGAACGAAACACCTTTCTTCATGAGTCTTTGAAATAGTTGACATTTCCCAGATAAGTTGGTGATAAACCTTCGGATGTAAGCTAATCGTCCTTGTAAGCCTCTGACTTCTTTGAGATTTTTCAGAGGTGGCATCTCTTGGATGGCTTTCACCTTTTCGGGGTCGACATGTATTCCCTTGGATGTTACAATAAATCCTAGGAACTTGCCTGATGATACCCCCAGGAAGGATTTGGTTGGATTCATCTTGGTGGTGCTTCGCATAATTTGAACACCGTTCTCAAGTCATTGATATGATCTTGCTTGTGATGACTTTTGATTTATAGGTCGTTGACGAGCATTCTACCGCTCTGCTCACCAAGATCGTGTTCTCGCGCCGATAAGTAGCTCCAGATTCTTCGTGTCAAGGGCATCACTATGTAAACGTAATACCTAAAGGTGTTCTCAAGGCCGGTGTTTTGATCATCCGGATGCATTTTGATTTGGTTGTATCTAGAGAATCCATCTATGAAAGACATCCTCTCGAACCCAAACGTGTTGTCAACCATGACTTTGGATAGGGAGTGGAAATTTGTCTTTTGGACAGCGAGGTTGAGATCCTCGAATCATATTTGGATCTTTCCACTTTTTTTCACCACCACCATATACAACCAATTGGGGTGTTGTTCTTCACGGATGAATCCGCATTCAATGAGCTTGCGGATTTCTTTCTCAATTTGCTCCATCAATTCGGACGGAAGCGCCATTGCCGCTTGCTTGATCGCTTGACATTAGGGTCGATATCAAGATGATGTACGACCATGTTAGGGTCTAGGCCCGGATGTCTTCATAAAGTTTGGAAGACTCGAATGGGATGCTCGCCAAAAGTCCGCTATTGCTTGACCTTTGTGACTTTACGGGGCCTGACGTCATGTCATCTTGTGAAAGCGGTATAAGCCCATTTGGCTAGCTTAGAGTTTAGTGATCAATTTTTATCATGAGTATCCATAGAGGATTAACTCTTTAAATGACGTGGATAGATTGGCCAATGAGGTAGTGTCGCATCTTCTAAATTGCGAAGACCAATGCTAGACATTCTTTCTCAACTGGATTGTAACGATGCTCGGTGCCAATCATAGTCCGGCTGAGGTAGTAAATGACTTGTTCGTGGCCATTATCATCTTTCTGAGCAAGGAGTGCTCCCAGGGAGTGGTCCATTACTCGGACATAGATCAGGAATAGTTTAGCTGATACTGGCGAAGCTAGGACCGGTGGCTTTGTGAGATAATCTTTGATCTTGTTGAAAGCTTCTTGGCAGGTGTTGTCCCAGATGAACGAAACACCTTTCTTCATGAGTCTTTGAAATAGTTGACATTTCCCAGATAAGTTGGTGATAAACCTTCGGATGTAAGCTAATCGTCCTTGTAAGCCTCTGACTTCTTTGAGATTTTTCAGAGGTGGCATCTCTTGGATGGCTTTCACCTTTTCGGGGTCGACATGTATTCCCTTGGATGTTACAATAAATCCTAGGAACTTGCCTGATGATACCCCCAGGAAGGATTTGGTTGGATTCATCTTGAGCTGGTGCTTTCGCATAATTTCGAACACCGTTCTCAAGTCATTGATATGATCTTGCTTGTGATGACTTTTGATTGCGAGGTCGTTGACGTAGCATTCTACCGTCTGTTCACCGAAGATCGTGTTCATTGTGCGTCGATAAGTAGCTCCAGCATTCTTCAGGCCGAAGGGCATCACTATGTAACAGAATACTCCTAAAGGTGTTCTGAAGGCCGTGTGTTTTTGATCATCTGGATGCATTTTGATTTGGTTGTATCTAGAGAATCCATCTATGAAAGACATCCTCTCGAACCCAAACGTGTTGTCAACCATGACTTCTGTGATAGGGAGTGGAAATTTGTCTTTTGGACAGGCGAGGTTGAGATCTCGGAAATCGATGCATATTTGGATCTTTCCACTCTTTTTCATCACCACCACGATATTGGCTAACCAATTGGGGTGTTGTTCTTCACGGATGAATCCGCATTCAATGAGCTTGCGGATTTCTTTCTCAATTTGCTCCATCAATTCGGGACGGAAGCGCCATTGCTGTTGCTTGACTGGCTTGACATTAGGGTCGATATCAAGATGATGTACGACCATGTTAGGGTCTAGGCCCGGCATGTCTTCATAGCTCCAGGAGAAGACATCAATGTATTCTTGAAGGAGAACCATGAGTTCTTTCTTTTCAGTGGATGATAGACTTTCGCTAATGAAGATGGGCTTAGGGTTAGTTTCACTGCCAATGTTGATTTGAACCACTTTGTCCTCGGTGGGCGGTTCTCTGACTTCGAAATGTGACTCCTATTGCTTTTCAAGTTGTTTCGCCTAGGGGTCATCTTCCGGATCTTCGAATACTTTGGATTCATCAAGATCGACGGTCAGATTGTATGAAACCATGTTGGTTGTAAATAAAGCTCCAAGGCTAATGTCGGAGTCCCAATTGGATGTGTCTGAAGAGCTGCTTAAGAAGCCATCGGATGCTGGTCCTATTTGTGATTCGGCTTCAGGAGAAATGTACACAAGCCCACGTTTAGTCCGATTATAATAATCGAAAACTTCACCTTCTGGTGTGAAGGGGATCAAAGGGACTCGTAGTCCTCTATTGAAATTCAACCCTTATTTTGCAGTAAGGTTGTATCCCATTTTTGCCATAATCTATTGAGATTGTTGGCTGTATCGGGAAAATTCTGGTGCTCCTTTAATCTCTGTGTCAGAGTTTGATAATTGAGATTGTGTCTCAACTTTTCTAAAGATAATCGAATCCAGGATGTTCCCTTTGGGCTGAACCATGAAAGTGACATCCTCTGAGTTATCCAGTTGCTTGTGAGAGGAGTACGATTCGTTTATCGACATCTGCAATGTCGGTTCAGAAGCTAGCTTAGCCATCAAAATTTCGACTCTTGAGTTTTCAGACTCAGAGTCTAGAGAATAGTCGTAAGCAAACTCTTCTTCATTAAAGATCCAATCGCCCTGATTTTTGGTGGATTGGTTAACACAAAGGTCATCCATGGTAATTACAAGCGGATCTATTTCCCAGACTAAACCGTCAATGGGATCTAGCTCAACGTCTGCCTCATTACCATTATCCTCATCATTGGGGAGGACAATCTCAATTGTTTGATTTTTCATCATATAAGAGAGAGTCAGTGAAGTAGTTCTCCACTCCCTTGAAAAGATACTTTTCAGCATCGACTCTCTGTTGGACCCCCTGTTTATCAATGTATTTAAAACATTGATGGAGAGTTGAAGGGATGATCATGTTAGAGTGGATCCAAGGATGTTCAAGCAGAAGGTTGTAGGATGTCTCGACGTCGATGACGTAGCAGGTCACTTCCGTCTTTAAGTCCCCTATTTGGCAATTAAGTCGAATCTTTCCAAGGGAGCGGCTACTGCTAGAGTTAAAGCCGAGGATGGTTGCACGAGTCTTTGAGAGCTTATGGGAAGGGATCCCTAAAAAGCTTAAGAGCCTTCGTGGGATGATGCTCACTGCGGAGCCCGAATCGATGTGGATCCTCTCAACATTCGTCGACCCTATGTACCCAGTATAGTAGAGAGGTCGATTGTGATGATGGTCCTTGACAAACATATCTTCCAGAGTGAAGGTGATGCAAGGCATCTGCTGTCGGCATTGATAGCATTACTCGGGATCTTCATTTCGAGGAGGTTCAGTTATGTGGGCGAGAAACGCCTCACTGTCGTTTAAGGCTTCCCTCAAAGCCTCCCTTGTATCCTTCGACAAACGTAAGAGTTCGTACAAAGTAATACGAGCTGGGATGTTGGCAAGTTGAGCCATGATGTCATATCTGAAGGGGGCCTTAGCGTCGCTTGGAGGATGTTGTAAGGCCTTATCGAACCGATTCTCCTTTTGCTTAGCTGGTTCAGGTTGTTTGGACGTTCCTGGCTGATTGTAATCCCTTAGATAATCTTTGCCAGATCTTGTCCCTGTTAAAGCCACTTTCTCTCCCTCAATATCGGTGAGTGAAGTGACGTG
The DNA here is from genome assembly GCA_012295165.1 of Asparagus setaceus. Lineage (NCBI taxonomy): Eukaryota > Viridiplantae > Streptophyta > Magnoliopsida > Asparagales > Asparagaceae > Asparagus > Asparagus setaceus. Next base: position 20,477,472 of record CM022706.1, read on the forward strand.
CATAGATTCTCCTTCAATGGTTGTAGAGATTGTATTGCAAGTCCTCGTCTTATGCTTGGATTTGGAGTTCGAAAGAGTCCAGTCTTCATCTTGAAGAAGGTCGGGATGCACCCACATTATTTCTCCTCTCGCCGTGGTAAGAGGAACCAAGCCTTGGCTTTGCTGGTTTTGACAATCATAATTTACCACCTCCATTCTTGCAGTAGGAATAGGAACAACACCATTTTGGGCTTGAATCTCCGGCATGGAGCCGAACTGGAGTGTCACCATGTTGGCAGTGACTTTCTTTTACTCGGGTTTGTGCTTAAGAATTTCTGATTCGACGAACGTCTGTATCTTATCCTTGAGGATATAGCAGTTCTTCGTCGGATGCCCTAGCATCCTGTGATAGAGGCAATAGTTAGGATCATTGGTCTTCCCAATTTTTTCGGGATGTCGAGCTTCTGGGAGTTTCAGATGATTCCCTTTGTTGAGGACATGGAAGATGGCGACTGTATGTTCGTCCTTGAACGAGTAATTTCGCTGGAAGTTCTTCCTTGCTTCCCTCTGCTGGTTGTTGTTGGAATTCTGGACTCCAACTGCAAAAGTCTCTTTGGCTTTCGGTTGTGATGTTTGCCCTTGCTTGCCTTTATTGCCCTTGAAGTTGGTATGAGGCTCGAACTTGTTGAAATGCTTTGATGATTTTTCACTATCTCGCCTGCTCCATCAAATCCTTCTAAGTGTGGGCGTGATTTACACCCATGTGAGCTTCAATTTTCGCTAGAAAGTTGTGCCGACAAGTTTGAAGCAAAGATTGGTAGAGGCATATCTCGACATTGTAATGTCAAGTTGCGGTACCTTCGATATATTCTCTCGACCGCCTCATTTCGCTTTGTTTCTCGAGAGGAGCTTGGCCATAGTGACATCAGATTGTTCCTCGTGGAATTGCGAGAGGAACTTGGATTCTAAATCGCCAAGATCCATTGAACCTTCTGCAAATTCTGAAATCAATCGGCTACCTCCTAAAGAGTGCCTATAAAAGACGCGTGCCTTAATGACATCGTTACCCACTACATTCCCAGTTTGCTAATGAAAGTAGTAGATATGCTGGTTCAGAGATTCTTTGCCGACAAACGCATGTAACGTAGGCCGCTTGAACTTCATAGGGTAGGGGACCATATCCCATTTGACGGGATAAGGTCGAATAATCCCCACTTTCTTGAGCTCCGCTCGGAGAAAGAACGCTGAGCGCTTTTGATATCTTCTAAGGCTTTCGCTTCTTTGCTTGGCTTCAGGATTATCATTGCTTCTAACCTTGTGTGTTTAGAATCTGCCACTTTGGTGTTCTTGATCTTCTTCGGGAGATTTTTACTAATTGGCTTTTTCCCTATGGAAGAGCTTGCTTGGGGATGAGGATTCAACAAGAGTTGTTCAATCATCCTTTCTAGCCGCTCGATCCGATCACACGCCTTCTTCTTCCGGATTGCCATTTGAGTCGAAGATCTCTCTGTTACATTTACTTTCCACCGTCGTTTTGGCTCGAACCGGTGGGTGGATTCGATGCTATGGCCGAAGTTGGGATCACTAGAAGTTGGTTGATTCTTGGGACTAAGATTGTGGCATTTGCATTAAGGAGTAGTCAAAAGGAATTGCCGCTTTTCCCACTGTGTTTGCGATACACACCCTCGCTCGGAAGTATGGATGTGATGCCGGGGAATATATTGGATTAGAGAACTGTCGTGTCTTTCTCGTCTTTGGAAGTCACACTTGTCATATTGACAGTGAAGACTTGAGTTTTGCTTCGCCGTGCGGCCGCCGCTGCTTAGTTCGAACTTCGAAGGCCCAAGAGCCGGACCGACGGCCAAGACCGATTCTTTACATTGGCAACCTTCTTGGACTGCCACCACATCTTCGAGGGTCGCACAATGCCGACATTGGCGAGCTCAGAAGTTATGAACTCGTAAATCAACATTAGTGTCAACTTCGCTGGCTTTGGCCTTAGAATGCGAACGTCGCTTACGACGACGCTTGCCAAATATTTGTCCAGCGGGGTCATCAATGATGATTTTATTCCTCTGAGGGAATTTTGATGAGGAATTACCCCCATTCTTAGCTTCTAACGAGGAAGCATAGCGATCATCGCGAGATGCTTTAAATCGAACTCCTAAAGGGGTTGATGAAGTCTAGATCAGATGTATGAACATCTTGATCTTCACTCAAGGCGAGAGTCGAATTTCCTTCGCTCTTGGTGAGGTTTGTTTGACTTCCAGCTGAGCCCGAACCGTCTTCAGCGAGGGTGGTCTTCACATACGCGGGGGTCACTTTGGACTCAAGATTCGTTCTAATGATGAATTCGGCAATCAAGACAATTGTCGTTGAAGAGTTCATGGAGATAGACTCCTCGAACTTCACTTGATCAAATTTAATGATCAAGATTCGCAAAAGACCCGGGTCTTAGTGTCGTGTTCACAATCTTCTCGGAGGAGAAGGTAGTCCCCATGAGTCGCCATCTTGTTTCGAAGTTTTTTGTATTGTAATTACGCATTACAATAAAAAATTATTAAGGAAAAATTATATTTCCTAGTTCTTTCTCGCGCGGTGGAGCGCTGATCTCCACTGCTGACTAATCGAATCAAGACTTACGCCTTTAAGTCCCCTATTTGGCAATTAAGTCGAATCTTTCCAAGGGAGCGGCTACTGCTAGAGTTAAAGCCGAGGATGGTTGCACGAGTCTTTGAGAGCTTATGGGAAGGGATCCCTAAAAAGCTTAAGAGCCTTCGTGGGATGATGCTCACTGCGGAGGCAGAATCGATGTGGATCCTCTCAACATTCGTCGACCCTATGTACCCAGTATAGTAGAGAGGTCGATTGTGATGATGGTCCTTGACAAACATATCTTCCAGAGTGAAGGTGATGCAAGGCATCTGCTGTCGGCATTGATAGCATTACTCGGGATCTTCATTTCGAGGAGGTTCGCTTATGGGCGAACGCCATCATTGCTTCCCTCAAAGCCTCCCTTGTATCCTTCGACAAGCGTAAGAGTTAGGTACAAAATATCTGGTGGGATGTTGGCAAGTTGAGCCATGATGTCATATCTGAAGGGGGCCTTAGCGTCGCTTGGAGGATGTTGTAAGGCCTTATCGAACCGATTCTCCTTTTGCTTAGCTGGTTCAGGTTGTTTGGACGTTCCTGGCTGATTGTAATCCCTTAGATAATCTTTGCCAGATCTTGTCCCTGTTAAAGCCACTTTCTCTCCCTCAATATCGGTGAGTGAAGTGACGTGCATAGATTCTCCTTCAATGGTTGTAGAGATTGTATTGCAAGTCCTCGTCTTATGCTTGGATTTGGAGTTCGAAAGAGTCCAGTCTTCATCTTGAAGAAGGTCGGGATGCACCCACATTATTTCTCCTCTCGCCGTGGTAAGAGGAACCAAGCCTTGGCTTTGCTGGTTTTGACAATCATAATTTACCACCTCCATTCTTGCAGTAGGAATAGGAACAACACCATTTTGGGCTTGAATCTCCGGCATGGAGCCGAACTGGAGTGTCACCATGTTGGCAGTGACTTTCTTTTACTCGGGTTTGTGCTTAAGAATTTCTGATTCGACGAACGTCTGTATCTTATCCTTGAGGATATAGCAGTTCTTCGTCGGATGCCCTAGCATCCTGTGATAGAGGCAATAGTTAGGATCATTGGTCTTCCCAATTTTTTCGGGATGTCGAGCTTCTGGGAGTTTCAGATGATTCCCTTTGTTGAGGACATGGAAGATGGCGACTGTATGTTCGTCCTTGAACGAGTAATTTCGCTGGAAGTTCTTCCTTGCTTCCCTCTGCTGGTTGTTGTTGGAATTCTGGACTCCAACTGCAAAAGTCTCTTTGGCTTTCGGTTGTGATGTTTGCCCTTGCTTGCCTTTATTGCCCTTGAAGTTGGTATGAGGCTCGAACTTGTTGAAATGCTTTGATGATTTTTCAGCTATCTCGGCCTGTTCCATCAAATCCTTCTAAGTGTGGGCAGTGACGACACCCATGTGAGCTTCAATTTTCGCTAGAAAGTTGTGCCGACAAGTTTGAAGCAGCATTGGTAGAGGCATATCTCGACATTGTAATGTCAAGTTGCGGTACCTTTCGATATATTCTCTGACCGTCTCATTTCTGCTTTGTTTCTCAGAGAGGAGCTTGGCCATAGTGACATCAGATTGTTCCTCGTGGAATTGCGAGAGGAACTTGGATTCTAAATCTGCCCAAGATCTGATTGAACCTTCGGGCAAATTCTGAAATCAATCGAAGGCTACCTCCTAAAGAGTGCCTATAAAAAGACGTGCCTTAATGACATCGTTACCCACTACATTCCCAGTTTGCTAATGAAAGTAGTAGATATGCTGGTTCAGAGATTCTTTGCCGTCAAACGCATGTAACGTAGGCGGCTTGAACTTCATAGGGTAGGGGACCATATCCCATTTGACGGGATAAGGTCGAATAATCCCCACTTTCTTGAGCTCCGTTCGGTGAGAAAGAACGTTGAGCTGCTTTTGGATATCTTCTAAGGCTTTCGCTTCTTTGCTTGGCTTCGCGATTATCATTGCTTCTAACCTTGTGTGTTTAGAATCTGCGTCACTTTGGTGTTCTTGATCTTCTTCTGGGAGATTTTTACTAATTGGCTTTTTCCCTATGGAAGAGCTTGCTTGGGGATGAGGATTCAACAAGAGTTGTTCAATCATCCTTTCTAGCCGTTCGATCCGATCATCAGCTTCTTTCTTCTGGATTGCCATTTGAGTCAGAAGATCTTCTCGGTCTGTTACATTTACTTTCCACCGTCGTTCTTGGCTCGAACCAGGGGTTGGATTCGATGCTATGGCCGAGTTGGGATCACTAGAAGTTGGTTGATTCGCTTGGGACGAAGATTGTGGCATTTGCATTAAGGAGTAGTCAAAAGGAATTGCCGCTTTTCTCCTTAGCCTGGTGTTGCGATACACACCCTCGGCTTCTGGAAGTATGGATGTGATGCCAGGGGAATATATTGGATTAGGAGAACTGTCTGTGTCTTTCTCATCGTCTTTGGAAGTCACACTTGTCATATTGACAGTGAAGACTTGAGTTTTGCTTCGTCGTGCGCGTCGTCGTTGCTTAGTTCGAACTTCTGAAGGCCCAAGAGCCGGACCGAGACGGCTGAAGACTGATTCTTTACATTGGCAACCTTCTTGGACTGCCGAGACCACATCTCTGAGGGTCGCACAATGCTGACATTGGCGAGCTCTCTTCAGAGTTATGAACTCTCGTAAATCAACATTAGTGTCAACTTCGCTGGCTTTGGCCTTAGAATGCGAACGTCGCTTACGACGACGCTTGCCAAATATTTGTCCAGCGGGGTCATCAATGATGATTTTATTCCTCTGAGGGAATTTTGATGAGGAATTACCCCCATTCTTAGCTTCTAACGAGGAAGCATAGCGATCATCGCGAGATGCTTTAAATCGAACTCCTAAAGGGGTTGATGACTGAAGCCCGAGATCAGATGTATGAACATCTTGATCTTCACTCAAGGCGAGAGTCGAATTTCCTTCGCTCTTGGTGAGGTTTGTTTGACTTCCAGCTGAGCCCGAACCGTCTTCAGCGAGGGTGGTCTTCACATACGCGGGGGTCACTTTGGACTCAAGATTCGTTCTACGATGAATTCTATGGCAACTGCGCACAATTGTCGTTGAAGAGTTCATGGAGATAGACTCCTCGAACTTCACTTGATCAAATTTAATGATCAGCATTTCAGCAAAAGACCCGAGGGTCTTAGTGTCGGTTTGTGACACAATCTTCTCGTCAGAGGAGAAGGTAGTCCCCAGCGGAGTCGCCATCTTGTTTCGAGTTTTTTTTGTATTGTAATTGACACAGATTACAATAAAAAAATTATAATTGAAACTAAGGAAAAATTTATATTTCCTGAAGTTCTTGTCTGCGTGCCGGTGGAGCGTTGATCTCGTACTCTGTTGACGAATCGAATCAAGACTTACGAATCTTTTACTGTTGGCGAGGGTCGAATTACTTAGAAGCTAGCTCAGTCTTCTCTTCGTGAAATTCCTCTGCATATGTGTGTCTTGAATTGTATGATTTCCTCTCCTTTTATAGGCTAAAGAGGGAGTTAATGGTCTCCTTAGAATGTGGATTAGTGGCCATTAAAATAGGAGATAGTGGGGGTGGTTATCCCCTGAAAATAGCTCTCGTAACGGCTATTTAGACGAACTTCAGGGTCCTAGCGAAGTTCGCTGATGTCATGGGCGAAGGTCACTGCAGTTGCGGGCGAGGGTCGCTACGGACGTGAGCACGCCTTCTTCGAAAGTGGATGACTTGGTCCACGCGAGCGGATGTGAGCGGGGTTCATCAGTGAGCTTCGCCACATGAGTTTGAATTTGACACAGAATTCGAAGTTTGCTTTGATTGTCAGGCGGCCTCCGCTGTCATTTATTTGTGGGCTTGATTTTGGGGCCCATTAGAAGTGTTTAGCCCATGGGTGTCTACTCCTTGGATCCAAGCTGGTCATCGGCCTAAGTGAAAATACATTTTGACCGTCTACAAGGGGGATGGGGAAGTCGGTGGAAACGAGTGGTTGGATTAGGAAAGGGAGCAGGAGGGGGGTCAGCCATGTCCGTAAGGCTGTCGGAGAGAGGCTCCAACAGCTTTTTTGTTAGTTGTTAAGCTTATGCATTATTTGTTAATCTTTTTCATCAGTTGTTAAGCTTATGCATTGGTTGTTAAGCTTTTTCACCAGTTGTTAAGCTTATGCATTGGTTGTTAAACTTATGCGTTTGTTGTTAAGATTTTTCATCAGTTGTTAAGCTTATGCATTGGTTGTTAAGGTTATGCATTGGTTAAGCTTTTTTATTGGTTGTTAAGCTTTTTTGTCAGTTGTTAAACTTATGCGTTAGTTGTTACGCTTATGTGTTTGTTGTTAAGTTTTTTCATTAGTTTTCAAGTTTATGCATTAAGTTTTTTCATTAGTTTTCAAGTTTATGCATTACGTTTTTTCATTAGTTGTCAAGTTTATGCATTAGTTGTTAAGCTTACGTATTTATTGTTAAGCTTTTTGCTAGTTGTTAAGCTTATGCATTGATTGTTAAGCTTATATGCATTTGTTTAGCTTTTTCGTCATTGTATTTGTTGTTAAGCTTTTTGCTATTTGTTAAGCTTATATGCATTTGTTTAGCTTTTTCGTCAGTTGTTAAGCGTAGTCATTAGTCGTTAAGCTTATGCATTTGTTGTTAAGCTTTTTCATCAGTTGTTAAGCTTATGCATTGGTTGATAAGCTTATGCATTGGTTAAGCTCTTTCGTTAGTTATTAAGCTTATGTGTTATTTGTTAATTTTTTTCATCAATTGTTAAGCTTATGTGTTGGTTGTTAAGCTTATGTATTAGTTGTTAAGCTTATGCGTTAGTTGTTAAGATTTTTTGTCAGTTGTTAAACTTATGTGTTGGTTGTTAAGCTTTTTCGTTAGCTGTTAAGCTTATGCGTTGGTTGTTAAGCTTATATATTTCTTGTTAAGATTTTTTGCCTAGCAATGAAAAGAGGAGGAGAAATAGCAGAAATAGCTAAAAAAATATAGTAAAAATAGCTAAAAAAATATTCATTTGCTCAAAAACATAAAATACATCATATAACATTTCATTGACATTCCTGTACTCAGAAATTATGAAACGCATTCTAGACTGCTTGAAGAGGTTGAACTCTAAGGAGAAGGGGGAAATAATGGTTGACTACTTTAAGAAGGAAGAGGGCCTTGATTCTGAAACCAAATAGGCAGGGGTCATGATCAATACTAGCTGGCCACTGTCATGCTCTTCTTCTTCCTCCTTCAATCCACAACCATCTTTAACCCTAGCCTCGTCGTCGCCCCTCCTTCGATGGGCCCAATCTAGGTCCCACCACCTCACCTCTGAGATCCATGCAATCACAACCAACATATTCTTCTTCTCTAACTGCTTGGCCCTCGCTTGGAGATTTAAACATGATGGGTTTGTTTCTCATAGGCATTTCGTCGAGTAGTTGATCTATATTTATAAGTATTGGTGCTCGTCTCCCTCTACATTTGATCTTGTGATGAGGCCAAGGCTTTGAAATCAAAAGGGAGGTCATCATTGGGGGAGGGGAGGGTGATGGTGCGAGAGGCCATGGGAGGTCCAATGGAGAGGTGAGCTCCACCATCGCCAATCGAATATGAGGGCCAAAGCAGACGAGAGGCATTGAGTTTGTTTAGGGCCATGAAGAGGGGAGGGTGATGGTGCAAGAGGCCGTGGAGTGGCGAGAGAAAAAAGAGAACAAATTATGAGAATTTGTTGGTAATGGCTATGGAGTGAGGAGAGAGAAAAGGGAAGAGAGGAGGAGATGATGATGATGATGATGAGAGAGAGAGAGGAGAGAGAGAGAGAGAGAGAGAGAGAGAGAGAGAGAGAGAGAGAGAGAGAGAGAGAGAGAGAGAGAGAGAGAGAGAGAGAGAGAGAGAGAGAGAGAGAGAGAGAGAGAGAGAGAGAGAGAGAGAGAGAGAGAGAGAGAGAGAGAGAGAGAGAGAGAGAGAGAGAGAGAGAGAGAGAGAGAGAGAGAGAGAGAGAGAGAGAGAGAGAGAGAGAGAGAGAGAGAGAGAGAGAGAGAGAGAGAGAGAGAGAGAGAGAGAGAGAGAGAGAGAGAGAGAGAGAGAGAGAGAGAGAGAGAGAGAGAGAGAGAGAGAGAGAGAGAGAGAGAGAGAGAGAGAGAGAGAGAGAGAGAGAGAGAGAGAGAGAGAGAGAGAGAGAGAGAGAGAGAGAGAGAGAGAGAGAGAGAGAGAGAGAGAGAGAGAGAGAGAGAGAGAGAGAGAGAGAGAGAGAGAGAGAGAGAGAGAGAGAGAGAGAGAGAGAGAGAGAGAGAGAGAGAGAGAGAGAGAGAGAGAGAGAGAGAGAGAGAGAGAGAGAGAGAGAGAGAGAGAGAGAGAGAGAGAGAGAGAGAGAGAGAGAGAGAGAGAGAGAGAGAGAGAGAGAGAGAGAGAGAGAGAGAGAGAGAGAGAGAGAGAGAGAGAGAGAGAGAGAGAGAGAGAGAGAGAGAGAGAGAGAGAGAGAGAGAGAGAGAGAGAGAGAGAGAGAGAGAGAGAGAGAGAGAGAGAGAGAGAGAGAGAGAGAGAGAGAGAGAGAGAGAGAGAGAGAGAGAGAGAGAGAGAGAGAGAGAGAGAGAGAGAGAGAGAGAGAGAGAGAGAGAGAGAGAGAGAGAGAGAGAGAGAGAGAGAGAGAGAGAGAGAGAGAGAGAGAGAGAGAGAGAGAGAGAGAGAGAGAGAGAGAGAGAGAGAGAGAGAGAGAGAGAGAGAGAGAGAGAGAGAGAGAGAGAGAGAGAGAGAGAGAGAGAGAGAGAGAGAGAGAGAGGGAGAGAGAGAGAGAGAGAGAGAGAGAGAGAGAGAGCAGCCCCCATGGGCTTCAATTAGAGGTAAAGTGGAAAATGGGAAACTTTTGCTTAGGTGGCACTAAATTTAGGGGTTAAAAACGTACAAAGTTGATTGAGGGGTTTTTTAGCTTGTTGACCAAGTCTTGGGGGTGAAGCAAATTTTTTTCGATAGTTAGGGACTTAGGGTAATGTAATTAGGTTTAGTATTAGGATTATTTTTGATAGTTAGTTCATAGAGTTAGGATTAGAGTTATATATATTTAAATTAGTTATTAAGATTTAGGATTAAAATCATATTTGAGTGAAAGTTAGTTGAATTATGGGGTCATTGACTTGGGAAATGAATTTAAGGTAATAATTAGGATTACTAATTGATTAGATTTGTTCAATTAGGATTATCAAATTAGGATTAGGCTAATTAAAGTTTAATTAATACCATTATTTACGGGATTAGGTTAAGAAAGATCATTAAAGTTAGGATTAGGGTTATAAAAAGTTAGGATTAAAGTATATTATTGTAGATCATTAAAGTTAGGATTAGGGTTATAAAAAGTATATTATTGTAGATCATTAAAGTTAGGATTAGGGTTATAAAAAGGATAATTAGGGTTACTCTTAGGCTCATATTTGGTAGATTAATTTAAATGAGTTATTAAAGTTAGGATTAAAGTAGATTATTGAGTTTTAAAGTTAGGATTAAATTTATTAAAGTTAAATTAATTAATTAGAGATAGAAAAATGCTAAATTATTTATTAAAGTTAGTTGAATTAGGGTTATATACTTGGGTAGATAAGTTTATTTGGCTAGATTTGATAAAAATTAAAGTTAGGGTTAGGGTTAACAAACTTCAAGTTAGCTTAATTAGGGTTATATGCTTAATTTGGGTTATGATGAAGATCAATTAGGGTAGATCATTGTAATTAAGGTTAGGGATTAGGTTTTTTAATTTCAATTCTTCAAATAGGAGTAATGCATAACCCATAAAATTGTAATAAAAATTAGAAATCATTAAAGGTTATACCTTGAGTAGATCAGGCCAGAGACACGTCGTGAAGGTGGCCGAAGCGGCGAGTGGAGCCAGCCAGTGAAGGAGCCGGGAAGTGTGGCGGCGGAAGATGGTGGCGGCAAATGCGGGGATCTGAGAAGGCGGTAGTGGCGGCGGGCGGCAATAGCGGCAGCGGCGGAGAGGCCAGCGGGGCGGGGTAAAAACTAGGGTTAAACAGTGAAAAATCGGGGTAGAAACCCATTTATAGGCCATCATCCCGTGGGCGACGTTAACATCGCTGACGGGAATGTGGGATTGGCGACGGCGACATCCCTGACGGCGTTTGCCGTCAGGAATGTAGACATCTCTAGATTACTTCTTACGTTGTATTGGGATCGAGAATGTAGACATCTCTAGATTACTTCTTACATTGTATTGGGATCGAGAATGTAGACATCTCTAGATTACTTCTTACATTGTATTGGGATCGAGAATGTAGACATCTCTAGATTACTTCTTACGTTGTATTGGGATCGAGAATGTAGACATCTCTAGATTACTTCTTACATTGTATTGGGATCGAGAATGTAGACATCTCTAGATTACTTCTTACGTTGTATTGGGATCGAGAATGTAGACATCTCTAGATTACTTCTTACGTTGTATTGGGATCGAGAATGTAGACATCTCTAGATTACTTCTTACATTGTATTGGGATCGAGAATGTAGACATCTCTAGATTACTTCTTACGTTGTATTGGGATCGAGAATGTAGACATCTCTAGATTACTTCTTACGTTGTATTGGGATCGAGAATGTAGACATCTCTAGATTACTTCTTACGTTGTATTGGGATCGAGAATGTAGACATCTCTAGATTACTTCTTACATTGTATTGGGATCAGGAATGTAGACATCTCTAGATTACTTCTTCTGTTGTATTGGGATCAGGGGTTTGCTGATGATGTGAAGATCCAGATTTGTCAGGATTGTGGATATACACTGAGGGCTCATTTCCTTATGTAGAGGATCGTTTTTCTTCCAAAAGAATATTAAAATAAAAGAGAAATCTAAAGGTTTGTAACTAAGTTTATTACGCTATTCAAAGCGGTTATTAAGGCTTTGTTGTAGAATCAATGAGTAAAAATCAGTTGGAGAACTCAAGAGTCATGAACACCCTATAAATTTCTCCCAATAGTAGCTTACTTAAAGTTAGTAGTGATAATTTTCTAAACTTGTCTAATCCGCTAATGATAAGTTATCTGTTCATTGAGTGTATACTCACCCCAATTATTTTTATTTTTTCTCAGATGAGAATTAGACAGCTCTATCTATAGCTTGGAGTTTTGGGGACATGAGAAGGGTCTATTAGAGAGTGCTTTAACGTTGAGATTTTATAGCTGTTATTTTAGTCGCTTTTATGCTATGTAATAAGAGTCTTTTGACTCATTAGAGTGATCTGGATGTAGTTTTGCTCTGAGACTTCTATATTTTAATAAAAAAAATTTCACATGAAGTTTTATTTGTAATATGGAAGTGCACCGCAGGCTTGGCACGTGCTTTTACACGTGTCACCGTTGTCATGCATCTCAAAATATGCTGTGCATTTTAGGGGCATGACATATTAGATACCTTGGTTTGCCCATGGTAACTAAAAGATTGAGTATTGCAGATTGTAAAGCTCTTGTGGAGAAAATTACAAATATGATTCATTCTTGGGAGGCTAGGAAGCTTTCTTATCTGGACAGATTTCAACTGTTCAAAAGTGTGCTTCTGAGAATGCAAATTTATTGTTCTAGCTCTTATGCTCTGCGTAATCATGTCCTGACAAAGGTGGATGAGCTTTGTAGAAGATTTTTGTGGGGTGTTAAACATGATTCTGCAAATATCACTTTAGTAGCATGAAAATCATTATGTCAGGAGAGGAAATGTGGTGGCCTGATTGTCTACTCAGTAGCAATTTGGAATAATTAAGGCAAGCATGCTCAAACTTATTTGGCAAATACACTTGAAGAAAGGCCTTCTTTGGATTAAATGGGTGCATGAGCATTATTTAAAGCATTAAGACATCCGGCACGTGCAAGCTTAGGTGAATGACTCATGGGGTTGGAAGCAATCCGGCACGTGCAACCTAAGGTGAATGACTCATGGGGTTAGAAGCAAGTTCTGAAAAATAGGGATATGACCATCTAATTCTGGGAAAATATTGATGCGGTTTTAACCAAGTTGCAGAGATGTTGTAATAGTGATAAAATTAAATTATCAGCTATATACAACGAGCTTCATGGTAACCATCAAATAAAACCTTGGCATAACACTGTATGGGGGTAATATGAACATTTCTAAGCACTCCTTCATTTTGTGGCTTGCTGTCCAGCAAAGACCGCTCACTCAAGACAGGTTGGCCAGAATGGGTATGTTGCAAAACAACACTTGCCTTTTCTGTGATCAGGCCAATGGAAGCCATGATCATTTATTTATAGTGTTTGAGCGCTGCTAGCAGGACCCCAAATATGGGACCGCCTTATGGGACAGCTGACGTAGAGGGTCGAGCTGGAAAATTTTAACGAACTGGAGAAATGAATCAGAAAAGATAATAATGCCGGGAAAGGGCATTTTAGTAACGAACTATCTTCTCCTCTGAAAAAGGCAAGTTGAATGAATTGGGATCCTCTACTCATTAATAGTGAATCCTAATATTTGCTAATGCATCTTCACCTTTCATTTTGTGGGCTTCACCTTTCACTTTGTACTTATCCACAAAATCAAAGGTGGAGATGCATTAGCAAATATTAGGAAACACTATTGATGAGTAGAGGATCCCAATATGTTGCCATTGTTATCCCAAAAAAAAAAAAAAACACCAACAGCCACGACTCCCAAATTTCTGTGCACAAACCCAAAGGCAAAGCTTCTCATCCGGCAAGCGGCAGAGAATTCATATCTCTCCTCACTCGTCGACATGTCCAGCAAGGCCTTAGCCGGATAGGCTCCAAACGCCGCACTAGATGCTCAAGGAGCTCACCGAATGGCGCACGCAGGTTAGGGCTTTGGAGATTTTGCCGCTGCTTCTCTCATGGGTTCCCTTACCTTCTTCGTGAGCTCACCAATTTCTCACCAATTCATGAAATTATTGGTTGATGATTGGTTTCTAGGGTTTAATTTTGGGTTTAGTGGATGAGGACTTGTTCTGAAGCATACCAAATAATTGGAATTAGTGATCTCTTTAATCGATTTGATTGCAGAAATTTAGAGTATAGTTTACAAATTTCTTATTTTGTTGCAAAAAAACCCCAAGCTGCCATGGAATCCAAGCTCTTCTTGCAATGCATCTTCTTGGCCTCTGCTACGAACAAGGATATTTAATTGGAGGCACTCATCTCGCAGGCAACGTTGATCCCTCCGGCTAATGTCGCCGGCAATGTTGATTCCTGTTTTCATGCTGTCGGCCTCGTGAACCTTTCGTGCTTATGCTGCGGGAAACCCCAATACCCTGTGCTCGCAACGCCATATCAAGTTGCCACCGGCCATGCTTTCATCGTCATTGACGTCGCGGTTGTTGTGGTGCCATCGTTGTCATTGGCACTCTCTCAATGCTCCATCCTATTGATGTTGTGGATGACTCGCTAGCTGTGTCGCGATAAAATTGTTCATGTCTACTTGTAAATATTTTTTGTTTGGATTCATATTATTTGATTGCTATTGAGATTGTTGTTGATTTATTTTTCTTGCGACAGTGTCTGGGTCTGAATTTGGTGATGTTAGATTTGATTGTTGTCAAAGTTGAAGGGGTTTCTTGCTATTGAGATTGTTGTAATTACCTTGATTGTACATGAAACATGGTTGTTGGAAAGGGAACGAATAGCCATTGGTAAATTTTGTGCTTACTTCTGTGCTTCATTCACCTATACCTGATAAATTTCAAAACTCTGTTGATAGCCTTGGGTGATTGTGAGTCTTTTTGTGGTGGGATTTTGTAACTAGATGTTCTGGTATTTATTTGTTTCCTGATGTAATCTCAATCAGGTATGCTTGATAAAAACCATGTAGTTAATGCTTACTCAGCAAAGGAGAGTATTTTCCATTGACCAAAATGAAGAAGATGTTAAATTAACAGCAATCACAACTGCAAGTATGTTTTGTAAACCTATAAAAACAAATGAAAACATTAAAATGCGATAATAAGTAAACCATGATGTTTAAACGAGTCTCGAGAGCCAAGTTGAGCAAACATAATCACAACAGCAAGCACATTCAATAACTCGCAAACAGATGAAAACACAAAAGTGCAATAAGTTACCAGATGTTCGAACAAGTCTCCATAGCCAAGTTATATATAAAAACACTTTCAATTGACAAATAAACAAGACCTTCAATATAGTTCTATTCAAAGTTATATCAATCCATGACAAGTAAGAAGTCATGTTTCCGTGCTTCTATTTCTTTTAAAGCTGCTCCATTTCGATCTCAGTTTCATCAATAAATTCCATTTAAACTTTGGGATCGTCATTTGCGGCCTTCATCAATGATGACAAATTGTTAGTATCAAAAAAAATGTACAACAATATTGTAAGCTATCGGTGTTCATTCTTACTTGAGGAAAACTATGAAAGTTCTATGACAAAACCTGTCCTTGGTTATTAGCATGAAAACTAGGCTGAGTTGGATAAACATGCTCCTCCAATCCAAAAGAAGAATTTTCAGATTTACGATAATAAAAATTAAATTTTAAAATAAAAAGAAACATTAGTATTGACTACATACCTTCAACGATGGAGGAAAAGGCTTTAACATTTCATGATGACTACCAAATGTAGGCTGATAAAATGATCCCGACGACACTAATTAAATGCAAATAAAAAACATGAATTATAAAGTACTAGATATTGTGATGTAGATAAAAATGAATAGTACCCAATTTGGAAAATGTATCTGTTGGTGACTTAAGATTTCATTATTATTAACCATAGGCATATTGTTTGGACGAACCTGGCCATATAACGACGGAAGATATGTCAAAAAATTCTGATATGAAATATTTAATGTTATAAACAATTAAACTTGTACCATATGAATTGAACTCCAATTTAACATCGGATTGTCCAAGGTTGCTCGTTGATTGTCAGCATTTAGAAGCATTCTTGATTGAAGTTGTTCTTGCAAAAAATAAAATAATTTTTTTAAACTTACAAAAAGAACATATGATTCTGATAACCATAAATGGCAGAATAGAAATGAAACCATGTGATACATATAGAACTTACTGGAGGTACACTAGAATTTTTAGTTTCAGCTTGTGTTCGTTTAGAAACCTATAGAGTAGAAAATTAATTAGTATAGACTAAATATTGGTTAAAAAACTTACAGAATAGAGTATGATTATTTATTTACCATTTTCTTCTTCTTGATATTTTGATTGATTGTAGATATCTTTCTTTTCTCTACTGGACGACCTTTGCTTTTTATATGCACCGGATCACCAACTTCTGTTTCCTTTATATTCGGAGACTGTGACAATTTTGAATCATCCATTGCTTGCTTTCTTGCATCATTTAGAATATTCATTACATAATGAAATTTATTCTCAGATGAAGCTCCTATCTCCGCAAATATAGCGCAACTCTTTTGTATAGCATTATAACGATTAACTGCTCCAGTAGGCATTACATTAGAAGTAGAATGGCCCAAACAATGTAAGCGTTTAAAATCTTTTCTCCACTGATCAAGAATGTATTGAGTAGGAATCTCATTTACATCATGATAATTTAGAACAGCTAATGCGTGCCTGCACAAAATACCGCATAACTGGAATAATCGACAAATGCACCAAATCTTTGGTTCTCTCCCATTATATTGAACATCAAATGTCTTTGTTATCATTGTACCATCTTTCTTTTTTACACGTTCCTTAACCTGAAAGTTCGATATATCTCCATCACTATGAATAAAAGAAAGAATACAAGGTACTAATGCTTTTAGCTCATCTTGAAACTTTTTGAAAATGCTAATAGTATAAATTTTGGATAGTTGCTCCTCCATGGGAAGTTGTGAAACTAATTTTGGAGTTTTGTGAAATGATTCAAAATCTGTTTTTGCTTCCTTCTCAAACTTACTTTGCAAAGCTATGTCGTACTTTGAAACAAATTGTTTGAGTGAAGTTTTAGAATGTACATAACCGTCAAAAAAAGCATTCATGCTCTCGCTTCTTTGAGTAGTAGACATTCCAGCCCAAAAAATATCCTTTACAAAGACAGGAACCCAATGATATCGATCTTCATATAATGCGCCAAGCCACTCATTTTCTTCAAGTTCATATTGTTCAATCATTTTATTCCACTCATTTTCAAAGTGCTCGATCCGTAAGGACTCATATACTATGTTCTTCAAGATCTTTTTAATTGCTTTGTATTCTTTATATCCACTTAACTTTATTGGAACCTTTTGCATAATATGCCATAGACATAATCTGTGATGAGCCTTCGGAAATACCTCAGCAATTGCTGCTTTCATTGCTTTGCCTTTGAGTAATTATGGCTTTGGGAGGAGATCGACATACATGATAACCACGTTTGAAACAACCAAATAAATGTCTCTGTGTTTTCTCTAGAAAGCAGAGCACAACCCAATAACACCGATTGATTATGATGATATACTCCTACAAACGGAGCAAAAGGCATATTATATTTATTTGTCAAATAAGTAATATCGAAAGAAACTACATCACAAAAATATTCATATGCTGCCCTTGATCTTCCATCAGCCCAAAAGACATTCTTTAGCCTACCTTCCTCATCCACATCCATCGAGTAGAAAAAGTTTGGACTTTGAGCTTGCATATGATTGAAGTATTGATACAAAGCTTGTGCATCTCCTTCACCAAGAGTCAATCTTCAAAATTTTTCGCGGTGATTTCTACATTAACGTTTTCATATCCTCCACCCTCCACAACGCAAGATCGAAATGTCTTGCATGGTGGTATCCCTGCTGAATCATTATACTCTAGCTGTCTTTTGACTTTTTCTGGTAACTCTTTATGGGAACGAAAGAACCTTGACTTTGACGGAGTGACATTGTGGTTATGTTCTAGCACCACCTTTGTAAGATGAAATAACCCGTCATTCTTCAATCTGGCTCCAAGACTAGCTAAACATTCTGTCCTTGCTGATGGTCTTGACCAATAATTATCTAATGTTGTGTGATGTGCTTTTCCCTCCTTACAACATGTTAATTTAAAACATTTACGCTGACCATCCTTATTGAACCAAGACCACTTCACTTTAATCCCAAATCCAATATTTTTGGCGAATTGGTTATAGAACTCATAAGTTTCTTCGAATGATTTAAAAGTCATACCCACGGCCGGTTTTATGTGATTGGCTCCATTTGTAGTGTCATCACACTACTACAAAAGGCCCTATTAAAAACGGTCGAAACCATTGTTAATAGGCCTATTTATAACGGTTCTAACCATTTCTAATACATTAGCAATGGTTGCAACCATTGCGAATAGTCCGTTACTAATAAAGCCGTTGCAATTAGCTAATTGCAACGCTGTACAACCGTTGCTAAATTGCACAACCGTTGCTATTAGACTATTTAAAAAAAAAATCCACATTATTAATTCCAAATTATTTGTAAATTAAATATACGATTTTCCTTTTATTGTCATGACATCTTGTATCATCATTATCCACTGCTTTCGTAACAATTACATCCATTGCTAACAATATAATAGTTGAAACGATACACAAAGTTAAGTAATGATGAGATTGACACAAGAATTAATAATTAATAAACAAATAAGTTCAATTCACATTTTTGGATGCTAGAAATTTGGCATTGTATCAATTCAATACAGGTACAAGGAGTAAAAAAATTAAAAATAAATAAAAATACAATTTTATTCTATTTAGTCATCCCATCCTTCGCCATGATGACTTGATCTTCAACCTTATCTTCATTCTTAGATGGAGTAACAAGAATAACCTGTAATGAAAATAAAATCATTAAATTGTGCATCAGTTTTAAATTATATATCATCAAATGCAAATATCCCGGTACATGTTTAACATAATCAAAATGAAATAAATTATATACCCATGCTCAATGATCTTGCAAGTTGTACATTGTAGTTCATCGTAGCTTTAAAATCGAAAATCATTATTTGATCAAATATCTTAGCTGGTCACTTTCTTCCTTCTCCAGTACAAGATGAAATGTACCTGCATTTTAAATAAATGAATATCAATCAATTCTTCCAGCAATGCTAGCTTGTACCACAAATTAACGATTGAATAAAAAGAGTTAAAGAGATTTCTTGCCCTTTTGATTTTGTGCAAATACGTGTAGGTCACTATGAATCTGCTCCCAAATTTAGATGCGAGTAATTTTTGACCTAGATCAGAGAAGATAAATAGAAAACAATCATACACACAAGTTGGTAAGAATTTAGAAAAATCTAAAATTCCAAGTGAAAAAATTGCTTAAACATATTTAAGTTCAGAACCCTAAAGCAAGTTAAGAAAAAGAATCAATTTTTAGAAAGGGCAAGGCAGTGGATTCCCATGATCCAAAATTCTCCTTTGATCTCGTCCTCGGCCAATTGCTGCAGCAGTCTCTGCCTCGCCATGGTCACGGATGAGATCAATGCCGAGGAGAATAAAAATTAAGGTAGGAAAATACAAAACGCACTAGAGAGGAAGAGCGAGAGAAAGACAGCAGATCCGATCGAAGATCAATCTCGACATAAAGCCATTCGCGTCTTGACCCAATTTTTTCTTTTTTCTATGTGACCTTCCTTGAGTACCAATTTTTCAGATTTCATAGTACGCCCAAAATTTCATTTCCCTCCTTTTTCATTAAAAGAAACATTCAATTTTTTATAGATTTAATTGAGCGATAGATAGTGGAACCGTTTCAATTAGAAAACTAACATTATTTGATAGAAAACCGTTGCTTATAAGCCCTATTAATATCGGTTAATTCCTTAACTGTTGCTAATAGGGTGTTTTGTAGTAGTGTCAATATTGTCATCATGAATCTCTATATAAACCTTTTCATTGCATGAGCTTTTTGTTGTAGGTTCTTCTTTCAATTTCATCTTCTGATGTACACTACTAGTCAACCAAAAGTTAAATAAGCAAACTAAAATTAAGCTAGTACCAGTTCACTTTTTTTCATCTAATAAATTAAGTTGGAGTTACAATTCCTAAAAATAAGTGGTTCCTGCAAAGCAATCATAAGGCTCTATTGCAACTAAAATATAATTACCTTGATTGTACATGAATCGTTGATGTTGGATGGAGAATGAGTAGCCATTGGGGACGAAACACGATACACCGGATAGGACAAGAACGAGATGAAAAAAATATAGAGACAGTGGATATCTGCAATCGATCAATTAGAAGAAAAGGGTAAATAAATAATCATACTCTATTCTATAAGTTTTTTAAACAATATTTATTTTATACTAATTAATTTTCTACTCTACAGGTTTCTAAACTAACATTGTTTTTCCTTCCCAAACTATCAAGCCTGGCAAGATAGAGAGCAAGACTAGCAAAGACAGTGGAAGCACAAGGAGGCGTGAACACGAGATGCGAAATAGGTGGCGGCATGAACACGAGATGCGAAATAGGTGGCGGCATGAACACGAGTTGCAAATAGGTGACGGTGACGTGTGACGACGGCGTGAACACGTGAACACGAGATGCGAAATAGGTGACGGCGGCATGAACACGAGATGCGAAATCGGTATGAACGAAATAGAGATTCATGAATACGTACGAATAGGTTAATAATTGGCAGGTTGGAACGTCTACTATTTCTATTTTTTCCTTCCCAAACTAACCTTGTTATTCTCTGATTAATTGCCACGTTGGAACGCAGCCAACTCAGCTGTCCCACACTAAGGTCCCATATTTGGGGTCTAAAAAGAATTATTCATAGTGTTTAGGTAAACAAAAGATTTTGTCCCTAACCGATGTGGGACTAAACAATAAATGAGTAAACAACTCTCTCAACACTCCCCCTCAAGCTGAGCATACATATCGTACATGCTATGCTTGTTACAAATAAAATTTACTCGTACTCTCCTACGAGGTTTTGTAAGAATGTCTGCAAGTTGATGTTCTGATGGTATGTGCTTGGCTCTAATGATTCCCTTTTCCATCTTCTCGCGAATCAAGTGGCAATCAATCTCTATATGCTTTGTCCTCTCATGAAATACTAGATTCTCAACTATGTGAATGGCGGCCTTGTTGTCTCCATACAAGCTCATGAGACACTCCGGGGAATAATCAATCTCTGTTAATATATCTCTACCCTAGATCAACTCGCAAGTCAAATTCGCCATGGCTCAATACTCAGACTCAGTTGTAGATCGAGAGACTACACTCTGTTTCTTACTCTTCCATGATATTAGATTTCCTCAAGAAATACACAATACCCAATAGTTAACTGTCTGTCCTCCGGGGATCCTGCCCAATCTGCATATGAGAATCCTACAACTCTCGTGTGACCGCAATCTGAATAGAGTACTCCATTTCCTGGAGTTTTCTTAAGATACTTAAGAATCCTCTTCATTGTTTCCATATGAGGTTTCCTAGGTGCCGAGAGAAACTGACTAACTACACTAACAGAAAATATAATATATGGTCTTGTGACTGTTAGGTAGCTTAGCTTCCCTACAAGTCGTCTGTATTCTTCAGTGTCCTCTAGTAACTCCCCCTGATTTGGTAGTAGTTTGACATTGTCATTCATAGGTGAGTCATTGCCCTTGCATTCTGACATCCCAGCATTTACCAACATATCAAGCACATATTTTCTCTGAGATAAGAGAATTCCCTGCTTTAATCTAGCCACCTCGATACCCAGAAAATACTTCAAGGATCCAAGGTCCTTGGTTTAAAATTATTGTTGTAGATACTTCTTTAAATGTTTAATGCCCTGTGCATCGTCGCAGGGGAGCACAATATCGTCAACATATACAACTAAAGGAATCCGCTTCCCACCATGAAATCTCCAAAAAATCGAGTGATCTTTTTGAGCTCGATGAAGACCAAACGTCTGGACAACTACTGCAAAATGTCCAAACCAAGCCCTCGGAGATTGCTTCAAATCGTAAAGGGATTTTTTTTAATCTGTAAACCTTGCCACACTCCCACTGAGCAACAAAACCTGGTTGTTGCTCCATGTAAATCTCCTCATCAATAATATCATTAAGGAATGCATTCTTAACGTTCAATTAATGTAGTGGCCAGTGATAGCGAGTGGCAAGCGAAATAAGAATGCAGACAGATATCATCTTAGCTGCAGGAGAGAAGGTATCGATATAATCAAGGCCATAGATCTGTGAATGTCTCTTTGCAACTAGTCGAGCTTTGAGGCAAGCTAGAGAGCTATCTGGATTTACTTTGACAGTATAAACTCATTTGCAGCCAACCGCTTTCTTTCCTGGTGGCAGTGAAACGAGATCCCAAGTCTCATTCCGTTCTAAGGCCATCATCTTTTCTTTCATTGCCGCCATCCAACCTGGGTTAAATAGAGCTTCTGACAAATTCTTAGGAACCGGGTGAGAATTCAAAGAAGATATGAAAGAATAAAATAATGGAGATAATGACGAGTAGGAGACATAGTGAGTAAGAGGATACCGAGAACTCCGAGAAGAAGGTCTTTTACCCTTACGGAGGTCGATGGGAAGATCATCAGTAGGCTGAGCACTTGGCTGTATAGTCACATTTTGACTTGCTAGCATATCAGGCTCTTTGGTGGATTTGGACAGTGGCTGAGGTTGTAGAGTAGTACGCCTTGTATAAACCTGAACTGGTTCCACAAACTTGGATGGTGGATCAGTTTGTACAGCAGTCATTGAAGGAACATTGATAGTGGTTTCCCAAATAATAAGATAGTCATAATCATCAGGAGGGTCTAAGGATTTATCAAAAGCAACATGTCCTCGTTTATTCTCAAAGAACGTAACATCAGCTGAAACAATATAATGATTCAAGGGCGGGCAATAACATCCGTACCCTTTTTGAGTCCTAGAATATACAAGAAAAATGCCCTTAAGAGATTTTGAATCTAATTTTGTCAGTTGAGGACTGTGATTGTGAATAAAGCATAGAGACCCAAGATCTTAAGAGGCAAATAAAAAGCGTCTTCAGCTGGATATGAAAGGGAGATCGGAGTTTTGTTTTGTAAGATATATGAGTGTAATCTATCGATTAGGTAGCAGACTGTCAAAATGGCATCCCCCAAAAATATTTTGAAACTTGACGATAAAATAACAAGGTCCTCGCAATTTCTAGCAAGTGTCTGTTCTTGCGCTCAGCCACCCCCATTTTGTTGGGGTGTGTAAGTACAAGACGACTGATGTAAAATTTTATATTCTTCCAAATATTTTGTGAATGAGCTTTCAAAATATTTCTTAGTGTTATCTGTTCTTAACGTTTTAATGGTGTTATGAAATTGATTTTTGACCTCAGCACAAAAAACTTTAAAAACAAAGAACACTTCAGAACGACTTTTCAGCATGTAAATCTAAGTCATACGAGAAAAGTCATCCACAAAACTAACAAAATATTGATAACCGAGTTTTGATGGAATAGAAAAAGGACCTCATACGTCGGAATGCACTAAATTAAACGGATTACTAACCCTCTTATTAACGCGACTCGGGTAAAATACCCGTTGGTGTTTTCCAAGTTGACATGACTCACAATCTAAGGACTAAACATGATTCAAATCTGAAATTAAAGTTTTAAGGATCGAAAGAGGGGGATGACCAAACTGATAATGTTCATCAAAGGCTGATGTAGTGCTGATACAGGCCACCTTGGCTAGGTCAAAGTCTAGCTCATACAAGCCGTTCCGCTCATGTCAAGTGCCAATCGTCTTCCTCATCCCAATTGCCTGAAAAGTACAGTGCATAGGAGAAATATTACTGTACAATTTAGTGCTTTAGTAATTCTACTTACAGATAAAAGATTAAATGGAAAATAAGGAAGATATAATACAGATGAAAGTGGAATAGTATTAATGTTGGTAGATCCGACACCTTTCACAGGTGTAGTGGATCCATCAGCCAATACTATCAAAGGAAAGGAGGTGGTAGGTATGCAGAAGGATAATATCCTCGGTTCCCAGTCATATGATCAGTTGCCTTTGAATCTTTAACCCAAGTACGAGACGATAATGATGTAAGGTAAGCGTAGGGTTTACCTGTCTGGGCAAGTGTAGATGTAGCAAGAGATGATTGTGTCTTCTTAAATTGTTGAAATAATTGGAGCTGAAATTTCTCAAGTTGGTGGCAAGTGTTATTATCTATGAGACTTTCCTGTGCAGCCACATGTGCACTACGAGATTGTTTTCCTGATAGCTGAGGACAATAAAATTTCATGTGACCTGGTTCCTTACAATAATGACAATAGATAGAGGAATCAGATGAACCCTCCCCTACAACTCCTCGTAGACTATCAATTCGTCCCCCATGTACTCCAAAGCGTCCCTTACGTCCACCAAAGCGACCTCCACCATGATCACCCCCTCGACTGATCGACTGTCTATGTGTTGCGAGAGCAGACCTGTTGGCAGACTTTGTTGCAGTACTTACTGGTGCTGCATGTACTGCTGATCTCAAAAAGTTATATGTCTCTGTTAAGGATCGTATAGCAGAGCTCCCAACAACATGTGGTCGTGCGGAATTATAAGATTGTGGAAGAGAACAAAGAAAAGTGAATACCATCAGTTGATCCCACTGGTCTTGCATATTCTGAACATCCCCCGTAATGAGAAAATTTTGTCTTAGCTTCTCTGCGAGGCGATTAAAGTTACCATAATACTTCTCAAAAGTCTGACTATGCTCGTCCATCTTGCTCTGAAATAACTCCAGAATGACATCATATGCCCGATTGGCATGTCCACGGCCTGAGTACAATTGCTCCAAGAACTTCCACACCTGTTTCACTGTATTACAGTGAATTGCTAGCTGAAAGACCTGTGATTCTATGCTGTTCCAAATTTGATGAAGTAAACTAGTGTCATCCTACTTTCAAGAGGCAGTAACTGGTACGGGAAAATTATCTATAAGATGATGATCTTTTTCCCGACCTGAAACATAAACTCGAACCAGTTGCTTCTAAAGGATGTAATTGGACCCATTCAATTTCTGGTCAATGATCTTGCTAGAGAGCACCTCTGTGTGGGTCTTCGTCTCAGCTTTCTCATCCCGCAAAATAGCAGAATCACTGGGGGACGCCATCAACACAACAAATGAGATCCTTCAACTAGTAATCTCCGGCAAATAACCATCAACCTCACCCAACAACAAATTAATTTTCAACAATCAAATCATCAATAAGTAGTTACTAAGTAATCAATCCACAACAAGTAATCACACTAAGTAATCAATCAACAACAAGTAATCATCATAAGTAAGCACTTCACCAAGTAAAACCATCTTGCAAAGTTGTTTTTTTTAAAGAGAACGACTTATCGCTTATCTCAAAAGGATTATTAACGACTGATCGTAAGATGAAGCTAAATGAAGATCTATGATATAGTTAGTAAGCTAAATAATTAGCTCAAGATCTATGAAGATCTAGTTGGTAAGCCAAATGATTAGCTCAAGATCTATGAAGATCTAGTTGGTAAAAATCTAGTTGGTTAAGCCAAATGATTAGCTTAAAAAATTTTGATAGGGGGGATGAATATTGCCGTCGATAAACACTACCACTGGATGAATAATACCGCTTCCGATGAACACTGCTCACGGGTCAACAGTACACCCCCCCTGCGCGGATGAACAGGACCTCGTGGTTGAAAGTGGCAGCGGCTAGGGTTGTCGGCTGAGGGAGGAGGGTTAGGGTTTGATGTTGGTGGGTGGCGGCTAGGGTTTAGAAGAGTGGGGAGAGGAGAGGGTGGCTTTGATACCATGGTATTGTGAAAACCCTAGAGAGCTCTTATTAGCTCTCTTGGATGTTATTTATAGTGTTTAGGTAAACAAAAGAGTTTGTCCCTAACCGATGTGGAACTAAACAACAAATGAGTAAACAACTCCCTCAACAAACGTTCATGGTAATGGAAAATAACTTTTCATTGATAAAAAAAAGGCTAGTTTCTTGTTGATGATCTAGATGTATAAGAAGCAGAAAGGTTACTAAGAATCAATACTAATCCAAATAACTAAAAATTTCTGATGAAATATTGTAAACAATGAGGCAGTATAGACATAAGCTGTTTAGGAATATATACCATACATATACATGCAGTATACAAGAACAAAAAGCAGAATCGCTTTCACTAACATTCTGGAGAAACCCTATAGAGAATTCGAAGGCTAACTTCATTAACACATGAGAAAACATCACATATGAGCTTATTCGTACATTTTGGAGAAATCATTTCTCCTTATTATATTATATATATATGATACTAATAATACAATTATACAACCATCATCTTGATATCATCATGATCATAACCATTATTGATGATCGTATAATTACACTTGAATTATGCCATCACTCTTTGGCCTTGGAAGCTTGTCTGAGTTTTTTCTCCGTAGACAACAATAATGCATAGTCATAGAGAACGTCCTTATTAGTTTTTTGCTTAATATTGACATTGGTCATAGACCTTGTCATTACCGAGTGCTCATGCTTGAATGACACCTCCTCTTCTAATAGTTCCGTTGCAATTTTTTCCAGTGCTTTTAAGTTTTCCTCCTTTGCGTTATCCAGTTCAGCTGCATCCGCTGGAATATTTCCCTATATATTTATATGCATCACAAATAAGGTGAGATGTGTACTCAAAATTAACAATTTATATACATATGAAGAAAAAAGCTAAAATAAATTTAAGAGGAGTGAATGCTCTGTCCACCAACCTTTTTATTTTTCATTTTGACTTGAGATTCATGATGGTGTGTGATACGTATCAAGACACACATCTCAAAGACAACTTTGATGTGTATCACACACCAACATGAATCTCAAATAAATCCAACGGATAAAAAAATTAATGGACATACATCCAATGCAGTTAAGGTTATGCTCTACTATATGTGTGCGTGTGTGTGCGTGTGTTCATGTGCGTGTGTGCGCGCGTGTGCTTGTGCGTAAGTGTTATTCTTGAATTTTTTATGTATCTTACCTGTATGCGAAGAAACCTGTCCTGACCTTTGAGAGCTTTGAATAGCGTTGTCATGTGCAGGTCTACCAAGTCTGCGCTTGATTCTTGAAACACTTCTATCAATGGTTGATTGTTCTTCACCATCCACCCAATAACACCCCACTTGGCTGCGGCTTCTGCAGTGAATTCCGACCTATCACCCTCCACACGTATGCCTGTTCCTAGAGAGATGACGAGGTAGCTTGTGTTTTCTGTATCAGGCACATTAATGGTGGGTTCACCTGTCAATAAGGTCTCCTTTGCGACGATGTTCATTGTAGCTAGAGTCTGCGATAATGTGTTGTTAACATGAGCCTAGATGTTAGTATTCGACTATGCACTCATGTGTATATATGCGTTCGAGTGGGTGAGCTACATATCATAGCTATCCTATTTTGATATTAACAGGGAAATAAGTTCTTGTAAATACACAATGTCGGCATTCTACATGTTGATTTTAACTATGTATTTATAAGTTAAGCCGTTGGTGTTGTGGATATGAAGTGACAACTCATTTTGCTAAATGAGCTACCAACAAAAAATAATATGTGAGGCCCGCCCTACAAGTCACATCATGAAGATGTTGACTCACCACTTCTCTCTCTTGGTGGCCTCATTACATTACTTAATTCTTTTGGTAGCTCATTTTGTTAAATAAGCCGCTACCTTATAACCAACTAAAAACATTTGTAATAGACCAATCCTTGTTTAAACACATAAATATTATGCTTTCCAAAATAATATCCACTAATGTTAAATTCGTAATTTTGATTTTTCTTCCAATCGAACAGCCATTCTTGATAAAGCATCATTTGTCCATTAATGTAAATTGATCAAAATAAACACAATATCATAATCTAAACTTAGTTACCGGATTATTTGCTGCAACACCACCATCGACAAGGTTAAATTCATGCTTCTTCCCCTCATAGTCATGAGTTACAAATCCATGAGGAGGCAAATAGGTTGGAGCAGCTGAAGTAGCAAGGCAAACATCAGATAACGGAGGATTCTTCCAAACTTCTCTTTTAGCCTGCATTCACAAAATTGAGTTGGTATTAGCTATTATTCAGGTTGTAATCTAAAATTAATAGGAATTGGGATTAAGAGAGAAGTTGCACCGAAAACGTGTTAAAGATGACAGGTTGCATGTTCTTGATGTCAAATGCAGGCATTACGATGTTGGTAAGAGTTTTATCTAGTTTTGTTTCTCCAACTAACCCCTGAACTAAGGTCCTCAAATACTTTCCATTGTATCTTGGCCCCATTAGCATATCGTAATATTTACGAAGCCGCCATCTGCAAGAAAACGCTAGTTATATATATATGTACTAGATTTTGGCATGTGTAACGTATGGTAAAATTCAAATGAACATGTATACATGATGTTGGATAGTCATGAAATGAAGTAGTAATTAATGGCCTGTTTGAATGTTTGGGTAAATTGGGGTGGAAATACTACATCCACCTAAGCACTAACCCAACGGTGCTTTTCCACCAAAATCCCTCCAATTTGGAGAAATTTGATATAAGAATGTCACTTCATCTTTTTTGAATGACACATCACCCTTTTCTTGTCATCCAAACAAGGTAAAACTTGTAAAGAGGATGGTGGAGCCCATAGCCCCTACACGTTACCATGATTAATCCCCATAAAATAGTTGCAACCGAACAATCATTAATAATATGAAAGGAAGGGTGAATTTCCATTAATTAGCGGCTTGCCAAGTTTGAGCCATTTTCAAGAAACTATCAAAACTTTTCAAAATTAGACAAAAGACTCAAAACTCTTCCTCTGAGAACAGGTCGTGTGCCATACATGTGAGCCCAAAGATCAAAATATCCTTATTTACAATAAGGAATTCGCTCTCTATCCTTTCTAATAAGGGTTTTGGTTAAAAATTAACTTGTATGACTTTTGAGTTATCATATGTTGAATTTGTGATAGTGTATGTATTTCAAAAGAAAATTATTTTCACCATAAAATAGACAGTAACAAAACTTTACAATCTTTATAATAGCTTATGTAGTGAAAGCAATAAATCTCGAAATACACCAATGATTGTTCTTTAAATCCACAAAGGACGATCTTCGAATTTACGACAAACTTCGAATCCACAAAGTGAATATAATAAAGAGGAATTTTGATGAAAAGTTATGCCTCTAGGGCTTACAATCCTCTACGTAAATTAAAAAAAAAACTAGACTCCTACTAGGACTCGAATTTTACCAAAAATAAAAATAACGAAACTATCCTTAAAAGACTCTCTACGATTGACGAAACAAATCGGTCAAATTTGGAATCAAACCGGATTTATTTCCTAATCAAATCGAACTCCTAAAATATCACCCAAAATAGTAAAAGCGATAAAACTCGATATCTCTCAATTTGGAGAAATTTGATATAAGAATGTCACTTCATCTTTTTGAATGACACATCACCCTTTTCTTGTCATCCAAACAAGGTAAAACTTGTAAAGAGGATGAATATTGCCGCCGATAAACACTACCACTGGATGAATAATACCGCCCGATGAACACCGCCACGGGTCAACAGACACCCCCCGCGGATGAACAGGACCTCGTGGTTGAAAGTGGCAGCGGCTAGGGTTGTCGGTGAGGGAGGAGGGTTAGGGTTTGATGTTGGTGGGTGGCGGCTAGGGTTTAGAAGAGTGGGGAGAGGAGAGGGTGGCTTTGATACCATGGTATTGTGAAAACCTAGAGAGCTCTTATTAGCTCTCTTGGATGTTATTTATAGTGTTTAGGTAAACAAAAGAGTTTGTCCCTAACCGATGTGGAACTAAACAACAAATGAGTAAACAACTCCCTCAACAAACGCTCATGGTAATGGAAAATAACTTTTCATTGATAAAAAAAGGCTAGTTTCTTGTTGATGATCTAGATGTATAAGAAGCAGAAAGGTTACTAAGAATCAATACTAATCCAAATAACTAAAAATTCTGATGAAATATTGTAAACAATGAGGCAGTATAGACATAAGCTGTTTAGGAATATATACCATACATATACATGCAGTATACAAGAACAAAAAAAAGCAGAATCGCTTTCACTAACATTCTGGAGAAACCCTATAGAGAATTCGAAGGCTAACTTCATTAACACATGAGAAAACATCACATATGAGCTTATTCGTACATTTTGGAGAAATCATTTCTCCTTATTATATTATATATATATGATACTAATAATACAATTATACAACCATCATCTTGATATCATCATGATCATAACCATTATTGATGATCGTATAATTACACTTGAACTCTGCCATCACTCTTTGGCCTTGGAAGCTTGCCTGAGTTTTTTCTCCTTAGACAACAATAATGCAAACTCATAGAGAACGTCCTTATAAGTTTTGTTCTTAATATCGACATTGGTCATAGACCTTGTCATTACCGAGTGCTCATGCTTGCATGACACCTTCTCTTCTAATAGTTCCATTGCAATTTTTTCTAGTGCTTTTAGGTTTTCCTCCTTTGCGTTATCGAGTTCATCTACATCCGCTGGAATATTTCCCTATATATTTATATGCATCACAAATAAGGTGAGATGTGTACTCAAAATTAACAATTTATATACATATGAAGAAAAAAGCTAAAATAAATTTAAGAGTAGTGAAAGCTCTATCCACCAACCTTTTTATCTTTTCATTTTGACTTGAGATTCATGATGGTGTGTGATAGGTATCAAGACATACATCTCAAAGACAACTTTGATATGTA
The DNA here is from genome assembly GCA_012295165.1 of Asparagus setaceus. Classification (NCBI taxonomy): domain Eukaryota; kingdom Viridiplantae; phylum Streptophyta; class Magnoliopsida; order Asparagales; family Asparagaceae; genus Asparagus; species Asparagus setaceus. The sequence goes on from CM022706.1 coordinate 20,507,737, forward strand.
TCACACACCAACATGAATCTCAAATAAATCCAACGGATAAAAAATTGGTGGACATACATCCAATGCAGTTAAGGTTATGCTCTACTATATGTGCGTGTGCCTGCGTGTGTTCATGTGCGCGTTTGTCCGCGTGTGCGTGTGCGTAAGTGTTAATATTCTTGGATTTTTTTTATGTATCTTACCTGTATGCGAAGAAACCTGTCCTGAGCTTTGAGAGCTTTGAATAGCGTTGTCATGTGCAGGTCTACCAAGTCTGTGCTTGATTCTTGAAACACTTCTATCAATGGTTGATTGTTCATCACCAACCACCCAAGAGCACCCCACTTGGCTGCGGCTTTTGCAGTGAATTTCGACCTATCACCCTGCACACGTATGCCTGTTCCTAGGGAGATGACGAGGTAGCTTTTTGGATCAGGCACATTAATGGAGGGTTTATCTGTCAATAAAGTCTCCTCTACGACGATGTTCATTGTAGCTAGAGTCTGCGATAATGTGTTGTAGCCTAGATGTTAGTATTCGACTAAGTGCTCATATGTATATATGCATTATAGCGGGTGAGCTACATATCATAGCTTTCCTATTTTGATATTAACAGGGAAATAAGTTCTTGTAGCTACACTATGTCGGCATTCTACATATTGATTTTAACTCTGTATTTATAAGTTAAGCAGTTGGTGTTGTGGGTATGAAGTGACAATTCATTTTGATAAATGAGCTACCAAGAAAAAATATAAAATATGTGAGACCCGCCCTGCTAGTCACATCACGAAGATGTTTGACTCACCACTTCTCTCTCTTGGTGGCCTCATCACATTACTTTCTTTTGATAGCTCATTTTGTTAAAGGAACCGCTACCTCATAACCAACTAAAAAATATTTGTAATAGACCAATCCTTGTTTAACCACAAATAAATATTATGTTTTCATAAATATCCATTAATGTTAAATTCGTAATTTTAAATTTATTCCAATTGAACAACCATTATTGATAAAGCATCAGTTGTCCATTAATGTAAATTGATCAAAATAAACACAATCTCGTTATCTAACTTAGTTACCGGATTATTTGCGGCAACACCGCCATCGACAAGGTTAAATTCATGCTTCTTCCCCTGAGAGTCATGAGTTACAAATCCATGAGGAGGCAAATAGGTTGGAGCAGCTGAAGTAGCAAGGCAAACATCAGATAACGGAGGATTCTTCCAAACTTCTCTTTTAGCCTACATTCACAAAATTGAGTTGGTATTAGCTAATATTTAGGTTGTAACATAAAATTAATATGAATTGGGCTTAAGAAAGAAGTTGCACCTGAAACGTGTTAAAGATGACAGGTTCCATGCTCTTGATGTCAAATGCAGGAATTACGACGTTGGTCAGAGTTTTATCTAGTTTCGTTTCTCCAACTAACCCCTGAACTAAGGTCCTCAAATACTTTCCATCGTATCTTGGCCCATTTATGATTTTGTAAAATTTAACAGGCCACGGTCTGCAAGAAAACGCTAGTTATATATATATGTACTAGATTTTGGCATGTGTAACGTAAGGTAAAATTAAAATGAACATGTATACATGATGTGAGATAGTCATGAAATGAAGTAGGAATGTGCTGTTTGAATGTTTGGGTAAAATGGGGTGGAAATACTACATCCACCTAAGCACTACCCAACGGTGCTTTTCCACCAAAATCCCTCCAATTTGGAGAAATTTGATATAAGAATGTCACTTCATCTTTTTTGAATGACACATCACCCTTTTCTTGTCATCCAAACAAGGTAAAACTTGTAAAGAGGATGGTGGAGCCCATAGCCCCTACACGTTACCATGATTAATCCCCATAAAATAGTTGCAACCAAACAATCATTAATAATATGAAAGGAAGGGTGAATTTCCATTAATTAGCGGCTTGCCAAGTTTGAGCCATTTTCAAGAAACTATCAAAACTTTTCAAAATTAGACAAAAGACTCAAAACTCTTCCTACAGAACACGGGTCGTGTGCCATACATGTGAGCCCAAAAGATCAAAATATCCTTATTTACAATAAGGAATTCGCTCTCTATCCTTTCTAATAAGGGTTTTGGTTAAAAATTAACTTGTATGACTTTTTGAGTTATCATATGTTGAATTTGTGATAGTGTATGTATTTCAAAAGAAAATTATTTTCACCATAAAATAGACAGTAACAAAACTTTACAATCTTTATAATAGCTTATGTAACGCAGCGTGAAAGCAATAAATCTCGAAATACACCAATGATTGTTCTTTAAATCCACAAAGGACGATCTTGAATTCTGACAAACTTGAATCCACAAAGTGAATATGATAAAGAGGAATTTTGATGAAAATTTATGCCTCTAGGATTGACAATCCTCTACTTAAATAGAAAAATAAACTAGACTTCTACTAGGACCGGAATTTTATCCAAAAAAAAAAACTATCTTTAAAAGACTCCCTACGATTGACAAAACAAATCGGTCAAATTTGGAATCAAACTGGAATTATTTCCTAATCAAAACAAACTCCTAAAATATCACCCAAAATAGTAAAAACTGACAAAAACTCTGAAATCTCTCAATTTGGAGCGAATTTCACGAAGCCAATGGCGGCAAACCAAGCAATAGTTTGTTTGGTTGACTCCATCCCAGAAAAATACAAGATTTATATAGATAATTCGTCCAATTCCGACGAAAGGTTTGGGAGAGATATAACATGTTCTTTGTTGCAAGTCATTTTCCTCTACCGGACCCCATTTGGGCTTCTGAGAGTCTAGTTTCTACATGAATATATCCGCATTACATTTTACATCATTATGGGATGTCAAGGATAATTTTTTTTATCTTTTTATTACCAAATTTGAGTACTTTGTGCCTAAGCCAAGAAAAAAGAAGAAGAAGAAGCTGAATTAGGGTCGCTGCAAGTGAGTTTTTGTTTAAGAAGATAGAGGAGGAAGAAAGAATTTCAGGGATTTCATTTCAATTTAGGTGTATAAAGTTTCAAAAAAGTATCATATTATGATCATGTGATGTCTTTTAACCAGAATCCTCAACAACATTCGATCACGAAAGTAAGATAGTAATTGTGTTAAGTCGGTAAACCTATTTCATGGTAAATTTTAAAATTCAGATTATCAAAGTTAAAAATTGATGAAGCCAAAACCTATTTAGCTATATTTCTCAACCGTAGTTTCATTAAAAATAAATTAAGAGGGACACTCTTGACACAAACAAATATTTAGGACCTTGTCTAACTCAATCAAGTTAATAATACATCCAGCCAACTTTATAAGCATTGTATAAGGGAGTGTCTATTAGATAAAGAGGACAAGTTATGTAACAATTTTCAAAAGTTTACGTATTAATTTTAGTGCATGCATTCAAAACCCTGTTAAACTCACGTAGGTGGGAATATTTTAGAGCAGTGCTCATAATAAAAAGGAACAATCTCTTTAGCAGTCTTAAGTGGCTCCTGAGGGTTGTCCTTCTTGGGAGCAGTAAGCATTGCCGCAATAAGACCACCAGTGCTCGTCCCTGCAATGACATCGAAGTAATGTGCTATCCTCGCCTCCGGTCCATCAATTTTCTGCATATCAATGGAAGTATTTACTATATGACGTTGTTGGTAAAGAATCATGCATCTCAAGAAGTTAAATGAATTCTGTACATGAAAAATAACCCAAAGAAATTAAAGGGTTACTTGGGCATAGGCGTCCTATTCTATCGCCCAATTGAGGATAGAACCCTGCAGTTCTACTATTATCACCTAGCTGTGTATTGACCCCATGAGTGAAATACTTTTACGCTCAGAGAAAATATAATTTTTTTCTTCTTTCTGACAAATAGATCTGCTTGAGGGTAAAATTAAGAGTTAAATAATTTCACTAGGTAGGTCTATCTGGCATATGAGATAATAATAAAACTTCAAAGGGTCTATCTGCAGTTGGGCGATAGTACGGGGGATCTATCCTCAATTGAACTACTAGTTATTCTAAACTTTCTAAGAAGGTAAATGTAACTAGGTATAAACCATACATGTTAACATGGCATGCACGCCAAATAATTCCAAAAGTTTAACTTTTAGCTTTGGTCTTAACTTTCTTTTATAGAACTATACATTTGATTATAAAGTGTGAGCATACATAAAGAATGAAATGGATATACAGATTTATATATACCTGGAGGTGGGATTCAAGGCACTCTAGGAGCTTTCCAGGAATGACGCCTTTCACGCCGCCTCCATCGATGCTTAGGACAGTAATAAAACGAGGTTGATCAATTGTCAAAGGAGCCATTGGAGAGAGCTATAGAGGTTGATCAATTGTCAAAGGAGCCATTGGAGAGCGCTATAGAGGTTGATCAATTGTCAAAGGAGCCATTGGAGAGCGCTATAGAGGTTGATCAATTATCACAGGAGAAGCCATTGGAGAGCGCTATAGAGGTTGATCAATTATATTTGCTTATGTTGATTGAGGAGTGCTTGCTTTTGTAGCTGTATATATAGGCGCCAGAGGAGAAGGATTGCTCCTACAGTACTCCCAGACTTGGCCTTTTTTTAGCTTTTTTTAGCACTGTGAGAAATGGGGCTTGGACTTTGAGAAGGATCCGTTCATATCATTCTCGTGGAAATTGGGACAAACTCTCTATAGGATATGTTATTTATTGACGGTCTATTATAAGCCATCTTCACAGGAGCAGAAACTGAAGAGGTGAGAAATTAGAAAGGCAAAAATAGGTAAGGATGTCCATTCTTTTAGGCACATCAAATTAAACAAGGCCAACTGGGTTTTAGTATTAACTTAAACAGGCTAATTATTGGATCCAGTGCTGGATCCAAGCAGGCAGCAAATCTTGAGACCATTAGTTTATAGTTGAAAAGTTGAGGCACCTCTCATCTTGAGATACAAAACTGAACTAAAGAATACACAATTATTCAGTATTGTCAACTGCGGCAAATACAAGGAGAAGCAAGAGAATCAACAATAGCAGTAAGTGGGCAGGGGAGCTGCATCTTGTAAGCAAACAAGGAGGCTTTGCCTATCACTAAGCAAAGAAAGTATCCATTAATGATGCATAAAGAAATATCATCCGTTGGATCACTAAACTTAGGGATTAGTGCCCTAATCCAAGGGTTTATATCCTTTGCTAAAAGGCAAATTTAGTCCATGTACTAGGGCCTCATACTCAAATCGGTCATTGCACTTCTTTTTTTCTCAACTTGGTTCTTGTACCATACATTACTTACAAATTAAGTACTATTTAATATGCGTTAGAATTTGGGTGTTAACTTTTCGTTTATGACTATATTACCCTCATAGATATAATAGAAGTCCTTGTACTTCATTAAAATGTTATTTACTTAATGAAAATGAATGGATGTTACGAATTTTGCAGAAGCCGAGCTCAAACAAAAGGCATCACCTAACTTGGTTCTTCATATCTTCAATAATATTGATCTCTCACACAACAAATTATAAAACTTGATTGTAATGGGGCCCTTCTACTAGCCATTAAAATGAATATAGAAGTTTTCTGTTGCGCTTCATTTTGCAAATCACTTTATCCATCAAACTATAGGGACTTAAACATGTCCATATGCTAATACAATATCAAAGAGAAAAGTCAAGATACTCATTCTGCACCTTTTCAAACTGAAAGAATGAAGCTGAGCAATTCCATCATCAAGTAAATGAAAATTTCCACTAAAGTTAAAAGGAAAAATATCTAAGAAAAGAGCTATTGCAAGTGGGATACATCAATCTCATATTACAGGCCACACAACCAAAATGATTAATATAGTGCATAATCGAGCAAATAATTATGAGAACAACACAACAACTACCATCAAAAAAAAAAGCAACAATTTTTTTTTTTTTACAGATTATGTATTGACTTGAGAAGTAAAATATCAATATGAAATTTGCAGGTGCATCTAATAGTTGCAAATTCCAACAGGAAAAAGCACATGAGAAACCAAACAGGGAATTTTTTTTTTCTCCTTCGTATTTTTATAAAAAACATCACTGAGGTCCATGTGCTCAAATTATGTGTTTTGTTGATTCCTCCTCTGACCAGCGGAGCGCCGGTGACGTGAGCTAGATGAAAATAACTTTTTTCGTGACATCAAATTAAAGAATCATTGTAATCGTGACCCATCGCCTCATCGGAGCTGTGTGCTACTGTCGACCCTACTCAATAATGGAGCAATTAAATCAAAAACAGATTTCCATCCTTATGGCAGTGTAAACGAACCATAGTCCAATCAAATAGCGTCCTAAACAAAATTCTTATCCAATCAAATTGAAGCTTATTAAGTTGTATTTAATATAATTATAAAAAATAGCGCATAATTCCTTATGACCAAATCATATTAATTTAGACAGCACCACACTAAAAGAACCCTAATTATATGTGATCCAATCAAAAGACGTTAGCTTAATCTAATTAAACCAATAGTGAACCTCAACTTTGATCAAATCTAATATTTAATCTAATTAAATAGTATAAGTTTAACAAATAGAACTATACAAAGTAATCCGTTCTCTTTTCTTTTATTGTTTTGTTTTTGGCATACACGCTTTTAGGGACAGGAAATAAATCAATAGATATCTAATTTTCGTGGTTAAGGATAGTATTGTCCCTTCAAGTTTTTCAATGGAAGTTTTAACGGAGGTTAAAAAGATTAACTTGACATCTAATAAGGGTACGGGGACTAAGTTGAGAAAAAAAGAAGTGCAAGAACTAATTTTTGTTGCGGGGAAATGAAGCTTGATGTAGAAAGAAAATGGCTTTTATAGTTTTCAAACACTGTAGCATAATTTTGACATAATTAATTGTTTTTCATAATAATTTAGCACAAGGTTTATAAAATGGTTTTAGTTTTAGGCGATAAAAATATTTCTTTAATCTTCTTACAGATGTATTACAGACTAATATGAAAGAACTGTATCTTATGTTATTAGACAAAAAAAAATTATGAACTAAACCCCCTGAACTGTTGGGGAAAAAAAATCTCATAAATGCGGCAAAGTATGGAGAAAATAGTCACTGTGTTTGGATGGGGGTTAGAGGATGGAAGTTAAAGTGAAATTTCATTTTCACCTTGTTTGGGAGTTTTTGAGGGGTTAGAGGATAAAATGGAAGGTTAAATTTACTCACATTTTCCTCCCCTCCAATTTGGGCAGTAGAGGATGGAATAGAAACCAATGTAAAATCTTACAATATAATAAGACAATTATACCCTTATGATATTAAAATCAATGTCTAACATATATTATCATCTAATATGTAAGGGTATTTATGTAAATTTATATATATTCACTTCACTTTCATCCACTTTATTAGAACTTCCAAACAATGTAAAATATATTTACTCGCTCCTTACTAAACTCCCAAACAACATTTTATCTTTTCACTCTCCTTCCCTACCTTTCCTTTCCATCATTTAACTTTCCGTTCCTTCCCTTAGGGAAAATATCTCATTCGATTAGTGAAAGTCTATCTAAAGCTGTTATTGTTTGTGGATGTAGGGCTTTCTTAGAACCCGTAAAGTCCTTGTATTCATGTGTGTTGTTCCTATGTGATTGTTTGATGTTTTGTTCTATCTTTCGTCTTGATTATTTCAGTTTGTGTTTCGCAATATCTGCGATACACAATTAGCAAATATCATTCGCATTGAGCTCACAAACTGTGTATGTGATACTTTACATCTGCACCGATCGAGCTGTGACCTCCCTATGTTGGTTGACGACTCAATGAGTCGCTTTAAGTTTGGGCTCATTTGGAAATCTTCATGGTACGTGGATCCGATTAAAAGGTCATATTCAAGCTTGTTGATACCAGTTAAGACGTGTGAAAGTCTATGACTCGTGAAACCTGTAAAATTAGGTTGTGACTAATTTGCGTCCATGCTTGTCGTTCTATACTGCAATGCAATTACTGACCGTTTATAATGTAATAAATGACCGGCGGTCCGGCATTAAGGACCGGCCCGAATATGAAAGTGACTGATCTCATTATAGGGTAGCAAAAGCGTGTATAGAAAGACGATTAGTCCAGCTTCGATTTTTTCGATTATAAACAGACTCAAGAAATGGGCATATTGTAATTGTTAAATATAGGAATAGACCCCTTTTTGTTTAGTCCCACATCGGATAGAGTAGAAGAATGAGACCACTCCTCTTGTATATATAGACCCCAATACTAATGAATAGAATTGCTCTTTTTCTCTTGATTTGCTCTACTTCTAACATGGTACCAGAGCCACCCTCTCATCTCTCCCTCCAATTCCCTCATAAACCCTAGCTGACACTGCTCAACGGTGAGGGTACTGTTCATCAGCACTATTCACCCGGCAGTACTGTTCATCCACCGTTAAAATTTTTTTTAAAAAAAGCTAATCGTTTAGCTTATCAATCAGAATAGCTTGTTAGGTTTCCTCGACAGGTCAGTCCTAGAACTGATGAGAGGAAGAGTGTATATCCCACTTTGCTGAGATATATCATTGTCAATTTTTATTTCCTTAGTGAAACGGGGATTTAGTTGTGATCTTACTCTCTTGTTGTGCACCAGAGGTGCTGTCGAAATTTCCACTGCGCACAACAAGAGTTCATAGATCTCAGATCTTCATAGATCTTACGCCAATTATTTGGCTCATCAACCAGATTTACAGAGAGCTTACGTCAATCATTTGACTTACCACATCTTGCGCCAATCATTTGGCCGGCAAACTAGATCTTTTTAGATCCTCAACATCAAGTTACTATGGCGACGCCTGAGATGCATTTTCATCAACAATCTATTGATGTAAAACTTAACGGCGATAACTACCGTCTCTGGTCCTACTCTCTACGAGTCATCCTTCGAGTCGGGCCTGGGGACACATCGATGGCACAACAAAACTCCCAACTCAACCAACTCCTACGGCGATCTCACCAAGGACTCGGCTGCCCTCTCCTCTTATGAGTCCAATCTCATGACTGGACTCGCTGAAGATCGTGCCATCGGCTGCAATCGTTCAATCCATCTCACCCTCCATCCGACTTCAGCCAGACGATTCGACACCGCCATATCCCTTCAGGCATATCTCCGGCGTCTCTATACACAAATGACGACGCCGAGAGTTTCAACTATACCAGAGATATCTATGGTTACATTGCTATCGCCGATCCGCGAAGTTCTATACCCACATCTTCGATCTCTAGGAACAACTTGCGCCCTTGAAACACCTCTCACTGATCCTGCTTCCAGGACCATTCACCACAACAACAGAGATAGACCACGTCTCTTTCAGTTTCTGATGAAGCTCCAACCAGAGTTCGAATCTGTCGGCAGCCAACTCATCCACCGGTCACCAAGACCCACCCTCAAAGCAGCTGTCACAGAGTTACAGGCCGAAGAAACACGTCTTCACCTCAACACCCTTTCCATCAGTCCAAGCTCCGTCCACGCCGCCCCACGCTCATCCACCCACCACGGTCCTCCTTATCATCAGCACACCTTGTCGACGAGACAACAACAACCCGGTCCCACCCCCACACGCAAACAATGGTGTAACACCAACAAACTCTGCGGACACACTACAGATCAGTGTCGCTCAAGGTCAGCTAAGAGACCGCCACCAACGCCTGTGCCACCACAACTAAACTTCATCAACAACACCATCATACACCGATCTCCTACAAAGCATCCATCTACCTCCTCACCTAACACAGGTCCGGCAGCTACCTCGTATGTCACTCAATCAGGTACAAAAACTAACTCATGGATTTTAGATTCGGGTGCTACACATCATCTTACGTCATCACAAACATACCTCCACAATCAAACACCCCTACCGCCCACAGCCATGGTTCGCACAGCCGATGGCACACCACTACCCATGACCTCTGTAGGTCACCTACATATTAAGCCTCAATTCTCAATCCCCAACGTACATCATGTCCCCAACGTCCAAATGAACTTACTTTCACTTTCACAAATCACGTCACTTAACTATACTGCTACCTTCACAGCTTCATCTTGTCTTATACAGGATCCTCGCACGGGAGAAACGGTTGGGACTGGCCATAATATCGGTGGACTATACTACATGGACAAGCTCATCCTTCCCACTCCCACCGCATCCGTCATTCGCCTTCTTAACTCCAAACCAACCATCTGCGACCTCTGGCATCGTCGCCTCGGTCATCTCTCTTTATCTTGTCTTCGCACCCTTTCCACAACTGATAAATTAGGAAATTTCTCTGTTGACACTTTTGTAGACGTGTAAAATTACCTATAAGTCCCCGAACGTAACTCGTGATAGTGAGTTGATGATTGACGGACCGTCAACGATGTAAATGCATAAAACAAGTGAACAAAGCACAATAAGCACATCGGCGAAGCATACGAGTCAATGGGAACGGCAAAATAACGAAGAAACGACTCAACCATGAGCTGCAGGATACCCATAAAAGACTTAACATCACGTGTGTATCGCTCCTACCATGGGTAGCTCGGATATGGGAGGTTGTAGATATCCTCTCCAGCTTTCTAACGCATCTTGGATCAACTCATTCCGAGAACGGACGAGAGAGTTAGAGCCGAAACAACCGAGAGGGTCCAGGCTGTTTCACATCTGCAGGATACCCATAAATGACTTAGCACCACGTGTGTCTCACTCTCACCATGGGTGGCTCAGCTATGTAAGGTTTTAGATATCCTCTCCAGATTTCTAACGCATCTTGGATCAACTCATTCCGAGAACGGACGAGAGAGTTAGAGCCGAAACAACCGAGAGGGTTCAGACTGTTTCACACCTGCAGGACACCAATGATGTCTCACACATTTTGGCCATGATATGTTTCGAATATGAGGAAGCTCAAAACATAAAGTTGTATATCTCCTCTCCATCTTTCTAACGCATCTTGGATCAACTCATTCGAGAACGGACGAGAGAGTTAGAGCCGAAACAACCGAGAGGGTCCAGGCTGTTTCACATCTGCAGGATACCCATAAATGACTTAGCACCACGTGTGTCTCACTCTCACCATGGGTGGCTCAGCTATGTAAGGTTTTAGATATCCTCTCCAGATTTCTAACGCATCTTGGATCAACTCATTCCGAGAACGGACGAGAGAGTTAGAGCCGAAACAACCGAGAGGGTTCAGACTGTTTCACACCTGCAGGACACCAATGATGTCTCACACATTTTGGCCATGATATGTTTCGAATATGAGGAACCTCAAAACATAAAAGTTGTATATCTCCTCTCCATCTTTCTAACGCATCTTGAATCGCATCAATCGGAGGTCAGACGAGAGAGTTAGAACTAAAATAACCGAGCCACCCCGGCCAAGGCCGAGCCACTTTCAAGTGGCTCGGCCAAAGCCGAGCCACTTGCAAGTGGCTCGGTGGCCAGGCCACTTGGAAGTGGCTAGGCAAGCTTTTGGGCCCAGTTTTGACCCGTTATATGCTTTGAGGCTATAAATATGAGGGTAGGGGCTCATTTGTTCAGATCGGGAATTTTGGGGAGACGAGGAGACTCTGCCGGATCCAGATCTAACTTTCGGCGATAAAGGCGACGCTTTTGAAGATCCAGATCTAGCTTTCGAGGGAGGCGATCAACTTCGACATCAGATCTACACCGTTTCCTCGAGATTAAACTTCGTTTTGATCTCGAGAAGAGCTTTGATTTCGCTTGGTCGATCTCATTCGCTTTGGGCTCTTGTTTCCTTCGTGAAATAACCCCTTTTGATCGTGTAGATCTCGCACCGGATCCGGATTACGCGGTGGTCCACGGACGGAAAAGAAGTCCCCGGCACAGGCAAAGACACCCACGCAAGCGAGGACCCGATAAACGGATCCCGCGTTTGTTTAGGGAGAAAAGTTGTAATTTTTATTTGATTGCTCGTTGTAAAGCCTTATAAAAAGGCGATCTTTTTCTGAATCTCGTTTGTAATTCCATAAAGGTGTAACGAATTCAAATCAATGACAATCATACCGACTTTTCCCGCGAACAAGCTGGCGACCACAGTGGGAGCCAACGATCTCAGATCTGAGATCGTCATGTCGCAACCGCGGATCGAGATCTTGCCTCCAAAGAAGGCCTTTTCATGGAGGAGGGCGCAAGAAGACAACCCTCATTCAACCGCTGTCGGTGATCTTCCTCACAACTTTATTCTAATCCAAAGAAGCCGGGTTCAGATCACAACGTGTCGACTTCGACGAAGAGGGCACATCAAAGATGACGCCAACGACAAGCTCGTCAACTTGCAAAAATATTAGAACAAGTTGATGGACTCCGCTACTATGCAGACTTGGAGTCCAGGAAGCGTCGGCCGCCTCAAATCGCTTGCAATTCTTCCAAGCCATCGACCGACGAATGGGTTCTCGTTAAGAGGACTCGTTCGACCCTGAAGGAGCGTATTCAGAAGCGTCGTGCACGTGCCGCTCAAGCTCGCGCTCTTGCAAGAAAGACACAAGACTTGAACAAGAGGGAAGTGGTCAAAAAACCACAAAAATCCCGTCAAGTTTGGGTGCCAAAGCCCAAGACGACACAAAGATCAGAGTGCAATACAGCCGAACCCTCCTTCCAACGCCGACGCAATCCAAGCCGCCTCGGCCCCGAGATTGGGGGTCGCGTATGCACTCCCGTCAGACCGATCACTACCCAAAGGTGTCCTGTCGCATCCAAACAAACCAGGACACCTCAATGTACGTGTTCATGTGCCGTGCATAAGAGAATTCCAGTCGCCTCTAGACTGGGGGTTCATGTCGAGGCCCAGGAGCCCGTTAAGACTCCACGCTCGCAAGGAGGTAGTCTTAAACGAGTGACTCCTGATGCGACCTTGGATCGTTCAAAGGCGACAACAAATAAGCCCGAGAATGTCAACAAGGTTCTTCCTCCCCAAAAGAAGACGTGTCCGTCAAAAGACAACGTTATACTTGGGGTACCGCACCAACAAGCGATGGATTGCTCCAATGAGCTGCGCCATCAGGATGGGGGTGTGAAGAAATCCCAAAAGGAGAGTGTTCAAGAAACCAGCTCTCACTCTCTATGCGGGAGACTTATCAGGGTAGTATCGTCAAAATATAGCTGCCCCAGGACCGTTTCACAAAAGGTCTCGATGTTCGAGAAACTTACTGCTGAAGCGTCGAAGCCCAACCCAAAACGCTTCCACCAGAGAAAATCCTCCCTCCAGGATGATGAATTCCTTGAAGTCACCATCAACATGGTTGGCAAAGAAAAGTCGGCAATTGCTTCAAAAGTCTCTAATCCCGACTTTTCTCCTGGAAGAAAAATTGATTCAGGGATAGCTCAACGGATGTCTCAGCTCCAACTAGAAGCCGTCGGACATAGGGACTACCCGGAGATCCATGAAGGACTATCCTCGAGTGATGAACTTTCGGATGCTTGCTCTGCAGTCGCCTCTGATGATACAATGTCCAGCACGGGACAAGCTCGGGACGCGTTCATGGTCACTCCTGATCAGGTGACCCAAATAATTCAGGACGCTCTAGCCAAGCAGAAAGAGAACTTCAAGTTCGAAATGGAGATGGCTATGCAGCAGATGAGAGAGATGCATGACCAACAAATCCGAGCTCTGACGAATCATCAGGGTGAAACGAGTCATCGTAATAACGCCGACCAAGAGGAAAGTGACTCAGACAGAGACGAAGATCGCAACCCAGATAATAAAAACTCTGGGGGTGGTCCCATTGTTCCTCCTCAAAATCATCCAAAGGAAGCTACGGGCGAGGATCAGATGGTGAAAGAGTTGGAGGATAAGGTCAACGCCTTGATTTCCGCTCAAGAGGTAAAGAAGACCGGGATGCCATGTCCGTACCCAAGAGAGTGGGAGTCGATCCCACATCCGTCGAAGTTTAATTTGATTAACTTCATACCGTTCGATGGAAAGGGATCCCCCACTCAGCATTTGGTCTATTTCAAATCCCACTTGGGCGTTATTTCTGGTAACGAGCCCCTGATGGTTCGCTCATTCGTTGGCACTCTTCGAGGAGCTGCCTTCGATTGGTACCGCCGTCTCAAGCCAGGGAGCATCAATAGTTGGGATGACATAGAAAGCTCGTTCCTCAATAATTTCTTTAACAACGACACTGAAGTATCGATCGGAACCCTTTTGGACGAGAAGCAGAAGGATGGGGAGTCTATTGACAGCTTTGTTAAACGCTTCCGCAACAAGGCTATAAACTGCAGGGATCCTATCACAGAGGAATTCATTCTGCGGACGTACCACAATAATCTTTCCATCAATGTCTTGGAAGTCCTGGGGGTTGTGCCATCCAAAACCTGGAAAGAGCTGAAAGAGCGAGGGGAGCAAGCTGAACGCTTCCTCAAAAGGAAAAAGGCCGAAAGAGGCCAGCCGATGGCTAAAGCACCTGCAACTGCTGATGATGTTCATCAACAGCAATCTTGGAGGCAACAAAGGACTCCTAAACTAAGATTCCAGGAGGAGTATTCTTTCGATGATGATGAAGTCCCAGCCATCTTCGAATATCTCCTTGCTAACAACAAAATCAAGCTACCACCTATCATGAATCGAGGAAGCTAGCAATACTGGATCCAAAGTACCGTATGCACTACGAGGGTCCATCACCCACCAAGGCTTGTATTACTCTGAAGAATAACATCCAAGCCTTGGTTGACGCCGGCCATAACGCCAAAATAGGCCAAACAAGAATGGCAAGCACTCAAGCGGTATATGAGTATAAACCGCCCTCTCCTCCGATGAGTATAAGAGGTTAAACTGCTCCTCCGATACTCCAAAAGGTATATGAGTCTAAACTATTTCCTATTTTATCCGAAGCCTAAGAAGGGATAAGCCAACGCCTACCACGCATTGCCGATTTAGTCTTTTCTCCGATTGAAGAAGACACCAAGTTCACCTTGGGGCATTTTATCCGAAGTTCCCGGGAATAGTATACATATTATTCCTAAGGATAACCCGGTGTGGTGAATACAATATATCCATTAATGGACCCAGTTGCGTAAAAAAAAGCTGGGGGTGGATATGAGAAGATAGGAAGTTCCTGGAGAATATTATACATAATATTCTTAAGGATTACCTGAAGTCGGCTCGATGACTCCGGACAAAAGCGGGTCATGTTCCCAAAGATGAAGTGTGTCATATCTTCTTCAACCCTCATTGGAACAATCGCCGGGATCAACTTTACCAACCCCCACTGAGTGACTTGTACAAATCAACACCACCACTGTGATTTATACTTCCACTCCCATTGTTTATTCGGTCAAACCTTCCTACAATTAGGACCAAAGCCAAATTCCTCTCTCGATTCCTTCCATGAACGAGAGGTCCACTTGCAAATCAAACGATCAAACCTTCCTACAATTAGGATCGTCTCAAAATTCCCATTTGGTCAAACCTTTAGGGCCAAAACCATAATTCCCTCTCGATAAATGAGAAGTCCGCCTTTAGATTAGGTAACCAAACCTTCTGACAGTTAGGGTTATCCAAGTCTTTTTTGATTCTCGAAGTGGAGATCCCACTTTTAGTTTCTTTTTTTCACCGGAGATAGAATATAAAATTCTTCCTCTCCAGCTCCTTTTCCAGGTCATGCCGACTGAAGGTGTAGGTCGAATTGAGTTTCATCTTTCCTACGGTTTAGTCTTTTCTCCGATTGAAGAAGACACCAGAGTTCGATTCTGGAGCATTTTATCCCGAAGCCTAAGAAGGGATAAGCCAACGCCTACCACGCATTGCTGATTTAGTCTTTTCTCCGATTGAAGAAGACACCAAGTTTCATCTTAGGGCATTTTATCCCGAAGCCTAAGAAGGGATAAGCCAACGCCTACCACGCGTTGCCGGTTTAGTCTTTTCTCCGATTGAAGAAGACACCAAGTTCACCTTGGGGCATTTTATCCCGAAGCCTAAGAAGGGATAAGCCAACGCCTACCACGCGTTGCCGGTTTAGTCTTTTCTCCGATTGAAGAAGACACCAAGTTCACCTTGGGGCATTTTATCCCGAAGCCTAAGAAGGGATAAGCCAACGCCTACCACGCATTGCCGATTTAGTCTTTTCTCCATTGAAGAAGACACCAAGTTTCATCTTAGGGCATTTTATCCCGGCCTAAGAAGGGATAAGCCAACGCCTACCACGCATTGCCGATTTAGTCTTTTCTCCGATTGAAGAAGACACCAAGTTTCATCTTAGGGCATTTTATCCCGGCCTAAGAAGGGATAAGCCAACGCCTACCACGCATTGCCGATTTAGTCTTTTCTCCATTGAAGAAGACACCAAGTTTCATCTTAGGCATTTTATCCCGAAGCCTAAGAAGGGATAAGCCAACGCCTACCACGCATTGCCGGTTTAGTCTTTTCTCCATTGAAGAAGACACCAAGTTCACCTTGGGGCATTTTATCCCGAAGCCTAAGAAGGGATAAGCCAACGCCTACCACGCGTTGCCGATTTAGTCTTTTCTCCATTGAAGAAGACACCAAGTTCACCTTGGGGCATTTTATCCCGGCCTAAGAAGGGATAAGCCAACGCCTACCACGCATTGCCGATTTAGTCTTTTCTCCATTGAAGAAGACACCAAGTTCACCTTGGGGCATTTTATCCCGGCCTAAGAAGGGATAAGCCAACGCCTACCACGCATTGCCGATTTAGTCTTTTCTCCATTGAAGAAGACACCAAGTTCACCTTGGGGCATTTTATCCCGGCCTAAGAAGGGATAAGCCAACGCCTACCACGCATTGCCGATTTAGTCTTTTCTCCGATTGAAGAAGACACCAAGTTTCATCTTAGGCATTTTATCCCGGCCTAAGAAGGGATAAGCCAACGCCTACCACGCATTGCCGATTTAGTCTTTTCTCCATTGAAGAAGACACCAAGTTTCATCTTAGGGCATTTTATCCGAAGTTCCCGGGAATAGTATACATATTATTCCTAAGGATAACCCGACCGTGGTCAATACAATATATCCATTAATGGACCCGATTCGTAAAAGGGGGTGGATATGAGAAGATAGGAAGTTCCCGGAGAATATTATACATAATATTCTTAAGGATAACTTCGACCACCTCCAAATGGGTATATGAGGATAAACTAATTCCCGAAACTCCAGTGAACGCATGAGAATAAACTGTGTTGACGCCGGTCAACGCGTCATATCTCAAGAAAATCCCTCCCTCTGTGGTCAGTCCTGCAATGAGCGTCACAATGGGGAGTCCACCGATTAAATGGCAAACCCCCAATCTCCTCACACTGTGGTTAGGCCAACGCCAAGCGACGCATTGGAGAATTTGCCAATTCAAGGCTAAGCCTCATGAAATATGAAGTTGGATGGTCAGTTCGACAACAACTCACCAACGCGAGCTAAAACAAGAAAATTCATTCACCAGCTTTCGATTCAAGACTTCAACAGCGGTCAAACAATAAATGCAGCACCGTGATACTTTCAGTCATCCTACAAAGCACTAGATAGTCCGAAAGAATTGGAGAAGTCAAGATTCAAAGTCATTCTCAGGTCCCGTTATACCGACTGAAGGTTGGGGCCTATCATATCCAAAGTATTTCGGCTTCTTCTATAAAAGAGCGAGACCGAAACACTTTGGAGGGGGTATCTGTAGGCGTGTAAAATTACCTATAAGTCCCCGAACGTAACTCGTGATAGTGAGTTGATGATTGACGGACCGTCAATGATGTAAATGCATAAAACAAGTGAACAAAGCGCAATAAGCACATCGGTGAAGCATACGAGTCAATGGGAAAGGCAAAATAACGAAGAAACGACTCAACCATGAGCTGCAGGATACCCATAAAAGACTTAACATCACGTGTGTCTCACTCCTACCATGGGTAGCTCGGCTATGGGAGGTTGTATATATCCTCTCCAGCTTTCTAACGCATCTTGGATCAACTCATTCCGAGAACGGACGAGAGAGTTAGAGCCGAAACAATCGAGAGGGTCCAGGCTGTTTCACACCTGCAGGATACCCATAAAAGACTTAGCACCACATGTGTCTCACTCTCACCATGGATGGCTCGGCTATGTAATGTTGTATATATCCTCTCCAGATTTCTAACGCATCTTGGATCAACTCATTCCGAGAACGGACGAGAGAGTTAGAGCCGAAACAACCAAGAGGGTTCAGACTGTTTCACACCTGCAGGACACCAATGATGTCTCACACATTTTGGCCATGATATGATTCGAATATGAGGAATCTCAAAACATAAAAGTTGTATCTCTCCTCTCCAGATTTCTAACACATCTTGAATCGCATCAATCGGAGGTCAGACGAGAGAGTTAGAGCTAAAATAACCGAGCCACCTCGGCCAAGGCCGAGCCACTTGCAAGTGGCTCGGTGGCCAGGCCACTTGGATGTGGCTAGGCGGGCTTTTGGGCCCAGTTTTGACCCGTTATCCGCTTTGAGGCTATAAATATGAGGGTAGGGGCTCATTTGTTCAGATAGGGAATTTTGGGGAGACGAGGAGACTCTGCCGGATCAATATCTAACTTTCGGCGATAAAGGCGACGCTTTTGAAGATCCAGATCTAGCTTTCGGGGGGAGGCGATCAACTTCGACATCAGATCTACACCGTTTCCTCGAGATTAAACTTCGTTTTGATCTCGAGAAGAGCTTTGATTTCGCTTGGTCGATCTCATTCACTTTGGGATCTTGTTTCCTTCGTGAAATAACCTCTTTTGATCGTGTAGATCTCGCATCGGATCCGGATTACGCGGTGGTCCACGGACGGAAAAGAAGTCCCCGGCACAGGTAAAGACACCCACGCAAGCGAGGACCCGATAAACGGATCCCGCGTTTGTTTAGGGAGAAAAGTTGTAATTTTTATTTGATTGCTCGTTATAAAGCCTTATAAAAAGGCGATCTTTTTCTGAATCTCGTTTGTAATTCCATAAAGGTGTAACGAATTCAAATCAATGACAATCATACCGACTTTCCCCGCGAACAACTTTGTCACCTTGTACCGGCTACAAGTTGCCAAAACACTTGGCCCAACCCTTTCCAATAAATAATAAAATTGCTTCCGCTCCATTCGACCTCATCCATACCGATATCTGGGGACCCTCTCCACATCCATCTCGTGGTGACAATGGTTACTACATAACATTCATTGACGATCACTCCCGTTTCACATGGGTCTACCTGATGAAACATAAATCTGATGCATATGACATCTACAAAAACTTTGCCATCATGATCCTCACACAATTCTCCTCTCGTATCAAAACCCTACGCTCAAATTCCGGAGGGGAATATACATTCGTCGCTTCACAGAATTCCTTGCCTCTCAGGGTACCCTTTCTCAATTCTCCTGCCCATACGCTCATTAACAAAACGGTGTTGCCGAAAGGCGTCACCGACACATCCTTGAAACTACCAGATCATTGTTACTATCGCATGCTGTACGCTTCGGTTTTGACGAAGCTCTCCTTACGAGTGTCTATCTCATTAATCGCACTTCCTCCACCACTCTAAAAGGCCTTACACCCTTTCAACAGCTACACCAAAAGCCACCAAATTACTCCCATCTTCGAGTCTTCGGCTGCACATGCTTCGTCCAACTACCATCCTCAGAACGCAACAAGCTCTCATCACGATTTATCATGTGCATATTCCTCGGATACAGTTTACATCATAAAGGCTATCGCTGCTATGATCCTCACTTTGATCGCCTCCGCATCTCTCCCCACGTCACATTTTTTGAACATCTTCCATACTATGCTTTACCCTCCCCACCCGTACCTTTACCACCATCCACACCCACAGATCTAATCTTTCTTGAACTTGACACATCCAACTCTCCGGCACCACAAATCACTCCGGAGCTAAGCTCATAAACTAGTTCTTCCACCGAGCAAGTGGCCAGTCCTGACCCACCTCCTGCTGCACATGATCAACCAGCTCCTCCACAAAGCTCCATCAGACCTGAACCACCCACTACTGACATCCCACCTGAGACCCGATATCCCACTCGAGATCGCCAACCACCAGCCAAATATCGCGACCCCAACTTCACATCCATTGCTTTTCGCACAGTCACTATGATGACGTCAGATTATGTGGAACTCCACTCTTACCATGATACAGTCAAACATCCTGAGTGGCAACAGGCCATGCAGGACGAACTTACAGCTCTCCAACAAACTCATACGTGGGATCTCAGCCCTCTTTCTTAGGGGAAGACACCCATTAGCTGCAAATGGACCTACAAAGTCAAGACTAAAGCAGATGAAACCATCGAGCGTCACAAGGCTCGGCTAGTCGCACGAGGTTTTACACAACAATATGGGGTGGACTATGAGGAGACATTCGCACCAGTTGCCAAAATGACTACTATTCGCACACTGCTTGCTGTCGCCGCCTCCCGACAATGGCCACTATATCAAATGGATGTGAAGAATGCCTTTCTGCATGGCAAAATCAATGAAGATATTTACATGACTCCTCCACGGACTATCTCACCCCAAAGGCCTCGCTCGTCACCTTCGCCGAGCTCTATATGGCCTCAAACAGGCACCCCGTGCCTGGTTCGCCCGATTCACACAAGCCATGCAACCAGCTGGCTTCCTTCCGAGTGAAAATGACCCGGCAATGTTCATCTCCTCTTCAAATGGCCAACGGACCATCCTACTTCTCTACGTCGATGACATGATCATCACCGGTGACAACCCATCGACCATCTAGCACATCAAATCCCACCTCGGCGAGTTGAAATGAAAGACCTCGGCCACCTCCATTACTTTCTCGGACTGGAGATCAATCAAACACCACGTGGCTACCATCTTTCTCAATAGAAATTCACCACCAACATTATCAACTGCGCAGATCTAAGACACTCCAAACCAGCTCGGACACCCTTGAACTGAATGTCAAACTCAATACCACGATGGTGATCCCTACCCGATGCAACTCAATATCGACATCTTGTAGGAAGCTTGGTGTACCTCACCATCACCAGACCTGACATTTCTCACGCAGTTCATGTCCTTAGTCAATTTGTCACTACACCCCGCCCTCACCAATCAAGACTACTCCGCCCTACACTACATTCGGAGACACCATGCGAGCATTATTCTTCTCAACCTCATCCTCACTAATCCTTGCGACTCAGCGGCTTGATGGTGGTAACACTGGTCGTCGATCTACTCAGCTCTTGCATCTTCCTAGGCGACTCTCTCATATCCCGAAATCAAAGAAACAGATGTTGTCTCTCGCTCTAGTGCGTAAACGGAATATCGCGCCATGGCATCCACCATAGCAGATCGTTTGGCTATGACGACTCCTTGACATGGGTGTGTCCTCCACAACCGCCACTCCCTACATTGCGACAATACGGCGCCATCAAAATAGCGGCAATCCAAGATTTCATGAACGCATCGGGCACATAGAAATCGATCGTCACTTTACTCGTCATCATCTCTTGGCGGCACAATCTCTCTTCCCTACGTCAACACCGATCTTCAGCTAGCAGACCTCTTTACTAAAGCTCATAAGATAAAACGACATCTATTCCTCATTGACAAACTACCATTGGTTAACCCAACTGCAATTTGAGGGGGGGTGTTAAATATAGGAATAGACCCTTTTTATTTAGTCCCACATCGGATAGAGTAGAAGAATGAGACCACTCCTCTTGTATATGTAGACCCCAATACTAATGAATAGAATTGCTCTTTTTCCCTTGATTTGCTCTACTTCTAACAGTAATCAGGTTATAAATAGGCCGATTAATTAAGAAAACAATATTAGCATTTTTTTCATCTTCTGATCGATTCCTCTTATCTTCTCCTTTTATACTACTACTCCCCATTAAACAAAGGGCACAATAAATCAAATAATAAACATATGAGATGTTTTCTGATTCGTAATTCCATTTATAATGCACAGTGTTGGATAGTCATATGGTGAATTTAGTTGTCATAGTATAAGAAAAGTATAAAAGTTTGTTTCGCTTACCAATGTGCTTGTTCTTGTTGAAAAACTAGATGAATATGAAACTGACAAGGTTTCCAAGAATCAATATTCATCCAGGTAATCAAATTGCTGAAATAAAGTAAAACAAGGAGGGAACAGATCCATAAACTATTTAGAATAATTATCATACAGATTACAAGAACATAGATAGGCCTAGCAGAATGATCTTTATTATATAACTTGTACAACCAATTCACAGAATGAGAAGTTAGTGTAAATCCTGCTGCATCACCTTCATTTCTGAAACCAAGATTCGTCGTCCGTTTGCCCCGGGCATGTGGGAATTGCCCTAAAATAACTTTTAAAGGTTTATTTCATGTATCACATATAACTTGGCAAATACTTGTACGTTTAAGTTCCATAGGACATGCAGTCAGGCACTTTATAGAATTATCTCACATTTGGTTCAACCGAGCATTGAATCATTGCATTCCCTAAGAAAATCTAGCTTGCAAAGGGAAGCAATGTTTTGGCTCCATTTCTTGCCAAAACGAATCCAATAGCAAGAGCGGTTCCAAACAAGACGTGCAACCGCACACAATAATACTTTGCCATGAAGATCTTCACCTTCTCCTGTAATTTTGTTGAGACTTTAAGTATGACTGAGTTGAAAGAGAGCATAACAGCAAAAGAGTATGGTTTTGGGTAGTCATACTTACATTGTGATTTTTTTCTACAATGTCGACAACCAGCTTTCTAATTGGGAGAGTTAGAGCACACATAACCTGAACAAGCCATGGTAATAAACAAATTGAACTTTATTTGTGACGTAGTAAATATTGGGACCCATTGCACATGCCTTATTGGAAATAATTGTATAAATTTTGGCAGATGTATGTATATATATAGGTGAGCTTACATGCATGTGAGGTTACATGCATGCGTGCATTGATATTTATTCTATGTTGGAGTTTGACAAGACTTGTAGAGATTTTGTTTTACCAAATGTTTGCAGGAATACACAGGTGAAAATAAATTCAAAAGTCTTTAGTTTTCTTAAATCTCCATTTTGCCTGGGAGTGCAGTAGACAATAATACTTTTATTCAATATCATCATTTAGCATCTTACTTATTATCCATTTAGCGTATCTTTAAAATGTATTTTTGATCCCCCTAACCCTGATTCAAGGCTATAATGTACAGGATCTAAAACTTCACCTTTTAGGTTTATTACTAACTCTGATAAATGAATTCGGAAAAACTGTATATTATTCAGAGTTGTTTTAATATGAAAAATATCAGATTGAGAATGCACCGTGCATGATGGAGGACGAGATTTGCATAGGCTGAAACCAAACAATAAAAACTATTGTCTAAAAGCTGGATGGGTTTTTTTTTTATCTTCCGTTTGTACCCCCTTGATGTGTTTTTATGACAGGTTCTACTGATACTGCTGTTTATTGGGTTTGAGGGCATTATGAGAAGAAAGTGGCCAAATTTCATCATTTCCTATTCACAGTTTCTTCCGGGTTTGAGGGCATTATGAGAAGAAAGTGGCCAAATTTCATCATTTCCTATTCACAGTTTCTTCCCATCTTTGCCCTTGGCGTTTCCTTTTATATTTGCCTTGGATTTGAGGGATATTTTGGGGAAGATGAGGTTAGCCAAAATTCAGCCCATGTTCCTGCCTACTTCTTTCTTAGGTGCATTTGTTTCCTCAATCTCCAGGGGCATGGCCTAGGTTAGGTACACCCTGCCCATACCTGTTGTACTCTGAAAGTTGGGTTGATGGGATGCAAATAGTCTTCAGGCAGTGATGGTGTAGGAAGGGTTGGGATGGCTATGTACTCGAAATTGGCTTTTTTTTTTTTCTATTTCATTTGATATGGACGTTTATAAAGAAAAGAAGCTTGATGGGTTGTGGAGATGAAAAGGATCTGATAATTGGGTTGGAGGCCAAACACCAGAACAAAGAGTTGGAGGGTGCAAGATTCTTATTGCAGGTAGGTTTCTAACTTTCAACCTATTTTGAGGGTTCATGTGTAATTAGGGAAATTTACATGATTCTTATTTGAAATTAGTCCGCTGTTGCCCTTTTTAATGTGAATTAGTTTCTTCTTTTGCTGGTTAATTGAAATTCTAGGACCCTTGATCAAGTGATGTTCTATCTCTCTTCTCCCAAGTAATTATCTGATTGAGATGGCGGTGGGAATCACCTGGTAAGGTTCTCCAATTCATTTTCTTAAATTTCATTTTATTTCTTCTAGGGATAATTGGTGATACTGTTGATGCTTTTATGGGTTAAAGGCACTATCTTTGATCAGTTGTGCGTGATGCATTTTTGATACTTGTTCACATATTTACTGAGAGTTTTGTTTGTTACAGGTGCGATTTGTTCCAGTGAAAGTTGCGATAAATAGATGGCAGGGATGAAAATTGTTTGATATTTGTACTATATAATCTGAAATCGGCTAAATATGGGTATTTAGAAAAAAAAACTGGTGAGTAATTTGGTTTCATACGAAATATTAGCAAAACTCATGATCAAATTATTGAAACTATAATAACAAAAGTACCAATTTCATATTTCACATGCACTATTTTTCTTTGTATGACCTTTGATGCTTATAACTTTCAAATTATGTATTGCAATGGTGGCTTGGTTGTTGTTGTTGTTGTTGTTGTACCATTAGTTTTTACCTGGCGAATTAGCACTGTACTTTATAGTTTGCGCTACTTTGCACTTATATACCTTCACTTCTTTTTGAAAGCACTTATATATCAAAGTTTCTAAAATTTGCTCTTTAAAACCTCATGTTATGTAACTGGAATTTTCCTGAATTTCCCATATGGCACGTGGTGATTTTAAAACTTTTAGCACTTGATGTTTGTTGAACTTATAGTTAAACCCACCATAATTCTATATCAAAATATAATTTGGGAAGGTTTAAAATAGAATTAAGGTATGTGTAACAAGAAATTCAATCAAATATTAAGGTATAATAAGTTTTAAAATTAGTTTCGAGTGTCACACGGGAAAATCCGGAGTAAAATTCTCATATTTGCATAACAGAAGGTAAAGTTCGAACTTATTGAAACTTTAGGACATATTAGTGGCAGTGCTACAAAAAACAAGTGAGGGTTTAGCCTTTTTCACATTTTGCTAATGTTGGCTCCATTATAATCAATATTGATAATATACTAAAGCGTGTATCATATTAACTATATAAAAAGGAAACATTGTGAATGGATAGTGACAATGTAAATCAAATGTAAGGCAAAGTAAAGGCTTTGTGATATTAGTCAACAATCCCTTTCAGTTACAAACTGGATCTTGCTTTGAAGCTCAAAAGAGTTCTCTATGATAATGAAGAGGACATTTTTTTTAAAAAAAAAGGAGGACTTGATATAACCACATATTTCAGGAAATCTCTGCTCTATTACAGAAAGGGAAGTAAATAGTTGGTTTGATTCCCATTGTTCTTCAAAACATTGAAAAAACATGGGAATGGGTACCTCTACAATCTAAGGATACATATGAAAGGCGACAAACTTTCTTGCAAAATTCATTGATGAGGTCTTTGTGAACTTATACCTATTACTCATTTTAGAGTGTTCTTAATTCCCTAATACCTAATTTCTTTTTAAATATCATTGTTTCAGTTTGCATAATGCGTTGCTGATTTTGGGGCGATATGGTTTTAGTATTTGGAGGGAGTTGTGTTTCAGAATGCAGGAGATGATCTTTTTTTAACCATATGTCCCAGCTTGCAGGAAGTATTGGTAGTTTGTAAAGTCTGTAGGGGATACTATGTTTAGTTTTTTATGTTGCTCTGGTTTTTTAGAGGGACAGAATAGTCTGTTTAGTCAGTTTTAAGCTTGTAGGATAGGAAGTGCATTGCTGGATTTGTAAATCCCGTGTATGTGTGGGTATATTTGTGAAGATAATTTGAGCAATATATTCTTACTTAGCGTCCTAAAAAACAAAATATCTTCAAAGCACTAATTCTTGCTTGGTCGATGAAATGTCAGGTTCCAAATTTTCTCACTTCACTCCTGAATTTTTGTGTGCTTTCAAATATAAGTACGGATAAGTGAATTTTTTTTACAACTATTACTTCATTATATATTAAACTCATGACCATATATTTTTGAAGTGCAAATCGGTGTTGTCATTATGGAATTCTTTGTTGCATTGTTTTCATTTGAATGATAGGCCCAGTGATCTGTGTGATTTATGGTATGTATGGCATCTGCAAAAAGTTGTCTCTTGCAAAGATTACGTTGGGATGTTTATGTTTGTGCTTTGTTTTAGAGCATATGGTATGAGAGCAATTTAAGAATTTTTTTATTATAGGAGGATGCATGCGGTAGATGTATTGAGGTGAATTTCTCATTATTCTTCTCTTAGGCAAGCTAGGTAATCACCCAGCCTAATATCGAGTTACTATTTGTTATTCGAGGTGCAAGAACAAGAGGTCACCTAGAAAAACTGTGCAACATGAAGTTATTTTTGCTGATGATGAGGTAGTGGGGATCACTGATGAGAATTTGGTTGTTGGGGAGTAATATGACATAGTATTGGTGTACACGAGGTAGATTTGTATAAAATATGATGGTTTTTTAGCTTGTTTGGGGAAACTGGGTGATGTTATGGTGGTTTTTTGTACTTAAACTTTGTAAATGCCATTTACATCTTATGATTGGGGTTGTAACTCGGTGCTTGTATCCAATCAGTTTGTTGGTAATGGAAGGGTAAGGTGGAGTCTCAATTCGAGACCGATTATTGTCTCATGTGCTAAATTGTGTTAATGAAATGTCTTTTTAAGTACACAAGATGGATCAAAGACTCCAACCATATAACATAGGGTTTTTGAGATATTGCTCCCCAAAACTTAAATGATTTGAAATAACTCCCCCAAAACTTATTATTTTGAGATAGCTCCCCAATTCTTCTTTGTTACTACAAATAAGGACACCTTATATATTCTATGTTTTTAATCGGTAAATTACACTAAACCCTAGAAATTTTAGACTTTTGCAAAAATCCTAAATTTTGTAAAAACCCCAAACAAGGTCAATTTACTTTTTCGGACTAATACCCTACCTTAAAAAGAGACCCTCCCACTTAAAATTTTATAACCTCTTCACCTTTTTTCCCAACTATAAAAAAATTACCGAGTAAAAGGCATTGAGGGAGTCAATCAGGTTTAGGGTTTCATCGAAATTGGAACTTTATTGGAGCTAGAAGAAAAATAAAAATAAAATATTTATAACTAGGGCGGAATATATAGAAAAAGATAATAAATAAAATTTTAAGTGGAAGGGTCTTTTTTTAAGGTGGGGGTATTTTAGTTCACACAAAAAGTAAATTGACACCATTTGGGGGGTTTTTTGCAAAAGTTTGGGGTTTTTTTGTAAAAGTCTAAAAGTTTCAGGGGGCTTTAGTGAATTTATCAATTAAAAAACATAGAATATATAAGGTGTCCTTATTTGTAGTAACAAAGAAGAATTGGGGGAGCTATCTCAAAATAATTAGTTTTGGGGGAGTTATTTCAAATTAGTTAAGTTTTGGGGGAGCAATATCTCAAAAACCCATAACATAATGTGTCTGTGTGTGTACTTTTATTTTTTCACCCTTCTTTATCCACAATGCTATAAGCAAAAAAGAAGTCAAATTTCCTTTCATCACTATGATAATTGAAATGAAATCATTTCATGGGAAATCTGTCTAGAATTTATTTATATAGAGCTTGAGTTTTTTGCTTTTCCCCGCGTCACGCGGGGGATGTTTGCTAGTAGAAGATAAAGCATTGCAACTCCACATCTCACAACTTTTGGGCCCATTTCAGTGCCCAGCCTAACCTGGCTCAAGCAGATAAATTATAAAACAAAAACTTTATGCAAACTAATAGATGTACGACCATAAGTAGTGAAAAGTACCAGAGGAGACATCTTTCCAACATCTTGATCTCCATTAATCTGAATGTTACACTAAAACGAGTATCAGTGTGGAAAAGCACCCGTTATATAACCCGTTATAACCTGTTTTGTAACTTAAGAGTGCCCTCTTATTAGGTAACACACCCATTTAACGCTGAAACTGTTTAATCCAAAAAAAAACATGTTATATTAGTTAAATGTGCATTATGTTATATAACCAGTTAACATGGGGCTTTTTAAATTAAATTGCGCTCTGATTAAGATGCGTGGTTGCATGTCCACCATCCAAATCATTTAAACTCTACCCTTTTAGTCTCGATTACCCTATTCTCTTCCTACGAATATGCGATCACTTTGCCTCCTCCAACCCAAACCCTAGCTCATTGCCTCCTCTGAAACTCCTCCGGCTATCAGCGGCTTCTCCGACTCCGGTGAGGTAAATTTTTATTTTTCAGTTATATATGGGGCATCTCAATTTATATCCTCTAAATAAATAGTGATTCTGAAATCACCTTCCAAATTCCAATCTTTTATATTGCCAATTTACCCTAAATCATATCAAACTTGTTGCTCCATTACTTTACCCTTCAACATAATTTTTAAGATCATCACTGGAATTAGAGTATAGAGATTAATTAGTGGATTACTTATGTCGGTGAGATAATTACTTTCAGTTATTACTTGATTTTGATTAGGTTTTAGTTTTTAGTTTTCAGCTAATACTAGATCTTGTAAAATTAAGTTTGCATAATCTCGTATATGCAAACTTTCTTACTGTTGTTACATAATCATGTTTAGTTTGGTTGATGTAGTGAACTTGATTAGGAATTAGGATATTTTTGTGAAGTTAAGAACTCAAGAGTTGGAAGTGTTTGTTTTATCTTAGACATTATTTTATTGCCTTAAACTTGACAACATTAACGTATTTAATCATTTGATGATGCTTTTGGAATGATTGTTAGTCATATATGACTACGTTGTTAGCCATATATGACTAACATTTGTTAAGAAATTGTGATGCTATATTTTTATATTTGATAATGGTGATGTTATGTTTGAAAATTTTGATGATTCTAAGTATTAAAGTTTTTATGAATTGTTAGTATTTATTAAATATCTAAATAATTAATAAACACTAAACCTACGTTATGCATTACGTTTTTTTGTATTTTTTTCCTTAACCCTTAACAGGAGGTCAAACATTATATAACCCATTTTCGTTATTTTCAACATTGACGAGTATAGTGCAATCAATCAAGGAGTAGATTGAAGTATGGCAGAGTATAATTAACACACTTGATGGAAGTGACTACAGAAAAGAATCAACGTGGTTGTTAATCCAACAAGAACTGATGCAGAGAGAACTGTTGTAGTTAGAGGAAGAGTGCCTGGGATCTATCTGCAGAAGCAAATGAGTGGGGTAGTAAGTCCAAATAGACTAGTGATACTATATGGGGTATATCAGAAATTATCCTATAGAAACGTGTATATACATCTTTAATTATGCTAGTCTGAATGTAAGGATCTATATGCAAAATATGCTTTTGTTTGGGCTATAGACTAAGTAGTCACCATTTTGCAGTGTTATGTGAGGTCTGAGAATTGAGAGCAGTGCTTAAAATAGTCACATTATTGAACTCACCTAGGTTTTTGGAAGATTTCAGAGCAGTGAGTAAAGTAAAAAGGAACCTTCTCTTTTGCTTTCATAAGAGGCTCTTGAGGTTTGTCCTTGTTTGGGGCAGTAAGCATTGCCGCAATAAGACCTCCAGTGCTCGTCCCAGCGATGAAATCAAAGTAATTAATGCACTATCCTTGCCTCTTCTCCATCAATTTCCTGCACATCAGTGTAAGGTATCAGATGTTTAATATAGAAGTTAAACAAGGCTTAGACTGAGGTTGACCACCAAATTAACTCAACTAAAACAAAATGAAATAGTCATTATCCTTATCATTTAAGGAATGTACGCGGAATGCTCATTTAGAGGATGAGTCATAGACTTGAATGCTGTATTTCATTTATTTTCATTAAAAACACTAACTTCAAATCAAATTTATATGCTTCCATTCAAAGACTGAGAAAGTTCTATAGCAATTTGAGAATGAAGAA
The DNA here is from genome assembly GCA_012295165.1 of Asparagus setaceus. Lineage (NCBI taxonomy): Eukaryota > Viridiplantae > Streptophyta > Magnoliopsida > Asparagales > Asparagaceae > Asparagus > Asparagus setaceus. The sequence goes on from CM022706.1 coordinate 20,537,686, forward strand.
TAAAAGTTGAAGAAACCCTTTTCCTTTCTTTCCCCCCTTTTTTTTTATTGTTTAAACCTTGGCCTTTAATTATAAATCTGGAGGGTTTCAAGTTAGTTTAATTAGCTCAATTATACATTATGGGCCTATAGTTATGCAAATTGCGCCTTAAATTGGGTAGCTCAATTATACCTTACGGGCCTGCAGTTATGCATGCATGTTCGGCCTTTCAATAGTTTGATTAATTTGTTGGAGGGGCCTATGTTTAACCTTCTTCTAATATACTTAACCACTTTCCATATGATGCTGTAAGATTTTGCCCTAATATACTTAACCAATTTCCAAATGATGCTGTAAGTTTTTTTTTGAGGACCCAATGGTGTACCTAGCTCCGCTCCTGACATCTATAGGTTGTTATCGTTTGCTAGCAGATTTCAATTAATCAAGGCTGTTATTTTTAGCATGCAGAATTATTGGGGTGGACAAATGGCATGGAAAAATGTTAATTTGTACATCTAAAGAATATGGAGGAATTGGGGAGGAATTGGACTTCATGATCTCTGTGTCTTCAATGAGGTGGTTATGCAAAAATATGTATGAGCTATATTTGTCTCAAATCTGTCTCTTTATGGGTTAGATGGGTCCATGGATACTGCTTGCATAATCAAGACTTTTGGACAATTCAAGTTAAAGCTCACTACATACTCCTAGGGCTTTAAGAAGCTTTTGAAGCTTAGACGTATTGCTTTAAAATGTGTAGATTATACGGAAACTGATGTAGTGTGGAAGGAAGATGAGCCTGGGTTTACTTGTCGTCTGCATTAAACTTCGCACTGAGACAGGAGTAATGAAGAAAAATTGTTTGGAATAAACACACTCTACCAAAGCATTCTTTTGTCTTTTGGATTGCATGCTTGGATAAACTGCCAACTAAGTCTAGTCTGAACCTGTTTAGAATAACTGTTGATGATATATGTCCCATTTGTGAGGGCCATGTTAAAACCAGTGGCGAATACAGAACTTCTAGAAAGTGGTGTCACCACGTAATTAATGATTAAAAAATTTACAAATTAAATTATTTTATACATAAAAAATGTCCATAATTTTATAGTCAATATGGACACTCTGAATCTTTTTGGCCAATGCTTAAGGTAATAAGTGGTGTAAAGTTTAAAAAAACTTCATACGAATAGAATAGCTTGACAACTTACTATTGTTTTAAACGAGTAATAAGCAGGGTCTAAATTATAAAATTATGGATCTTACCAAATAGTTAACAACTTACCATGGTTGAGGCTTGAAATGTTAAGTTGTCAACTATAATGCTTGAGGTGTGAAACGGTAAGTTTTGACTACATGTTTGAGGTATGAAATGGTATAAATGCATGAATGTTAATAAGTGGTACAAAATCTATTTCTGCCATTGAAGTTAATATTTTATCCCACTTATTACCTTAAAAAACTTCATAATTTCCAGTCATCTTTGGAGGAAGTGGTGTCACTTGACACCACTTCCTCCTATGTAGGTCCGCCAATGGTTAAAACTAGAGATCACTTAATCTTTCAATGTGATTTTAGTTTTAAAGTATGGGCGGGTATATATTATGAATTTTGTTCAAGTTTCAAATGCTCCCAGGAACTGGACCGAGGCCTTGAGCTGGATGGAAAATAAACGGAGAGATTAATTGCAATTTTGTTAATTGTATCAAGAAAGTAGCAGCGGGCTGCTTGTGTTTACAACGTATGGATCCAGGAACAAGCTTATATTTCAAAATCAGAGGGCTAGCTACTGTTGAGGAGTGTCTGCGATCGGCTATCTTTGACATTAAAATTCAATGCAGTAGAATTTTGAAGCTTCAGGACTCTACAAAGAATAGAGTATGGAGTAAAGCAATGCATATTGAGCCAAAATTCTTACCTAAGGAAAAGAGGTAAAGAGTAGGAGACAGTGGCGGATCCAGAAAATTTTTCGCGGAAACAAATATCTACTTATCTAAAAATAAAAATATAATATTATAAAACTATAGTACCCAACGGGACTATACTCGGTACACTTTAAATGAGCTAATTCAATTTTTACTAACAATTTTAGTGTTTTGAGATAGAATGGGGTGTAAATTTTAAAATTTATGGGAGGGCGAACTATAAATCTTACGAGGGCTTACATGTAATATTTAAATTTATAGGGTGCAACTGCACCCCAACTAGTACACGTAAATCCACGCCTGGTAGGAGCTGGAAATTTTAATATTATTTCTCTGTTTTGAGAGTTTTCCTGTAAGTTTTGAGGGTTTTTTCTGGTGGCTTTCGGTTATTTGAGAGGCCTTGATTTTGTATATAGTTTCTTTTGACTACTTGCCATTGGTAACGAAGAGGCTTAGTCTTGCTCCACCCCCTCACCAACCACCCCACACAAACACACACACAAACACACCCACCCACCCCAACAAGAAAAAAAAAATACAACACACACACATATATATAATTAGACTATCGCACATGAATCATCAACATACCAAAACTATCTTAACGAAGTTTGACATTTGAACTGTACTATATCTAGAATGAATTAGTTGATAAATTTACTTTGAATTTGCATTCAAGGCACTCAAGGAGCTTTCCAGGGATGATGCCTCTCACGCCGTCTCCATTGATGCTTAGAACCGTAATAAATCGAGGATGATCATTCTTGGCATCTTTGGGAGCCATTGGATTTGCTTTTAATTTTGGTAAGAGATCAATGTATAAATTTTGGGGTTTTGTCGTTAGAATACACTTCATACTTATATGCTCCTCTCTAAAAATTTTCAAAAATCTAAATTTACCCTCTCTTTTTCTCATTTAACTCTCTCACCTCCTTTGCTCTCTTGTTTCCTTCTTCAACTCTCATACAAACCCATTAAATACTCATCAACTATCTTAATTCCTAAGGTTTAAATATTAAATTTTAGTGAGGATTCATCTCTTTTGGTACTTTAAGGTATAAATTGTTCCAATTCATCAACTTTTAATTTTATAGCATAAATTCACGTAAGCATTTGGGAAAATTATAACGTTAATTTATTATTTTCTTCATCACAAGTTTTCACATGATTATTCATAACTCCTCATGATTGTTCCTTACAATTAATAATAATTAATAATACTAAAAATATAAAATTTTGATTTTAGTTTTCATAATTTTGATTTTAATTTCATATGTTAGAGAGAGAGAGAGAGAGAGAGAGAGAGAGAGAGAGAGTTTTGAGGGATGTGAAGGTATTTTGGGGTTTTACTTCCTAAAAGTACAAATACAATATATTTCAACTATGAATTATACTATTTGGGTTTAAAGACAAAAAGAGAAAGTTGATTGGGTTTAAAGATACAAATAAAAATACTTGGGTTCAAAAATAAATCAGGGTAAAACTTTGGGTCTAAAGATAAAAAACCCTAAATTTTGCTTGTTTGCTTGAGAAGGGATGATGGTTTTTGTGTTGCTGTATATATAGGCACCAGAAGGAATACAGATTGCTCCTATGGGATTCCCATGTTATATAGGCACCAGGAGGGACATGCATACTCTGGATAACATATGAACGTCGAGGGTTACCGTTCGTGTCAGCTCCTCCCATGCGTAAATTAGTATATTCTATGTGCCATTTGGCAACAGGTTAAGTGAGGGGTTGATGAGACTTAATCCCTTATTAACACGCCAAACATAGAAAAATCTATACAATTGTTAAAGTGAGTTAACCTTTCATAATTTATCAAACGCAAAAAATGTAGAAGAGTTAAGCTAACCTCCCAAAAGGAATTAAAATGAGTTAACTCTTCAAAACGAAGAGTTTATTAATACTCCTATTTAAAAGGATTAAGAGTTAACCATTCTATTTATAAAGAAAACGGTCAAAATTCTCGTTATTCCCAAACACTAAAACTGATCACAATGGCTAAAATAAAACTTATTTAACGGGTTAATAATTTAGTCCTTCCGATTATCAAATGGGCAAACTATATTAATCCTTCTTCTTAATTACTCTTCCTTTACCCTTTACCAAACGGGGCATTTGCTTGTAATTGCAACATAAAACATATATGGAGGAGGCGTGAAGCCTCGTGAAACATATTAAGGTTTAACTGGTGAATGATTTGGATCTATGCTTGCTGTTCTCTATATATTGTCCATATGCATTAATGACCTGCCCCAATAACAAAATGACTGAAACGTAACGCATTGTACAAAGATGTGTACATAAAAATGACTATTCCAATTATGTTTTATAGATTTTAAGCAGACTCGAGAAATAAACATATAGAATCGTATATGATTTATAACTCTATTTATAATATACTATGTTGTATATATTGTCATATTAATTGCACTCTTGAATTTTGTTGTAATAGTTCATGAAAAGCATAAATGTTGGTTTCTCCCTTTCAAATTTGCTTGTTTTGCATAGAGTATCTCTCTAGATTACTTCTTCTGTTGTATTGGGATCAGGATTTTAATTTTTACTCCAAATCCAGGAAATTCAGGTTGAGTCATCTGATTTTTACTGATGACCTACTTATATTTAATAGGGGAGATATTGGATCGCTGAAGAAGTTCAAGGATGCTTTCAAGAATTCAGTCTATGTTCTACTCTAGCTACTAGTGCTCAAGAAAGTGCAGCGTTTTTTTTGTTGTTGGGGGGGGGGGGGGAAGGGTTGGGTTTGCTGATGATGTGAAGATCCAGATTTGTCAGGAACGTGGATATACACTGAGGGCTCATTTCCTTATGTAGAGGATCGTTTTTCTTCCAAAAGAATATTAAAATAAAAGAGAAATATAAAGGTTTGTAACTAAGTTTATTACGCTATTCAAAGCGGTTATTAAGGCTTTGTTGTAGAATCAATGAGTAAAAATCAGTTATAGAACTCATGAGTCATGAACACCCTATAAATTTCTCCCAATAGTAGCTTACTTAAAGTTAGTAGTGCTAATTTTCTAAACTTGTCTAATCCGCTAATGATAAGTTATCTGCTCATTGAGTGTATACTCACCCCAATTATTTTAATTTTTCTCAGATGAGAATTAGACAGCTCTATCTATAGCTTGGAGTTTTGGGGACATGAGAAGGGTCTATTAGAGAGTGCTTTAACGTTGAGATTTTATAGCTGTTATTTTAGTCGCTTTTATGCTATGTAATAAGAGTCTTTTGACTCATTAGAGTGATCTGGATGTAGTTTTGCTCTGAGACTTCTATATTTTAATAAAAAAAAATTTCACATGAAGTTTTATTTGTAATATGGAAGTGCACCACAGGCTTGGCACGTGCTTTTACACGTGTCACCGTTGTCATGCATCTCAAAATATGCTGCGCATTTTGGGGGCATGACATATTAGATACCTTGGTTTGCCCATGGTAACTAAAAGATTAAGCTCTTGTAGAGAAAATTACAAATATGATTCATTCTTGGGAGGCTAGGAAGCTTTCTTATGCGGACAGATTTCAACTGTTCAAAAGTGTGCTTCTGAGTATGCAAATTTATTGTTCTAGCTCTTATGCTCTGCCTAATCATGTCGTGACAAAGGTGGATGAGCTTTGTAGAAGATTTTTGTGGGGTGTTAAACATGATTATGCAAATATCACTTTAGTAGCATGAAAATCATTATGTCAGGAGAGGAAATGTGGTGGCCTGATTGTCTACTCAGTAGCAATTTGGAATAATTAAGGCAAGCATGCTCAAACTTATTTGGCAAATACACTTGAAGAAAGGCCTTCTTTGGATTAAATGGGTGCATGAGCATTATTTAAAGCATTAAGACATCCGGCACGTGCAAGCTTAGGTGAATGACTCATGGGGTTGGAAGCAATCCGGCACGTGCAACCTAAGGTGAATGACTCATGGGGTTAGAAGCAAGTTCTGAAAAATAGGGATATGACCATCTAATTCTGGGAAAATGTTGATGCGGTTTTAACCAAGTTGCAGAGATGTTGTAATAGTGATAAAATTAAATTATCAGCTATATACAATGAGCTTCATGGTAACCATCAAATAAAACCTTGGCATAACACTGTATGGGGGTAATATGAACATTTCTAAGCACTCCTTCATTATGTGGCTTGCTGTCCAGCAAAGACCGCTCACTCAAGACAGGTTGGCCAGAATGGGTATGTTGCAAAACAACACTTGCCTTTTCTGTGATCAGGCCAATGGAAGCCATGATCATTTATTTATAGTGTTTGAGCGCTGCTAGCAGGACCCCAAATATGGGACCGCTTTATGGGACGGTGACGTGAAATTTGGTGGAAAATTTTAACGAACTGGAGAAATGAATCAGAAAAGATAATAATGCCGGGAAAGGACATTTTAGTAAGGAACTATCTTCTCCTCTGAAAAAGGCAAGTTGCCATTGTTATCCAAAAAAAAAAAAAAAAAACACCAACAGCCACGGCTCCCAAATTTCTGTGCACAAACCCAAAGGCAAAGCTTCTCATCCGGCAAGCGGCGGAGAATTCATATCTCTCCTCACTCGTCGACATGTCCAGCAAGGTCTTAGCCGGATAGGCTCCAAACGCCGCAGTAGATGCTCAAGGAGCTCACCGAATGGCGCACGCAGGTTAGGGCTTTGGAGATTTTGCCGCTGCTTCTCTCATGGGTTCCCTTACCTTCTTCGTGAGCTCACCAATTTCTCACCAAGTCATGAAATTATTGGTTGATGAGTGGTTTCTAGGGTTTAATTTTGGGTTTAGTGGATGAGGACTTGTTCTGAAGCATACCAAATAATTGGAATTAGTGATCTCTTTAATCGATTTGATTGCAGAAATTTAGAGTATAGTTTACAAATTTCTTATTTTGTTGCAAAAAAACCCCAAGCTGCCATGGAATCCAAGCTCTTCTTGCAATGCATCTTCTTGGCCTCTGCTACGAACAAGGATATTTAATTGGAGGCACTCATCTCGCAGGCAACGTTGATCCCTCCGGCTAATGTCGCCGGCAATGTTGATTCCTGTTTTCATGCTGTCGGCCTCGTGAACCTCTCGTGCTTATGCTGCGGGAAACCCCAATACCCTGTGCTCGCAACGCCATATCAAGTTGCCACCGGCCATGCTTTCATCGTCATTGACGTCGCAGTTGTTGTGGTGCCGTCGTTGTCATTGGCACTCTCTCAATGCCCATCCTATTGATGTTGTGGATGACTCGCTAACTGTGTCGCGATAAAATTGTTCTTGTCTACTTGTAAATATTTTTTGTTTGGATTCATATTATTTGATTGCTATTGAGATTGTTGTTGATTTATTTTTTCTTGCGACAGTGTCTGGGTCTGAATTTGGTGATGTTAGATTTGATTGTTGTCAAAGTTGAAGGGGTTTCTTGCTATTGAGATTGTTGTAATTACCTTGATTGTACATGAAACATGGTTGTTGGAAAGGGAACGAATAGCCATTGGTAAATTTTGTGCTTACTTCTGTGCTTCATTCACCTATACCTGATAAATTTCAAAACTCGGTTGATAGCCTTAGGTGATTGTGAATCTTTTTGTGGTGGGATTTTGTAACTAGATGTTCTGGTATTTATTTGTTTCCTGATGTAATCTCAATCAGGTATGCTTGATAAAAACCATGTAGTTAATGCTTACACAGCAAAGGAGAGTATTTTCCATTGACCAAAATGAAGAAGATGTTAAATTAACAAAGAATCACAACCGCAAGTATGTTTTGTAAACCTATAAAAACAAATGAAAACATTAAAATGCGATAATAAGTAAACCATGATGTTTAAACGAGTCTCGAGAGCCAAGTTGAGCAAACATAATCACAACAGCAAGCACATTCAATAACTCCCAAAAACAGATGAAAACACAAAAGTGCAATAAGTTACCAGATGTTCGAACAAGTCTCCATAGCCAAGTTATATATAAAAACACTTTCAATTGACAAATAAACAAGACCTTCAATATAGTTCTATTCGAAGTTATATCAATCCATGACAAGTAAGAAGTCATGTTTCCGTGCTTCTATTTCTTTTAAAGCTGCTCCATTTCGATCTCAGTTTCATCAATAAATTCCATTTAAACTTTGGGATCGTCATTTATGCCTTCATCAATGATGACAAATTGTTAGTATCAAAAAAAATGTACAACAATATTGTAAGCTATTGGTGTTCATTCTTACTTGAGGAAAACTATGAAAGTTCTATGACAAAACCTGTCCTTGGTTATTAGCATGAAAACTAGGCTGAGTTGGATAAACATGCTCCTCCAATCCAAAAGAAGAATTTTCACGATAATAAAAATTAAATTTTAAAATAAAAAGAAACATTAGTATTGACTACATACCTGCAACGATGGAGGAAAAGGCTTTAACATTTCATGATGACTACCAAATGTAGGCTGATAAAATGATCCCGACGACACTAATTAAATGCAAATAAAAAACATGAATTATAAAGTACTAGATATTGTGATGTAGATAAAAATGAATAGTACCCAATTTGGAAAATGTATTTGTTGGTGACTTAAGATTTCATTATTATTAACCATAGGCATATTGTTTGGACGAACCCGCCATATAATCCATTTAAGATATGTCAAAAATTCGATATGAAATATTTAATGTTATAAACAATTAAACTTGTACCATATGAATTGAACTCCAATTTAACATCGGATTGTCCAAGGTTGCTCGTTGATTGTCAGCATTTAGAAGCATTCTTGATTGAAGTTGTTCCCGCAAAAATAAAATAATTTTTAAACTTACAAAAGAGCATATGATTCGATAACCATAAATGGCGAATAGAAATGAAACCATGTGATACATATAGAACTTCTTGGAGGTACACTAGAATTTTTAGTTTCAGCTTGTGTTCGTTTAGAAACCTATAGAGTAGAAAATTAATTAGTATAGACTAAATATTGGTTAAAAAACTTACAGAATAGAGTATGACTATTTATTTACCCTTTTCTTCTTCTTGATATTTTGATTGATTGCAGATATCTTTCTTTTCTCTCTTGGGCGACCTTTGCTTTTTATATGCACGGATCACCAACTTCGCTTCCTTTATATTCGAGATGTGACAATTTTGAATCATCCATTGCTTGCTTTCTTGCATCATTTAGAATATTCATTACATAATGAAATTTATTCTCAGATGAAGCTCCTATCTCCGCAAATATAGCGCAACTCTTTTGTATAGCATTATAACGATTAACTGCTCCAGTAGGCATTACATTAGAAGTAGAATGGCCCAAACAATGTAAGCGTTTAAAATCTTTTCTCCACTGATCAAGAATGTATTGAGTAGGAATCTCATTTACATCATGATAATTTAGAACAGCTAATGCGTGCCTGCACAAAATACCGCTTAACTGGAATAATCGACAAATGCACCAAATCTTTGGTTCTCTCCCATTATATTGAACATCAAATGTCTTTGTTATCATTGTACCATCTTTCTTTTTTACACGTTCCTTAACCTGAAAGTTCGATATATCTCCATCACTATGAATAAAAGAAAGAATACAAGGTACTAATGCTTTTAGCTCATCTTGAAACTTTTTGAAAATGCTAATAGTATAAATTTTGGATAGTTGCTCCTCCATGGGAAGTTGTGAAACTAATTTTGGAGTTTTGTGAAATGATTCAAAATCTGTTTTTGCTTCCTTCTCAAACTTACTTTGCAAAGCTATGTCATACTTTGAAACAAATTGTTTGAGTGAAGTTTTAGAATGTACATAACCGTCAAAAAGCATTCATGCTCTCGCTTCTTTGAGTAGTAGACATTCCATTAAAAATATCCTTTACAAAGACAGGAACCCAATGATATCGATCTTCATATAATGCACCAAGCCACTCATTTTCTTCAAGTTCATATTGTTCAATCATTTTATTCCACTCATTTTCAAAGTGCTCGATCCGTAAGGACTCATATACTATGTTCTTCAAGATCTTTTTAATTGCTTTGTATTCTTTATATCCACTTAACTTTATTGGAACCTTTTGCATAATATGCCATAGACATAATCTGTGATGAGCCTTCGGAAATACCTCAGCAATTGCTGCTTTCATTGCTTTGCACTGGTCAGTAATTATGGCTTTGGGAGGAGATCCTGACATACATGATAACCACGTTTGAAACAACCAAATAAATGTCTCTGTGTTTTCTCTAGAAAGCAGAGCACAACCCAATAACACCGATTGATTATGATGATTTACTCCTACAAACGGAGCAAAAGCATATTATATTTATTTGTCAAATAAGTAATATCGAAAGAAACTACATCACAAAAATATTCATATGCTGCCCTTGATCTTCCATCAACCCAAAAGACATTCTTTAGCCTACCTTCCTCATCCACATCCATCGAGTAGAAAAAGTTTGGACTTTGAGCTTGCATATGATTGAAGTATTGATACAAAGCTTGCGCATCTCCTTCACCAAGAGTCAATCTTCAAAAATTTTCGCGGTGATTTCTACATTAACGTTTTCATATCCTCCACCCTCCACAACGCAAGATCGAAATGTCTTGCATGGTGGTATCCCTGCTGAATCATTATACTCTAGCTGTCTTTTGACTTTTTCTGGTAACTCTTTATGGGAGCGAAGAACATTGACTTTGTGGTGACATTGTGGTTATGTTCTAGCACCACCTTTGTAAGATGAAATAACCCGTCATTCTTCAATCTGGCTCCAAGACTAGCTAAACATTCTGTCCTTGCTGATGGTCTTGACCAATAATTATCTAATGTTGTGTGATGTGCTTTTCCCTCCTTACAACATGTTAATTTAAAACATTTACGCTGACCATCCTTATTGAACCAAGAGCACTTCACTTTAATCCCAAATCCAATATTTTTGGCATATTGGTTATAGAACTCATAAGCTTCTTTGAATGATTTAAAAGTCATACCCACGGCCGGTTTTATGTGATTGGCTCCATTTGTAGTGTCATCAATATTGTCATCATGAATCTCTATATAAACCTTTTCATTGCATGAGCTTTTTGTTGTAGGTTCTTCTTTCAATTTCATCTTCTGATGTACACTACAAGTCAACCAAAAGTTAAATAAGCAAACTAAAATTAAGCTAGTACCAGTTCACTTTTTTTCATCTAATAAATTAAGTTGGAGTTACAATTCCTAAAAATAAGTGGTTCCTGCAAAGCAATCATAAGGCTCTATTGCAACTAAAATATAATTACCTTGATTGTACATGAATCGTTGATGTTGGATGGAGAATGAGTAGCCATTGGGGACGAAACACGATACACCGGATAGGACAAGAACACGAGATGAAAAAAATATAGAGACAGTGGATATCTGCAATCGATCAATTAGAAGAAAAGGGTAAATAAATAATCATACTCTATTCTATAAGTTTTTTAAACAATATTTATTTTATACTAATTAATTTTCTACTCTACAGGTTTCTAAACTAACATTGTTTTTCCTTCACAAACTATCAAGCCTGGCAAGATAGAGAGCAAGACTAGCAAAGACAGTGGAAGCACAAGGCGGCGTGAACACGAGATGCGAAGCAAGACCAGCAAAGACAGTGGAAGCACAAGTCCGGCGACACGGCGTGAACACGAGTTGCAAATAGGTGACGGTGACGTGTGACGACGGCGTGAACACGTGAACAAGAGATGCGAAATAGGTGACGGCAGCATGAACACGAGATGCGAAATCGGTATGAACGAAATAGAGATTCATGAATACGTACGAATAGGTTAATAATTGGCAGGTTGGAACGTCTACTATTTCTGTTTTTTCCTTCCCAAACTAACCTTGTTATTCTCTGATTAATTGCCACGTTGGAACGCAGCCAACTCAGCTGTCCCACACTAAGGTCCCATATTTGGGGTCTAAAAAGAATTATTCATAGTGTTTAGGTAAATAAAAGATTTTGTCCCTAACCGATGTGGGACTAAACAATAAATGAGTAAACAACTCTCTCAACACTCCCCCTCAAGCTGAGCATACATATCGTACATGCTATGCTTGTTACAAATAAAATTTACTCGTACTCTCCTAAGAGGTTTTGTAAGAATGTCTGCAAGTTGATGTTCTGATGGTATGTGCTTGGCTCTAATGATTCCCTTTTCCATCTTCTCGCGAATCAAGTGGCAATCAATCTCTATATGTTTTGTCCTCTCATGAAATACTAGATTCTCAACTATGTGAATGGCGGCCTTGTTGTCTCCATACAAGCTCATGGGACACTCCGGGGAATAATCAATCTCTGTTAATATATCTCTACCCCAGATCAACTCGCAAGTCAAATTCGCCATGGCTCAATACTCAGACTCAGTTGTAGATCGAGAGACTACACTCTGTTTCTTACTCTTCCATGATATTAGATTTCCTCAAGAAATACACAATACCCAATAGTTTACCTTCTGTCCTCTGGAGATCCTGCCCAATCTGCATATGAGAATTCTGCAACTCTCGTGTGACCGTAATATGAATAGAGTACTCCTTTTCCTGAAGTTTTCTTAAGATACCTAAGAATCCTCTTCACAGCTTCCATATGAGGTTTCCTAGGTGCCGAGAGAAACTGACTAACTACACTAACAGAAAATATAATATATGGTCTTGTGACTGTTAGGTAGCTTAGCTTCCCTACAAGTCGTCTGTATTCTTCAGTGTCCTCTAGTAACTCCCTCTGATTTGGTAGTAGTTTGACATTGTCATTCATAGGTGAGTCAATGCCCTTGCATTCTGACATCCCAGCATTTACCAACATATCAAGCACATCTTTTCTCTAAGATAAGAGAACTCCCTGCTTTAATCTAGCCACCTCGATACCCAGAAAATACTTCAAGGATCCAAGGTCCTTGGTTTAAAATTATTGTTGTAGATACTTCTTTAAATGTTTAATGCCCTGTGCATCGTCGCAGGTGAGCACAATATCGTCAACATATACAACTAAAGGAATCCGCTTCCCACCATGACATCTCCAAAAAATCGAGTGATCTTTTTGAGCTCGATGAAGACCAAACGTCTGGACAACTACTGCAAAATGTCCAAACAAAGCCCTCGGAGATTGCTTCAAATCGTAAAGGGATTTTTTTTAATCTGTAAACCTTGCCACACTCCCACTGAGCAACAAAGCCTGGTTGTTGCTCCATGTAAATCTCCTCATCAATAATATCATTAAGGAATGCATTCTTAACGTTCAATTAATGTAGTGGCCAGTGATAGCGAGTGGCAAGCGAAATAAGAATGCAGACAGATATCATCTTAGCTGCAGGAGAGAAGGTATCGATATAATCAAGGCCATAGATCTGTGAATGTCTCTTTGCAACTAGTCAAGCTTTGAGGTAAGCTAGAGAGCCATCTGGATTTACTTTGACAGTATAAACTCATTTGCAGCCAACCACTTTCTTTCCTGGTGGCAGTGAAACGAGATCCCAAGTCTCATTCCGTTCTAAGTCCATCATCTTTTCTTTCATCGCCGCTGTCCAACCTGGGTTAAATAGAGCTTCTGACAAATTCTTAGGAACCGGGTGAGAATTCAAAGAAGATATGAAAGAATAAAATAATGGAGATAATGACGAGTAGGAGACATAGTGAGTAAGAGGATACCGAGAACTCCGAGAAGAAGGTCTTTTACCCTTACGGAGGTCGATGGGAAGATCATCAGTAGGCTGAGCACTTGGCTGTATAGTCACATTTTGACTTGCTAGTATATCAGGCTCTTTGGTGGATTTGGATAGTGGCTGAGGTTGTAGAGTAGTACGCCTTGTATAAACCTGAACTGGTTCCACAAACTTGGATGGTGGATCAGTTTGTACAGCAGTCGTTGAAGGAACAATGATAGTGGTTTCCCAAATAATAAGATAGTCATAATCATCAGGAGGGTCTAAGGATTTATCAAAAGCAACATGTCCTCGTTTATTCTCAAAGAACGTAACATCAGCTGAAACAATATAACGATTCAAGGGCGGGCAATAACATCCGTACCCTTTTTGAGTCCTAGAATATACAAGAAAAATGCCCTTAAGAGATTTTGAATCTAATTTCGTCCGTTGAGGACTGTGATTGTGAATAAAGCATAGAGACCCAAAGATCTTAAGAGGCAAATAAAAAGCGTCTTCAGCTGGATATGAAAGGGAGATCGGAGTTTTGTTTTGTAAGATAGATGAGTGTAATCTATTGATTAGGTAGCAGGCTGTCAAAATGGCATCCCCCAAAAATATTTTGAAACTTGACGATAAAATAACAAGGTCCTCGCAATTTCTAGCAAGTGTCTGTTCTTGCGCTCAGCCACCCCATTTTGTTGGGGTGTGTAAGTACAAGACGACTGATGTAAAATTTTATATTCTTCCAAATATTTTGTGAATGAGCTTTCAAAATATTTCTTAGTGTTATCTAATCTTAACGTTTTAATGGTGTTATGAAATTGATTTTTGACCTCAGCACAAAAAACTTTAAAAACAAAGAACGCTTCAGAACGACTTTTCAGCAAGTAAATCTAAGTCATACGAGAAAGGTCATCCACAAAACTAACAAAATATTGATAACCGAGTTTTGATGGAATAGAAAAAGGACCTCATACGTCGGAATGCACTAAATCAAACGGATTACTAACCCTCTTATTGACCCGACTCGGGTAAAATACCCGTTGGTGTTTTCCAAGTTGACATGACTCACAATCTAAGGACTCAACATGATTCAAATCTGAAATTAAAGTTTTAAGTATCGAAAGAGGGGGATGACCAAACTGATAATGTTCATCAAAGGCTGATGTAGTGCTGATACAGGCCACCTTGGCTAGGTCAAAGTCTAGCTCATACAAGCCGTTCCGCTCATGTCAAGTGCTAATCGTCTTCATCATCCCAATTGCCTGAAAAGTACAGTGCATAGGAGAAATATTACTGTACAATTTAGTGCTTTAGTAATTCTACTTACAGATAAAAGATTAAATGGAAAATAAGAAAGATATAATACAGATGAAAGTGGAATAGTATTAATGTTGGTAGATCCGACACCTTTCACAGGTGTAGTGGATCCATCAGCCAATACTATCAAAGGAAAGGAGGTGGTAGGTATGCAGAAGGATAATATCCTCGGTTCCCAGTCATATGATCAGTTGCCTTTGAATCTTTAACCCAATGCGAGGCGATAATGATGTAAGGTAAGCGTAGGGTTTACCTGACTGGGCAAGTGTAGATGTAGCAAGAGATGATTGTGTCTTCTTAAATTGTTGAAATAATTGGAGCTGAAATTTCTCAAGTTGGTGGCAAGTGTTATTATCTATGAGACTTTCCTGTGCAGCCACATGTGCACTACGAGATTGTTTTCCTGATAGCTGAGGACAATAAAATTTCATGTGACCTGGTTCCTTACAATAATGACAATAGATAGAGGAATCAGATGAACCCTCCCCTACAACTCCTCGTAGACTATCAATTCGTCCCCCATGTACTCCAAAGCGTCCCTTACGTCCACCAAAGCGACCTCCACCATGATCACCCCTTCATTCATTATGTGTTGGGACCTATTGGCGGACTTTGTTGCGGTACTTGGTCTTTGCATGCGCTAATCTCAAAAAGTTATATGTCTCTGTTAAGGATCGTATAGCAGAGCTCCCAATAACATGTGGTCGTGCAGAATTATAAAATTGTGGAAGAGAACAAAGAAAAGTGAATACCATCAGTTGATCCCACTGGTCTTGCATATTCTGAACATCCCCCGTAATGAGAAAATTTTGTCTTAGCTTCTCTGCGAGGCGATTAAAGTTGTCATAATGCTTCTCAAAAGTCTGACTATGCTCGTCCATCTTGCTCTGAAATAACTCCAGAATGACATCATATGCCCGATTGGCATGTCCACGGCCTGAGTATAATTGCTCCAAGAACTTCCACACCTGTTTCACTGTATTACAGTGAATTGCTAGCTGAAAGACCTGTGATTCTATGTTGTTCCAAATTTGATGAAGTAAACTAGTGTCATCCTATTTTCAAGAGGCAGTAACTGGTACGGAAGAATTATCTATAAGATGATGATCTTTTTCCCGACCTGAAACATAAACTCAAACCAGTTGCTTCTAAAGGATGTAATTGGACCCATTCAATTTCTGGTCAATGATCTTGCTAGAGAGCACCTCCGTGTGGGTCTTCGTCTCAGCTTTCTCATCCCGCAAAATAGCAGAATCACTGGGGGACGCCATCAACACAACAAATGAGATCCTTCAACTAGTAATCTCCGGCAAATAACCATCAACCTCACCCAACAACAAATTAATTTTCAACAATCAAATCATCAATAAGTAGTTACTAAGTAATCAATCCACAACAAGTAATCACACCAAGTAATCAATCAACAACAAGTAATCATCATAAGTAAGCACTTCACCAAGTAAAACCATCTTGCAAAGTTGTTTTTTTAAAGAGAACGACTTATCGCTTATCTCAAAAAGATTATTAACGACTGATCGTAAGATGAAGCTAAATGAAGATCTATGATATAGTTAGTAAGCTAAATAATTAGCTCAAGATCTATGAAGATCTAGTTGGTAAGCCAAATGATTAGCTCAAGATCTATGAAGATCTAGTTGGTAAAAATCTAGTTGGTTAAGCCAAATGATTAGCTTAAAAAATTTTGATAGGGGTGAATATTGCCGCCGATAAACACTACCACCGGATGAATAATACCGCCCGATGAACACCGCCACGGGTCAACAGTACACCCCCCCTGCGCGGATGAACAGGACCTCGTGGTTGAAAGTGGCAGCGGCTAGGGTTGTCGGCTGAGGGAGGAGGGTTAGGGTTTGATGTTGGTGGGTGGCGGCTAGGGTTTAGAAGAGTGGGGAGAGGAGAGGGTGGCTTTGATACCATGGTATTGTGAAAACCCTAGAGAGCTCTTATTAGCTCTCTTGGATGTTATTTATAGTGTTTAGGTAAACAAAAGAGTTTGTCCCTAACCGATGTGGAACTAAACAACAAATGAGTAAACAACTCCCTCAACAAGCGTTCATGGTAATGGAAAATAACTTTTCATTGATAAAAAAGGCTAGTTTCTTGTTGATGATCTAGATGTATAAGAAGCAGAAAGGTTACTAAGAATCAATACTAATCCAAATAACTAAAAATTTCTGATGAAATATTGTAAACAATGAGGCAGTATAGACATAAGCTGTTTAGGAATATATACCATACATATACATGCAGTATACAAGAACAAAAAAGCAGAATCGCTTTCACTAACATTCTGGAGAAACCCTATAGAGAATTCGAAGGCTAACTTCATTAACACATGAGATAACATCACATATGAGCTTATTCGTACATTTTGGAGAAATCATTTCTCCTTATTATATTATATATATATATGATACTAATAATACAATTATACAACCATCATCTTGATATCATCATGATCATAACCATTATTGATGATCGTATAATTACACTTGAATTATGCCATCACTCTTCGGCCTTGGAAGCTTGTCTGAGTTTTTTCTCCGTAGACAACAATAATGCATAGTCATAGAGAACGTCCTTATTAGTTTTTTGCTTAATATTGACATTGGTCATAGACCTTGTCATTACCGAGTGCTCATGCTTGAATGACACCTCCTCTTCTAATAGTTCCGTTGCAATTTTTCCAGTGCTTTTAAGTTTTCCTCCTTTGCGTTATCCAGTTCAGCTGCATCCGCTGGAATATTTCCCTATATATTTATATGCATCACAAATAAGGTGAGATGTGTACTCAAAATTAACAATTTATATACATATGAAGAAAAAAGCTAAAATAAATTTAAGAGGAGTGAATGCTCTGTCCACCAACCTTTTTATTTTTCATTTTGACTTGAGATTCATGATGGTGTGTGATACGTATCAAGACACACATCTCAAAGACAACTTTGATGTGTATCACACACCAACATGAATCTCAAATAAATCCAACGGATAAAAAAATTAATGGACCTACATCCAATGCAGTTAAGGTTATTCTTGAATTTTTTATGTATCTTACCTGTATGCGAAGAAACCTGTCCTGACCTTTGAGAGCTTTGAATAGCGTTGTCATGTGCAGGTCTACCAAGTCTGCGCTTGATTCTTGAAACACTTCTATCAATGGTTGATTGTTCTTCACCATCCACCCAATAACACCCCACTTGGCTGCGGCTTCTGCAGTGAATTCCGACCTATCACCCTCCACACGTATGCCTGTTCCTAGAGAGATGACGAGGTAGCTTGTGTTTTTTGGATCAGGCACATTAATGGTGGGTTCATCTGTCAATAAGGTCTCCTTTGCGACGATGTTCATTGTAGCTAGAGTCTGCGATAATGTGTTGTTAACATGAGCCTAGATGTTAGTATTGCGACTATGCACTCATGTGTATATATGCATTATAGCGGGTGAGCTACATATCATAGCTTTCCTATTTTGATATTAACAGGGAAATAAGTTCTTGTAAATACACAATGTCGGCATTCTACATGTTGATTTTAACTATGTATTTATAAGTTAAGCCGTTGGTGTTGTGGATATGAAGTGACAACTCATTTTACTAAATGAGCTACCAACAAAAAATAATATGTGAGGCCATTACACAAGTCACATCATGAAGATGTTGACTCACCACTTCTCTCTTGGTGGCCTCATTACATTACTTAATTCTTTTGGTATCTCATTTTGTTAAATAAGCCGCTACCTTATAACCAACTAAAAACATTTGTAATAGACCAATCCTTGTTTAAACACATAAATATTATGCTTTCCAAAATAATATCCACTAATGTTAAATTCGTAATTTTGAAATTTATTCCAATTGAACAACCATTATTGATAAAGCATCAGTTGTCCATTAATGTAAATTGATCAAAATAAACACAATCTCGTTATCTAACTTAGTTACCGGATTATTTGCGGCAACACCGCCATCGACAAGGTTAAATTCATGCTTCTTCCCCTGAGAGTCATGAGTTACAAATCCATGAGGAGGCAAATAGGTTGGAGCAGCTGAAGTAGCAAGGCAAACATCAGATAACGGAGGATTCTTCCAAACTTCTCTTTTAGCCTACATTCACAAAATTGAGTTGGTATTAGCTAATATTCAGGTTGTAATCTAAAATTAATAGGAATTGGGATTAAGAGAGAAGTTGCACGAAAACGTGTTAAAGATGACAGGTTGCATGTTCTTGATGTCAAATGCAGGCATTACGATGTTGGTAAGAGTTTTATCTAGTTTTGTTTCTCCAACTAACCCCTGAACTAAGGTCCTCAAATACTTTCCATTGTATCTTGGCCCCATTAGCATATCGTAATATTCTGAAGCCGCCATCTGCAAGAAAACGCTAGTTATATATATATGTACTAGATTTTGGCATGTGTAACGTATGGTAAAATTCAAATGAACATGTATACATGATGTTGGATAGTCATGAAATGAAGTAGTAATTAATGGCTGTTTGAATGTTTGGTAAGGCAAATCTTCATATGGAGTCCTATGTATTAGTCAAATATCAATTGGGTCCTTAACGTTTGAAAGTCATCAGAGGTCCCTAACGTTTTCTCAGTCATCAAATTAGATCCTTTTCAAAATTTTCCGTTATCTCTTGCTGATGTGGCATTTGGACTATTTTTATCTATTCTTTTGCACATAACCCTATAAGTTTTAAAATTACAAATAACAACTTAAAATTTTTTAAAATTATAAATAACACCCTATAAGCTGATCACTTGTAGCTTTTAAAATTTTAGGGGATATTGTGATGTTCCAACTAAAAGGTTGTTATTTCTAATTTTTAAAACTTTTAGGGTGTTATTTGTAATTTTAAAACTTTTAAGGGTTGGTTGTTATTTTTTACCAAACCACTTGTACCTTTTAAAATTTTAGGGGATATTTTGAGAGTAATTTTAAAATTTTACTATAATTTTAAAACTTTCAAGGCGTTATTTATAATTTTAAAACTTATAGGGTTATGTGCAAAAGGAGAGATAAAAATAGTCCGGTCGGTACCCATGTGAGGGAGAGAGAAAAATTTGAAAAGGATCTAATTTGATGACTGAGGCTTCTGTTGATGACTCAAGCGTTAGAACAAATGATATTAAAATTGTCATGAGGCTTCTGATGAACCTTCCGAGTAAATTGGGGTGGAAATACTACATCCACCTAAGCACTACACAACGGTGCTTTTCCACCAAAATCCCTCCAATTTGGAGAAATTTGATATAATGTCACTTCATCTTTTTGAATGACACCCTTTTCTTGTCATCCAAACAAGATAAAACTTATAAAGGAGATGGTGGAGCCCATAACCCCTACACGTTACCATGATTAATCCCCATAAAATAGTTGCAACCAAACAATCATTAATAATATAAAAGAGGAAGGGTGAATTTCAATTAATTAGCGGCTTGCCAAGTTTGAGCCATTTTCAAGAAACTATCAAAACTTTTCAAAATTAGACAAAAGACTCAAAACTCTTCCTACAGAACACGGGTCGTGTGCCATACATGTGAGCCCAAAAGATCAAAATATCCTTATTTACAATAAGGAATTCGCTCTCTATCCTTTCTAATAAGGGTTTTGGTTAAAAATTAACTTGTATGACTTTTTGAGTAGTTATCATATGTTGAATTTGTGATAGTGTATGTATTTCAAAATAAAATTATTTTCACCATAAAATAGACAGTAACAAAACTTTACAATCTTTATAATAGCTTATGTAATGCAGCGCGAAAGCAATAAATCTCGAAATACACCAATGATTGTTCTTTGAATCCACAAAGGACGATCTTCGAATTTACGACAAACTTCGAATCCACAAAGTGAATATAATAAAGAGGAATTTTGATGAAAAGTTATGCCTCTAGGGCTTACAATCCTCTACGTAAATTAAAAAAAAACTAGACTCCTACTAGGACTCGAATTTTACCAAAAATAAAAATAACGAAACTATCCTTAAAAGACTCTCTACGATTGACGAAACAAATCGGTCAAATTTGGAACCAAACCGGATTTATTTCCTAATCAAATCGAACTCCTAAAATATCGCCCAAAATAGTAAAAACTGATAAAAACTCTGATATCTCTCAATTTGGAGAGAATTTCGGGAAGCAAATGGTGGCAAACCAAGCAATAGTTTGTTTGGTTGACTCCATCCCAGAAAAATACAAGATTTATATAGATAATTCGTCCAATTCCGACGAAAGGTTTGGGAGAGATATAACATGTTCTTCGTTGCAAGTCATTTTCCTCTACCGGACCCCATTTGGGCTTCTGACAGTCTAGTTTCTACATGAATATATCCGCATTACATTTTACATCATTATGGGATGTCAAGGATAATTTTTTTTTATCTTTTTATTACCAAATTTGAGTACTTTGTGCCTAAGCCAAGAAAAAAAGAAGAAGAAGCTGAATTAGGGTCGCTGCAAGTGAGTTTTGTTTAAGAAGATAGAGGAGGAAGAAAGAATTTCAGGGATTTCATTTCAATTTAGGTGTATAAAGTTTCAAAAAAGTATCATATTATGATCATGTGATGTCTTTTAACCAGAATCCTCAACAACATTCGATCACGAAAGTAAGATAGTAATTGTGTTAAGTCGGTAAACCTATTTCATGGTAAATTTTAAAATTCAGATTATCAAAGTTAAAAATTGATGAAGCAAAAACCTATTTAGCTATATTCCTCAACCGTAGTTTCATTAAAAATAAATTAAGAGGGACACTCTTGACACAAACAAATATTTAGGACCTTGTCTAACTCAACCAAGTTAATAATACATCCAGCCAACTTTCTATGCATTGTATACGGGGTAAGTATCCCATGGGCCGTCTCTATAGGGATGGTCCTATGTGAACCGTTGGATCGGGATGCGGAAAATTCGGATCCCAGAATCAATGATTCCTAAGGAGCGAGTCAATACGTCCCATGGGATACTTTCCGTTGTATACGGGAGTGTCTATTAGATAAGAGGACAAGTTATTTAACATTTTTCATAAGTTTTCGTATTAATTTTAGTGCATGCATTCAAAACCCTGTTAAACTCACTTAGATGGAAATATTTTAGAGCAGTGCTCATAATAAAAAGGAACAAGCTCTTTCGCAGCCTTAAGTGGCTCCTGAGGGTTGTCCTTCTTTGGAGCAGTAAGCATTGCCGTAATAAGACCACCGGTGCTCGTCCCTGCAATGACGTCGAAGTAATGTGCTATCCTCGCCTCTGGTCCATCAATTTTCTGCATATCAATGGAAGTATTTACTATAAAACGTTGTTGGGAAAGAATCATGCATCTCAAGAAGTTAAATGAGTTCTAAATAGAGATTGAACATGAAAAATAACCCAAATAAATTAAATGGTTACTTGCGCATAGACGCCCATTCTATCGCCCAATTGAGGATAGAAATCCTACAGTTCCATTATTATCACCCAGTTGCGTATTGACCCCTTGAGTAAAATACTTTTACTCTCAGAGAAAAGACAATTTTGTTTTCTTCTTTCTGACAAGGAGATCTGCTTGAGGGAAAAAGAGTCAAAAAATTTCACTAGGTAGGTCTATCTGGCATCTGCGATAATAAAACTACAAAGGGTCTATCTGCAGTTGGGCGATAGTACGGGGGATCTATCCTCAATTGAACTACTAGTTATTCTAAACTTTCTAAGAAGGTAAATGTAACTAGGTATAAACCATGAGTGTTACTATGGCATGCACACCAAATAATTCCAAAAGTTTTTAACTTTTAGGTTTGGTCTTAACTTTCTTTTATAGAACTATACATATATGATTATAAAGTGTGAGCATACATAAAGAATGAAATGGATATATAGATTTATATATACCTGGAGGTGGGATTCAAGGCACTCTAGGAACTTTCCAGGAATGATGCCTCTCACGCCGCCTCCATCGATGCTCAGGACAGTAATAAAACGAGGTTGATCAATTATCACAGGAGAAGCCATTGGAGAGCGCTATAGAGGTTGATCAATTATATTTGCTTATGTTGATTGAGGAGTGCTTGCTTTTGTTGCTGTATATATAGGCGCCAGAGGAGAAGGATTGCTCCTACAGTACTCCCAGACTTGGCCTTTTTTTAGCTTTTTTTTAGCACTGTGCGAAATGGGGCTTGGACTTTGAGAAGGATCCGTTCATATCATTCTCGTGGAAATTGGGACAAACTATCTATAGGATATGTTATTTATTGACGGTCTATTATAAGCCATCTTCACAGGAGCAGAAACTGAAGAGGTGAGAAATTAGAAAGGCAAAAATAGGTAAGGATGCCCATTCTTTTAGGCACATCAAATTAAACAAGGCCAACTGGGTTTTAGTATTAACTTAAACAGGCTAATTATTGGATCCAGTGCCGGATCCAAGCAGGCAGCAAATCTTGAGACCATTAGTTTATAGTTGAAAAGTTGAGGCACCTCTCATCTTGAGATACAAAACTGAACTAAAGAATACACAATTATTCAGTATTGTCAACTGCGGCAAATACAAGGAGAAGCAAGAGAATCAACAATAGCAGTAAGTGGGCAGGGGAGCTGCATCTTGTAAGCAAACCAGGAGGCTTTGCCTATCACTAAGCAAAGAAAGTATCCATTAATGACGCATAAAGAAATATCATCGGTTGGATCACTAAACTTAGGGATTAGTGCCCTAATCCAAGGGTTTATATCCTTTGCTAAAAGGCAAATTTAGTCCCTGTACTAGGGCCTCATACTCAAATCGGTCATTGCACTTCTTTTTTTCTCAACTTGGTTCTTGTACCATACATTACTTACAAATTAAGTACTATTTAATATCCATTAGAATTTGGGTGTTAACTTTTTGTTTATGACTATATTACCTTCATAGATATAATAGAAGTCCTTGTACTTCATTAAAATGTTATTTACTTCATGAAAATGAATGGATGTTACGAATTTTGCAGAAGCCGAGTTCAAACAAAAGGCATCACCTAACTTGGTTCTTCATATCTTCAATAATATTGATCTCTCACACAACAAATTATAAAACTTGGTTGTAATGGGGCCCTTCAACTAGCCATTAAAATGAATATAGAAGTGTTCTGATGCGCTTCATTTTGCAAATCACTTTATCCATCAAACTATAGGGACTTAAACATGTCCATATGCTAATACAATATCAAAGAGAAAAGTCAAGATACTCATTCTGCACCTTTTCAAACTGAAAGAATGAAGCTGAGCAATTCCATCATCAAGAAAATGAAAATTTCCACTAAAGGTAAAAAGGAAAAATATCTAAGAAAAGAGCTATTGCAAGTGGGATACATCAATCCCATATTACAGGCCACACAACCAAAATGATTAATATAGTGCATAATCGAGCAAATAATTATGAGAACAACACAACAACTACCATCAAAAAACAAAAAAGCAACATAAATTTTTTTACAGATTATGTATTGACTTGAGAAGTAAAATATCAATATGAAATTTGCAGGTGCATCTAATAGTTGCAGATTCCAACAGGAAAAAGGACATGAGAAACCAAAAAGGGAATTTTTTTTCTCCTTCGTATTTTTATAAAAAACATCCCTGAGGTTTATGTGCTCAAATTATGTGTTTTGTTGATCCCTCCTCTGACCAGCGGAGCGCCGGTGACGTGAGCTAGATGAAAACAACTTTTTTCATGACATCAAATTAAAGAATTATTGTAATCATGACCCATCGCCTCACCGGAGCTGTGTGCTACCGTCGACCCTACTCAATAATGGAGTGATCAAATCAAAAACAGATTTCCATTCTTATGGCAGTGTAAACGAACCATAGTCCGATCAAATAGAGTCCTAAACAAAATTCTTATCCAATCAAATTGAAGCTTATTAAGTCATATTTAATATAATTATAAAAAATAGCGCATAATTCCTTATGACCAAATCATATTAATTTAAACAGCACCACACTAAAAGAACCCTGATTATATGTGATTCAATCAAAGGACGTTAGCTTAATCTAATTAAACCAACAGTGAACCCCAACTTTGATCAAATCTAATATTTAATCTAATTAAATAGTATAAGTTTAACAAATAGAACTATACAAAGTAATCCGTTCTCTTTTCTTTTATTGTTTTGTTTTTTGGCATACACGCTTTTAGGGACAGGAAATAAATCAATAGATATCTAATTTTCAGGGTTAAGGATAATATTGTCCCTTCAAGTTTTTTCAATGGAAGTTTTAACGGAGGTTATAAAAGGATTAACTTGACATCTAATAAGGGGTACATGGACTAAGTTGAGAAAAAAAGAAGTGCAAGAACTATTTTTTGTTGCGGGGGAAATGAAGCTTGATGTAGACAGAAAATGGCTTTTATAGTTTACAAACACTGTAGCATAATTTTGACGTAATTAATTATTTTTCATAATAATTTAGCACAAGGTTTATAAAATGGTTTTAGTTTTAGGCGCTAAAAATATTTCTTTAATCTTCTTACAGATGTATTACAGACTAATATGAAAGAACTATATCTTATGTTATTAGACAAAAAAAAAATTATGAACTAAACCCCTGAACTGTTGGGGAAAAAAATCTCATAAACGCGTTAAAGTATGGAGAAAATAGTCACTGTGTTGGATGGGGGTCAGAGGATGGAAGTTAAAGTGAAATTTTATTTTCACCTTGTTTGGGAGTTTTTTTGAGGGGTTAAAGGATGGAATGGAAGGTTAAATTTCCTCACATTTTCCTCCCCTCCAATTTGGGCGGTAGAGGATGGAATGAAAACCAATATAAAATCTTACAATATGATAAGACAATTATACTCTTATAATATTAAAATCATTGACTAAGATATACTATCATTCAATATGTAAGGGTATTTATGTAACTTTATATATATTCACTTCACTTTCCTCCTCTTTATTAGAACTCTCCCAAACAAGGTAAAATAAATTTATTTCCGTTCCCCTCACTAAACTCCTAAATAACATTTTATCTTTTCACTCTCCTTCCCTACCTTTCCTTTCCATTATTTAACTTTACGTTCCTTCACTTAAGGAAAATATCTCATTCGATTAATGAAAGTCTATCTAAAGCTGCTGTTGTTTGTGGATGTAGGGCTTTCTTAGAACCCGTAAAGTCCTTGTATTCATGTGTGTTTTTCCTATGTGATTGTTTGATGTTTTGTTCTATCTTTCGTCTTGATTATTTCAGTTTGTGTTTCGCAATATCTGCGATACACAATTAGCAGATATCATTCGCATTGAGCTCACAAACTGTGTATGTGATACTTTACATCTTCACCGATTGAGCTGTGACCTCCATGAGTCGCTTTTAAGTATGGGCTTATTTAATTTGGAAATCTTCATAGTACGTGGATCCGATTAAAAGGTCATATTCAAGCTTGTTGATTATCATATTCAAGCTTGTTGATACCAGTTAAGTTGTGTGGAAGGCTACGACTCGTGAAACCTGTTAAATTAGCTTGTGACTAATTTGGATCCATGCTTGTTGTTCTATAATGCAATGTAATTACTGACCGTTTATAATGTACTAAATGACCGGCAATAATGACCGGCCCCAATAAGAAAACAATATTAGCATTTTTCATCTTCTGATCGATTCCTCTTATCTTCTCCTTTTATACTACTCCTCCCCATTAAACAAAGGGCACAATAAATCAAATGATAAACATATGAGATGTTTTCTGATTCGTAATTCCATTTATAATGCACAGTGTTGGATAGTCATACGGTGAATTTAGCTGTCATAGTATAAGAAAAGTATAAAAGTTTGTTTCGCTTACCAATGTGCTTGTTCTTTGTTGAAAAACTAGATGAATATGAAGCTGACAAGGTTTCCAAGAATCAACATTCATCCAAGTAATCAAATTGCTGAAATAAAGTAAATAAAGGAGGGAACAGATCCATAAACTATTTAAAATTATCATACAGAATACAAGAACATAGATAGGCCTAGCAGAATGATCTTTACTATATAACTTGTACAACCAATTCACAGAATGAGAAGTTAGCGTAAATCCCAGAATGAGAAGTTAGTGTAAATCCTGCTGCATCACCTTCATTTCTGAAACCAAGATGCATCGTCCATTCGCCCCGAGCATGAGGGTGTTACCCTAAAAGAACTTTTAAAGGTTTATTTCATGTATCACATATAACTTGGCAAATACTTGTTTAAGTTCCTTCGGACATGCAGTCAGGCACTTTATAGAATTATCTCACATTTTGGTTCAACCGAGCATTGAATTATTGCATTCCCTAAGAAAGTCTAGCTTGCAAAGGGAAGCAATGTTTTGGCTCCATTTCTTGCCAAAACGAATCCAATAGCAAGAGCGGTTCCAAACAAGGCGTGCAACCGCACACAATAATACTTTGCCATGAAGATCTTCACCTTGTCCTGGTATTTTGTTGAGACTTTTAAGTACTACTGAGTTGAAAGAGAGCATAACAGCAAAAGAGTATGGTTTTGGGTAGTCATACTTACATTGTGATTTTTTTCTACAAAGTCAACAACCAGCTTTCCAATTGGGAGAGTCAGAGCACACATAACCTGAAGAAGCCATGGTAATAAACAAATTGAAATTTATTTGTGGTGTAGTAAATATTGGGAGCCATTGCACATGCCTTATTGGAAATAATTGTATAAACTTTGGCAGATGTATGTATATAGGTGAAATTGTAGTGTGCTCTGTAATGATTTAGTATGCAAGTGAGTTCACATGCATGAGTGCATTATTTTTATTCTATGAAAACTTTGTGCAGGATGTCAACTCACTTGGGTTCGAAACCATGTATCAATTAAAGCATATCAAAACTCTGATTCCTTCTTATAGAAGTGAGAATCATGCTCTATGTCAACACACAATACACATAATAGAAAGTGTAGGATGAGTGTGAGTTTTAACACATTTTACACTAAGCAAAGATATTTTAGTGTGAAATTTAAATTAATTGTTATATTTTTAACATGCCTGGAGTTTGACAAGATTCGTAGAGATTTTGTTTTACCAAATGTTTGCAAGGATACACAGGTGAAAATAAATTCAAAAGTCGTTAGTTTTCTTAAATCTCCATTTGGCCTGGAAGTGCAGTAGACAATAAATACTTTTATTCAATATCATCATTGAGCATCTTACTTATTATCCATTTAGCATATCTTTAAAATGTATTTTTGAACCCCTAACCCGGATTCAAGGCTATTATGTACAGGATAAAACTTCATCCTTTTAGATTTATTACTAACTCTGACAAATGAATTAGGAAAAACTGTAAATATTCAGAGTTGTTTTAATATAAAAGATATCAGATTGAGAATGCACCGTGCATGATGGAGGAAGAGATTTGCACAGGCTGAAACCAAACAAGAGAAGATAAAGTAGTGTAACTCCATATCTCACAACTTTTGAGCCCATTTCAGTGCCAAGCCTAACCTGGGTCAAGCAGATAAATTATAAAACAAAAACTTTGTGCAACTGATAGATGTACGACCATAAGTAGTGAAAAATACCAGGGGAGACATCTTTCCAACATCTTGATCTCCATTAATCTGAATATTACAATAAAATGAGTATGGTGCAACCAATCAAGGAGTAGACTGAAGTATGGCAGAGTATAATTAACACACCTGATGGAAGTGACTACAGAAAAGAATCAAGGTGGTTGTTAATCCAACAAGAACTGATGCAGAGAGAACTGTTGTAGTTAGAGGAAGAGTGCCTATGCCACTGAGAGATTAAAGGATTCAGTTCACTGAAAAATAGAAAAAAGAAAAGGAAAGCCGGAGGAATTACCTTGATGAGTTTTTGGTGCTGTTAGAGAAATAGAAAGCTGTAGTGGCAAATGGACCAAATGCAGCAAAGCACAATGGTTCTCCTAATCCTTTATAACTCAGTCGAAATGGTGGGCACTGCAAAGAATACAACCATAGTTAAGATCAGCATCCTTCAGAAATGGGGAAAAGAAAAAAAAAACAGCTCTAATTGCCTTACATACCGATGTTAGATTCTTGTAGCAAATATTCTTATAAAATAATAAATAATAAAACATCTGAAGATAGCAAAACTTCATTCTAGCAGCAAATTAGTCGTATCAAACAGACAAGATCAGCAAGTAAACATTGTAATAGTAGAACCAAGAAGATAAGATGAAAACATTATTGAAAACAATAAATAGCAAGCAGATATTACTACCTGATAAACATACCCACAAAGGATAGCACAAGTCACCAATAAAATGAAGCGTATATCTCCTGCTTCTCTAAATGCCCAGATGAGACCCAAAAATCCAAATGCAAGGGAAACGTTAGCAGCAATTTGTGTCAATCTTCGACTGCAAAAAATGCTCATTGGTGTTGGTGTTTATTCCTGTTCTTAACTAAATAGTCAATCCTCATTCAAAATTTAGATGAAGTTTTCCTACCTGCCAACTATGTTAACAACTGATTCTTTTTTGTCTCTGTCGGCTCCGGTATCAAAATCATATACATCGTTACTGCAGGAACAGAATTTAAATAAGTCTCTTCATCAAATGAATAATGAAAAATTAAAAGAAAAAAACAACAACTAAAGAGGTTTAATGCACGCTCTCACCTCAAGTTGAGCCAAGTAATGATAAGAACTGACGAAAGTAAGAGAGTTAGATAACGCCTGGTAAAGAATAAACCAGTATGAAGATATGCAGTAGTAAAGCCGACCTGTTTAAGAAACAAAAAGACATTGGAAATAACTGAATTATAACCGGCAAGAAAATAATAGCAAGGTGCAAAACTGTTGCACATGACCCAAAGTCATGAAGAAACATCTAATTGAATTTAGAAAGGACATAGAGAATTAGATATAACAAGAAACAGTAACACAAATGCCATCAGCCATTTAGTGCCGGAAGTACCTCGTCCCATATTTGACCAGACAAATAATAAATTTCATATTTTCTAGAGAGCACACATAATAAGCAAACAACTGCTTTATCGTATTCTCTATAGCGAAACAAGAGTATTCAAAGTGCAAAACTCAACAGTCACTATCTTGACCTGAATACGACCAAGTCACAAATAACCCCCAGAGTGGATGGTTACTAAGTTCAACTTAAAATGTGAAATCACCGCACCTTCTCCGTGACAGCACGAGGACTCAACATTATGCAGATAAAAGAAGTTTAAACCCTGTCTGAACTTGAAGTCTCTGAGTTTAAATTGAACAAACAGGGACATAAATCCATAGTAAACACCAAATGGGACATTTGTACTAGTTTGTAAGCACTACTTAAGCCAGACACAACGGATGGCGAACTGGACATGTACTCTTCATTGGATGCCATTGTCTACTAATATATATGTATTGATTTCCAAACTGGATGACAAAGAATACGAACTCTGGCTGAAAAAGTGCCAGCCGCCATCCCCCTGAAATTGATATCCACGTCATTGGTAACTTTCAAAAATCATTTTTGCTTGAAATTCATATAGAAATGAGATCAAACTTTGATTATGGGACATGACAGACATATGAAACTGTAAGAACCATCATGCGAATGGATCTACATATTCCTTCACCAATTCCATTGCCCAAAGCAGAATTTCTTATCAAAGCAACACCTCCTTCAATTTAAGTAAACCTAGAGACCAGCTTCTTATCAGAATTGATGTGATATAAACATCAAGAGTTGAGTATCCACCTATCATTGGAACTGATTGATTCATCAGCAACTGATAGGTCAAAAATTTTCATCCTTAACTATAGTTGCATGAGCAAAACTAATTTCTGGATCACCCAATTTAAGTTTGCTCTCTACTTAAGATACATTGAATGTGGCCCTTATTGTGCAGTAATCATTTATTAAATTCTCATGTTCAGCATTACCACAAAACATATACTTCAAATTCTTCTTGAAAGAAGAACGGGGAAAAAAAAAACTAAAGAAATTTATTAACCATCACGGAACTCGTATGTAAAGTTCATCCATAAACTATGCCTTCTCTAAATTTCTTAGAGGAAGAAAGGAGTCAACAGAGCTTCATCTTTAATCTTAACTTCTACATTATCCAATTCACTAATATTGAATTAAACTTGGCAATATGAGGTTTCCTACGTGTAGGATTTTGCACACAAACAAGAAAGAGGTTTTGCTTCTCTCGTTGATCCAATTATTCAAACAAAACTTTAAGAAGCATATTCTATTTTTGAGGCTTCAAATTTAATGAACAAAGCCATCAATAATTCATGGAACATAATGACCCGAATGAAAAGGAAGAAGTAGAGATGTCTCGTACTTACAGTGAGAGGAACAAGGGCGACAGAGTAGATGGGCAATTTGGCCGCCCTCCATAACAGCGTCGCTGCAGAGATATCCTCGCTCTTCTCGCTGCCTTTGCTGCTCGATGATGATGATGCTGCTGCTGCTGCTGCTGGTTGAATACATGGCTTTTTGGGACAATATAAGCCCCGGGGATTTTGATGTCGCTGCGGCGGCAAGAATCTGGACTTGGTGGTGGTGGTGGTAAGCGTAAGGGAAGGTGGAGGGAGGGAAGTAGTGGTGAAAACTGCAGAAGAAAATGCCATGGGTTCTGGGTTTCTATCTGGGCATTGAATTATGATCAATATCCTCTGCTTCTTCCTCCATTGGAGGATTTGCTCTAAAAGTGAGGCAGTGGGACATTAGTTGTTTGGGGATAAGATGTTGCCATGTTGGTATTGATAGCTGATGCTGACTGGGATAAAGAAAATGAGCTGGATGATGATGATAAGGTAGCAGGCTACCCCACTGTCAACTATACAAGTAAAAAATCCTACTGGCGTAAATATTATGCTCTACACCATGAACCATCGTTTCTGGTTGTCATAATAGAATTAACAACATGGGAGAAATTCTAGTTTATTCGTGATGAAGAAAAATAACGAAAGAAAAAGAATACAATTTACTGCGTCAATTAATCACACTAAACACAACAAAGAGTCAATTAATCATGTTTATCTTATATGTGAACCAAGATACATTGTCTACTCAAGGTAGAGTCAGGTAGAATCTAATATACGTCCATGAGTCTCAATCTACATGGCAATCCACATATCTATGATAATACCAACAAATAATACCTTGAGGATCAGGCCCTCTCAGGTTAACTTTTCAAAAACTATGAAAAACATCAGATCAGATTCATATGGCAAAGACAACACCTGAGAGCATCTAAATTTGAGCTTAGCGCGAAACCACGGCTGCCTTCTATGTATCAATCAAAGCTCTTGCAAGTTGCAGATAAAATGCCATCCAGATCTGAAGACAAACCAGGATATACAAAATATAACAAGAGACACCTAAAAACAATTCAACTCACACGTACTCAAACCCAAGAAAACAACAATCCCAAATTACGACGAGCAGCAAGTCCTGCTCTTTGGAATCTCCTGTGCTGGTCCAGGGATAATGATCTTCTTTCCGGGTAAAGCAGCTGGCGCTGTACCATTACCCTGGCCATCAGAAACTAGAGTCTTTTTGTTCACAATATTGAAAATCTCAGTGAGCACGGTCATAAAAGCGGGCTCCACGTTGGTTGACTCAAGAGCTGATGTTTCGAGGAAGAAGAGGCCTTCTTTCTGTGCAAATTCTTTGGCGTCATCGAGGGAAACTTGCCTTTGGTCTTCAAGGTCAGACTTGTTACCAACCAGCATGATGACAATGTTCTTGTCAGCGTGGCTTCGGAGCTCTTCCAGCCAGCGTGGGATGTGATCGAAGCTCTGGCGTTTGGTTATGTCATAAACGAGAAGGGCACCAACAGCGCCTCGATAGTATGCACTAGTGACGGCCCGATACCTGATTTTACAAGCAATAGGTAAATTGGATTAGATGATGATGACGTCTACAAATAGTAAACAGGTTATAAAGAAGAATAATGCAATCTTAAAGCGATTGCAAGATTTTACAGAGATAAAGAAGTTGCACTAAAAAAAATTTTGAAGCGGAAATAGAATTTTGGTATAACAGCATAAATTAATGCTTAATAATAAAACTATATATCCAAAACATTAATTGTGATGTTCTTCTACATGTCTAATAGAAATAGTAAAATATGAAAATTTTGGAGGTTTCTACGAAACTTTGATCTTAGGCAAGAAGGTCCTCCGTTTTAGGTATTTTAAGGTTAAATCAGGGTAGCTGAGTGAACTGTCAGCATTCAGCACAAATTGGATATAGGCCATATATTGCAAGGAACCTTACTTTGGATAAATGTCTGCTATCAATGAATAGAAATCTCCTATTAATGAATTAAAGACAGGAGTGGTGGTCTGAAAGATTGACCTAGAGGTAGGTGGAAGATTCAAAAACAATATTTCATCAATAGACCTCTCAATTGCTAGTGTAGCCGATCAAAAGCAGCAATCATATAGAAGTGCTTAAGAAACAAAACCTCTTCCAAGCAACCTTCTAGATAGAAGCAGAAGAGAGTAACATCTTCAACCAAAATACATCTTCTCTTGCTTGTTTCTTTTCTCCATTATGTAGTTTCTGAACCATACTTTTTCCCCAGTCAAATACATAACACTTCTTAGTGATTTAATGTGAACAATGATCCATCTTCCAAGTTATAAATATGACTGGCTCACAAACAAAGCACCATGTCCTAATTATGAATTTTTTTAGTTTGTTAATTATTAAATACTTTAGTGAAAGAGAATCAGAATCTCCACCAGTAATGGCATTGGCAATGCAATAAGCACATTAGCAACTTATTCTGAAGGTACTAAACACTTGAAAGGCTTTCTTTCCTTTTTCAACCAATAATACCTAGCCGTTATGGCAACATTCAAAGGTAGTTTCAGTATCCATTTCAAGCAGAGTCCATGAAGGCAAAAGAAAATTTTCACACCATAATTAAAAGATCTAAGTAAAATAACACTAGATATATGTCTTCAATGTGGAACTAAAGGAAGAAACCCTTGTGCAGTCATTTCATGAAAGAATCTGCTTTTCCTTTTCCTTTGGATCAGAAAGAGCAGACATTGCTGAGAAAGGAGTAGCTTTAATCAACAGATTCACATAAGGAGTGTCACTCCTCGACAAACTAGTACACCTTTCTGAGGATGAGCAAGAATGAAATATCTGAGAGGTTAAGAACCTAAGTGCCAAAACCAAATCATCGGCATTGCCGTTACACCTTGCACTTTCCAACACTACTTAAAATATTTAGAAATCACAGATCCTCACCCCAATCTCATGCGTGCACACTAAACCATCAAACTGACATTTCTTTGTGTTATGTAACTGCCAAGAAGAATTAACACTGTAAGAAAAAGAAATACAATCCAGAAACCAAAAGTCATATCAGTTAGTACTATCATAATTGCCAATAATTATTTCTAACAATAGTTTTCATACAGTTTTTGAGGCTACTAAACATGATATGGCCGACATGGTTCCCTGTTGTTTTGCATGGACATGATAGTAGTTGTGCAGAATCCGGGTGCAGATAACTAGTGTATCAACAGGAAATAAGCTAACCATAACATGTTTAGCACCACACACAATTAAAGTTTTAGTGCCTACTTTCATATCATTATATGCAAATATGAAAGTTAGCTTTATGCAATAGGAATGGAAAGAGAAAAAATATGAAGTGAAAATAATAATATGTATGCAAAAAATTTTAAAAACACTTGCCAGATACACAAGTCATATATATATATATATATATATATATATATATATATATATATATATATATATAT
Organism: Asparagus setaceus; assembly: GCA_012295165.1. NCBI lineage: Eukaryota > Viridiplantae > Streptophyta > Magnoliopsida > Asparagales > Asparagaceae > Asparagus > Asparagus setaceus. Next base: position 20,572,285 of record CM022706.1, read on the forward strand.
ATATATATATACAATTAAAGTTTTAGTGCTTACTTTCATATCATACTTTCATATCATTATATGCAAATATGAAAGTTAGCTTTATGCAACAGGAATGGAAAGAGAAAAATATGAAGTGAAAATAATAATATGTATGCAAAAACTTTTAAAAACACTTGCTAGATACACAAGTCATATATATATATATATATATATATATATATATATATATATATATATATATATATATATATATATATATATATATATATATATATATGGTCAGTTATAAATCATGCTTATCTCAATTCCTAAACAAAGCCTCATGGTACCTCACCTACCCCTTAGCCATAGAAAATATCAGCTTCAAAAGGGGCAGATTTTTCAACAGAAGTATGACTAAGCAAATTTCCACTATTGCCTATCATGATACACACCTCTGATCGATGTATTACTTAGGGAAGCACGAGCCAAAACACATGCCACAATCACAGATCTACTATGATGTATGATCGCTTCTAAGAAGTTATGCCCATCAGCCCATATTAGAAACCGTTTCTTTGAATGTCATTGCCCTCAAAACAGCCATGATAATGTCATATGCCCTATTATGTGCTCTAGCATGACATATTTTTAACAATGAGCTGATGTTGTCCTTCTTAGTCTCGTATCAATCTAAACCATTTGCAAAAGACAAGAATTAAGGAGCTTGCTAGAATTCGATAGTCCAAAAACTAACAAGCCCAATTATATGGGTCATTGACAGTCTGGGAGGCAAATTTGCCAACACTATTTTTTCGAAACCACAAGTGCAACAATTGTTAAGTTATAAATCTATCACTGCTCAGACAAAACATGTGATTGGCACTAGGGCTAGAGGAATGTTTATATTGTTTGACATACTGCGAATCCTATGGCTTTATGGGATTTGTTAATGGTACAATCAAGATTATCGCATCATGTTTATGTGTATGTGCCCCTAACCCTAGTTTCAGTCACATTCTCATTTAAAACAATAAGAAAAGTGGTTTTAGAGCTAAATTAATTAATAAACACAATGAAGCAAGTATATCAGTATTAATTCCTATCATGTATGAACTCTAGCAACATCCTTTCTCAATATTACCGTAATCTGTCCCTAAAGTTTATTTCTAATTAATATGTTTAAGGAAAATTAATTTTACCTAAATAAAGGATAGGATTTAATACAGGGATACATGCACAGTTTGAAATATTGAAATCTTCCCTTTTCCAAGAAATATGAGGTCAGAGGGGAAAAAAAAGAAAAAGAAAAGGGTTATGAAACGGAAAATAATAGTTTGTGCAGATTGTGTTCCCAAATGAAGAAGTTAACATCCTATTGGCAAAAACCTTAAACAAAGAACATGAGTAGCTATAAAAGACGCATTTGTTTTGCAAGAACAAAACTAGCAATTAAAGCCGTAACAAGTCCTCCTGAAATGCTAATAAAATTACCCAGCTTTACTCTTTTTAACAAACAAGTAGTATCATGTTTAGTTTCAGCATATATTAAATGAATTCAATCATCAACTAATACTTGAATATGAGATCTCATATATCATATACTACCAACATCAAAATGAAAACCACATCAACTCTCTTCTTCCCTAACACACATCATATTTAAAATTAGTTCGACATGAAACTGTAGGGAATCAGGACAAGCCAAAACACTTGCATCAAGATTGTACCCATTTAAGCCAAATAGAGGAGGTATTGCCCTTTACAGGAGTTCTTCACCTCAACAAACAGATAAAACTCCAAGGCATCCTAATGAAAGTAAGAAAAGCTCAAGACCCAACCAGAATCAAAGAACATAACCAAACTGCACCAAGATCCTCCACATTCCAAAAAAAGGGGCATGTGTTCTCCATTCAAAATTTAATCAAAATCCTAGGAGTTGCAGTACCATAACCAAACTAATTTGGCAGAAATACATCGAGATTTCACTGATCTGACCAACAAGGACCATTATTCACCTCCAAATCTATTTAATTATTATAAGTTAAATTTGAATGAAACAGTGATAGGGGGGTCGATTTACTGCCACATTGATCATATAGGTGATTTGACGTGGTTTTACACCAGCACTAGTCTCAAGCAAACACAGCAATGCTGACTTCGTCGTTTGAATAATACATTTGTTAGAGACCCGGGAAAACTCGCCGCTAAAAAGGTGGCTGCTTGAGGTAGAGAGCTCTCATCCAGGTAATAACTTGGGACTAAAAAGATTCCCTACTACATCAAATTAGCATTCAACAAGAGTGAAAGACAAACACCGACAACTCCGTCATCAAGATTCAAAAAACTTCAAAAGGCCAAAGCAAAGTCAAAACCTAAGACATCTCATAAACTAAGATCCAAATACAGGCCAAGAAGCATTAGCATGTCTCAAATCTCCACACCACTTGAACAAGATCTAAGTAACTAACTAAGATCCGAAAAGAGAGAAATTAATCATTAAAAAAAAGTAAAAAACCTACTAGATCTACGAAACATGCAAGAGATCAAATTGTAACTTAATCATCAACAAGATCCGATCGAGTTCTAGGGCAGAGATTTACCTCTCCTGGCCAGCAGTGTCCCAGATCTGAGCCTTAACACTCTTATGACTGATCACCAGCGTCCGAGTCTGGAACTCGACGCCGATCGTCGCCTTGGAATCCAAACTGAACTCGTTCCGAGCGAATCGAGCGAGGATCTGAGACTTTCCGACCGCCGAATCGCCGATCAGCACGACCTTGAACACGTAGTCGATCTTCTCCGCGCCTCCCGCCATTATGTTGCGGTAATCTCACCGGATGAAGGGGAATAGAGAGCTCAGGGAGAGTGACCAGAACCGCGCTCTCCCTCGATGTTGATGACGAGAGAAGAGGAGGAGACGAGGACCGTGGTCGCTTTTGAAGAAGGGAGTGTCGACTGTCGAGTGTCGAGGGAAACGGAGAAGACGAGAATGCCCCTGATGCAGCTAGGTACTCGGGATTTGGGAGGGGTGTTTTTGTAAATGAGTGTGGCTTGCGATTATTATCTGATGATGCTGAAAAGGTCGAGTCAGGACTGAAGAGGGAAGAAGCAATAAAGACGGTCTTATCACGTGGGCAACAGATAGCTAAGCTCGTGCTGTTGTAGGTACGTGGGCTCAACTGGCAAAATTGTAAAGGCTAAATATCATAAAACCCTCCTTAACTTTGGATGATTATCAGAAAACCGCTCTTTAACTTTGAAAATATTCGAAAACCCCCCTTAAGTTTAGGGGTTACCAGAAAACTCCCCTTAATTTTGAGATTTTATCCAAAAAAACCCCTAATTTAAGGGGGTTTTCTGATAAGATCTCAAAGTTAAAGGGGGTTCTCTGATAAAATCTAAAAGTTAAATGGGGGTTTTGTGATAATCCTAATACTTAAGGGTGGTTTTCTGATATTTTGAAAGGTAAGGGAGGTTTTCTAATAATTGTCCAAAGTTAAGGGCGGTTTTCTGAAATTTAGTCAATTTTAAATTAGCTGACAGCTTTGGTACTCCAAAAAATCAATTTTGGAGTACCGATGGCACAAATGGTAAATAGTGTCCGTTATTGTCGCTCTCTATTTTCCGTATGAAGCGTTGTGATTCGTTTGTGAAGTTCCACACCCAGATTGGTAATTTACTTGGCTTTGAGGGGTAGTTATATTAGGATTATTTTGCCCCTGTCTTCCTTATACCGTCCTTAATTCCTGCATACTGCCCTTAATTATGCCATTGTTACTCAACGTTATATGGTAAGCGAGAAGTAGAATCGAAAACCGAAGCAAGCTCTTATCCTAACACTCATTAATTTCGCGGTTTATCACTGATGACCCGCGGCGGAGGAGTTCACTGTATCTTCTTCGTTAACACTCCACATAATTTTAAAAGTAGAATCAAAACCAAAGCAAAAAGATAATAAACCATTCGTTGGGGTCACGATAGGCATGGACATCTCCAATTTCATGTCCTTTTTCTTCTTTCATTGATTTGATCTAGACCATTTCTTTTTTCACTAGTTTTTTTATTTTCTCCATCCAATTTTAAAAAGAATTTAGTAACAGATGTGAAAAAAGTTGAAAATTTTCTTCCGTAAAAGAGTTTGATCAGGTATTAAAAGGTTAGAAAAGTAGATTAACAATTTTGAAAATAAAAGAATTTGGAGACTTTAAAGATTTCTTGATTGATTAAATTTTAATTTTAATTTTCGCTATCTGCTCGTTGATGTGATGATGTCCCACTTATTTCTGCACTTGTTAATGAAGATGCATAGGACTTTGATGGGTAGGGGCTGTGAAGCATGGGTCTGGGTGATTTGGGAAGAAGATGGTAATCGAAGATTACAATTATGCCCTTTAATTAAAAATTAAATAAAAATTAAATAAAATCCTATTTTAGGAGCACCGAAGCAAGTTTAAATTAAAGGAGTTTTTGCTTTTGAACCCGAAGTTTTACCCTTAATTATTAAACCACCCACCCACTTTAAGAATTACCATAAACCCAAAATACCCTAATGACTCATTCTTAAACCCACCTCTTTATATACAATACTTTGTTATAGTTTATCTATAAAAATATTTTAAATTTCCAAAATATCCCCATCACTTCTCTCTCCCATCGAGTCCCCTCTCTCTAGAAAAATTTGATCTTCCCAAATCCTTAGCGGGAGTTCCTTAGATCCAACTCCACGCCTGCATACTCCTCCGCCTCCTCAATCCTTTCCTTTCTCCGACTGCAAGTGTAGCTCCCACTTGAAAATCCCAATCAGAGTTCATCATCCATAGTGATCCCCTTGTCTGCTTCCTTTCCTGTACCAAATAATTTCCACCACTCCCAACCCCTTCGCCTCCTCCTGCACTTCGACGCCGAAAAACTCTGCAAAAGCCCGCCTTCCCCCGCTGCTGCTAGGCCTCCTCCTATATCACATGTCGTCCCTTTTATCTCAACGTCATTGATATATTACGTGTGCCTTGGTATTATTCCTTCGCTTGATGATTATGGATGTGATGTGCAAATACCAAAGTGATGTCGATCTAAAAAAATTGTTTCACTCAAAAAAATATAAAAGAATTGCGTGTTTGTTTTTCATGTTGCTCGCAAGTTGCTTGATGAAATGCCGAAGAAGGATATCATATAAGATATGTCTATAGGGCACAACCATAACAGAAGAATAGTGGTGCAGTTTTGTTCTTGCCAAATTGGTTTATGCTATTTGATGTATATAGGATGGGTTTTTGTCTTTTAACCCAAAGCTTTACCCTCACTTATTTAAAAACTCACTCACTTCCATAAACACACATACACCCAAAGATCATATATGACTTAATTCTTGCAGCAAATCTATAATATACCCTCAAACTTTATATTGTATCTCCCAAAAAAATTTCAAAATAGCCCTTTCCTCTCTTCTTCTAAACATTGATCATGCTCTCCATCGCATTAATGGTGATGGCGGGAGAAACTTATTATTGCGCGCTGCTCCCTTTACTTTCCATACCCAATTTAGCATACTCATCTTCTTCAAAATATCTCTTTCCCTCACTAATATCCAATCTCTTCCTTAAAAATCTCTTACCTCCATTACTATTTCTCTTCATAAAAGGCGTTAATTTAGTTTTCGTGTGATTTCTATTTGTAATTATTAAATATTTTTTCTATAGTCTCAGAACCAACAAAGAGCTATACTATACTAATAAAGAGATACACTTTAGTTGTAGAGAGTTATACTTTTATATATGGTGCTATACTTTTCTCAGAAGAAGCTATGTTTTCGAATAAAGTGTTATGCTTTGCTTAGCCAAAATTAATAACTATTAAGCTTTCATACTTTTATGTTAATTAGCCCAACGGATATTAAATCTTCTATTTTTTCCAAAGAATTTTCTTAACGACGTCTTGCATACTATTAGTTTCTTTCTTATAGTCCCATAATCAATAAAGAGCTATTTTATAACGATAAAGAGATACATTTTAGTATTAAAGAGCTATACTTCTTTTAAGATGTTATACTTTGCTCCTAAAAGCTATGTTTTCATATAAAAACTATAGTTTGGTCACTTTGATGGAATTTAGGTATTAACTTCACCAAGAATTTGGGGATTGGCTCTTTGAGTTTAGTGTTTTATGAAACGAAGGACGTGAGAAAAAAAGAGAACCGATGAGTTTATTTGCGAAATATGAAAACTACAAATGGCTTCCTTAAAATCTAAAATTATAAACAACTCCTACAAAAATTGAATGATGTAAACAAACCTCCTTTAAATTCTTAAAATTACAGATAACCCATCGGCAAATCAAGATATTGCAAACAAATATCTGAAAAATAAAAATTACATATATCCCCCTCAAAATCTATAATTGCAAAAAAGCCTTAAAAATTTACAAAAAGACCCTAAAAGCTATAAAATTATAAATGACCCCTTGAAAAATTTAAAAGATATAAACAACCTCTTGAACAATTCAAAAACTACACACAAGCCCCTTTTAAAATCTAAAAACTATAAACATTACTCTGAAAAATCTAAAATTTCAAACAAACAAAAAAAAAAATATAAAATTATAACGTATATTGGCTATCAAATTAAGATGAGATTGAATCATAAATGAAAAAGAGAATTAAGTAAAGGAAAATTTGTGTCAATTGCCCCAAAATAAAAACCCTCATGTGCCCCCCACCCCCTAATTAATTCCCTTACGTATAAGCCCCAAATACTAAGGGTTTTTGTGATTTAGCCCTTTTGTGATTCAGCCCTTTTTGTTTCTTGTGAGTGAATTAGGAAAGTCGAAGCAATGAAACGTTTACTTCTCTGATAATTAGATTCCAAGTTTTTGAGGGCAACAATATCTTGTTAGTAAATTAAGAAACTTAAAACTCAAACACTCTTAAACGAAACTGACAAGTTGAGAATCAAGAATTCGGAAACACGTCCTAAACCAATCAAGATTCGGAAAGCAAACAAACTAATTGACTCCAAGTATGAATAGGACTACTCAGCACTAACACCCTACTCCTATATAAACCCCAGTAAACCCTCTTCATTGTTCATACACCAAGAAACGGCGATCTCTCCATAATTATTTGCTCTCTCCTCTCAGCATAGATATTATCCATCTAATTAATCGAGCAATTAAGCTAGCCATGGAGTTGATGAAATATCCAGGGGTGAAGTTTGTGCCGACCGACAAAGAGATCATCGAGCACTACCTCGTCAACATCCTCAACGGGAGGATTCGACCCCGCGTGGGTGGTGTCATCAACGACGTCAACGTCTACTCCGCTGAGCCGTGGAATCTCCCACGTACGTATCCATATCTACATTAACTTCTAACCAATCTTTATAATTATATACAGTAGCTAATTCTTGATTAATAATATATATGTTAATGTTTCATTCAGAGGCTATTCGTTACGGCGTTGATAGTGAGACGTACTACATAACCCCGAGGATCCAACGGCACAACGGGACTGGTAAGAGGGTGGCTCGCAAAGCCGGAGCCGGAACATGGAAGCTGAACGGATCGGAGCAAGTTGTGACCGGTAAGGGCGGGCTTGTGATAGGGCACGTGAACCATCTTTGCTACATCGAAGATAAGAAGAAGGTTTCGTCAAACTGGGTCATGGACGAATACACTCTTGCTGGTTGTCACGGGTCAAAGGTACTCTATCTATATTATATACATACTTCTTGATTTATTTAATTAGTTTAGATTCTTGATTTCTTTAGTTTGTTGATTTTCTTCATGTTTTTTCTTGGTGCAGTTTGAAAACTCGGCTATTTGCAGGATCAAGCTCAACGCGAGGACAGAGAAAAGGAACAAGAAACAGGAGGTGCAGGAGATAAAAGAGGAAGCAAACACTTAAATATTTTTCAGAGGCTGATCACCTTTTAATGATGTTTGTTTAGAGCGAATAATTTTGTTGGTTTTGTTTGGTTCGGTGAACTTGAATCAGTATTTGCTTGTGTGCTTTGTTGATAGAAAGACGAGAACTTTTTTGTTGTGATAGGTCGACATCCAATTCATCAATGAGAATGTTATGTGAAAACTTTTGAGAAGCTGGAAATCGAAATTTGTATTGTGTAATTACATTGCATTTGACAATTTGTTCATGGAAATATTAGCTTGTGACATATTGAGTGAGTTGTATTGCTTAAAATGAATGAAAATATACATCTTAATTGACAAAAGATATTAGAAGTGATAAACAATCCAACTAATATCTAATTACATGATGTTCATCCAAGCAATTAAATCATAGGTACAAAGGTCCAATTTGATGCTGAATTTTGAGACTATGCTCTTATTGTCCTGTATTTTTATAACACCTTAGTTGTGTAGAAATGTAACCAAATCACTATTGGTACTTAATTTCAAGTCTACCCATAAATGAGATGCTTAATCAGTAATTATCAAAACGGTACTTTCTGTCTTAATTACACCATAAATCCATGACGGAACTGAATTTGGTTCTTTTTGTCGTTATTCTCTCGTAATAAGTATCAATAGAAAAACATTTACATACTGTCTCATCTCTTCTCCCCTTCTCAAAGAGGAGGAAATACAATCCCTCAATCTCTCTCTGTCACTAATCCTATGCTTTGATCTCTTCAATTAGAGCTCTTTGATTTGAAGATGATTGTGAGAGTCTGATATGAAGTGCAAAGCTTCCCGCTTCTTCCGATCCTCACATGTATCCTTGTTCTTCTTCGTATGCTAACTGTAGGGCCTCGTAATTTTATCATCGTATAAGTTTTGACCCGATTCAAGAAACTGCATAACCAATAACGTAGATATCATGATTCATAAACTTGCATAACAGTGAGGTAGATAATCATATGTTCTTATCATCCCAACTGACCTGCTATCTTCAATTATGTGCACTTCCATAAATGTGGCCTCGAAAGTAGGATTATTGAAGCCGCATCGACTAAGATGTCTAGCATCAAGTCTTGAGATTCAAAAAGTTCGTGCGGGTCTTTTGAAATGGAAAGCAAATTTGTGCCGGTGAAGAATTAAACAGGGTCAAGATTTGAAAGAGTTAGTTTGAGGGGTTCTTAGATAAGTTGAACAGTGACACGAGAGAGAACGGATAATGCACAAAAGATTGAGTAGTGGCAAATCACGAATGGATTCTTGCAAACACCAACATAATCTTACAAAGCTATAAATATCAATAGAACCATTACTATAAGATAAAGAAGGATGCAATAAGGATAGAATAACTACCTCAGTTTCGTAAACTTCACAGTCTAATTTCCCTTTGCAACTGTCCAAATCTATCCTGCATCCTCAAGAGCTCCTTAGCAAACCCTTGATTTCCAGTCAGCAGCAGACCATTAAGAACGCGATTAAACATGAACTTTCTTGGAATATGCCCTCTTTCTACCATCTCTACAACCATGTTACCAGCCATCAACATGTGATCTGACCTCCTTCTCGCAAACATTGCACTTATCACCACATTGTAGGTATCCAATTTAGGGAGGCAACTCCCTTTGCTTCTCATTGTCTCAAACAATTCCAGCCCTTTCTCAATCACTCTTTCTTCAAACCAATATCGAATCAAGACATTCTAAGTTTGAACGTTTGGTTCGCAACCATCAAGCTTCATCTTTCTTCAAGAACTCCATTACTCGGTTCATCTTGCCAGCATGACTGAGCCCTATAATGACCAGATTGTAGGTAATGACATTGAGTGTGTACCCTTTTCTCACCATCTCATCGAATACCACAACTGCATCTTCAACAGAACCCTTCTTGCAAATTACCTTAATCCACAGTTAAAAGAAAATTCAGCAGTAGTTAGTAAGGTTGTACGCATTTGCTTCAATTGTTAACCACTTACTATACTTAGTGTGCCCTGTTACCAACTAAGTACAATAAGGGCTTATAAGGTTGTATCCAGTGAAACATGGTGTAGCTTATTGCTTTGTAGACAAAATGCATAACATACAGAGATTGAGAGGGATTCATGTCACAGGATTATAAAGTTTTGATGGGTATAACAAGTTGACTTATACCTTCACTGATCAGTCATTTTTATGAATAATTAATCAAAAGCTTTGGAAAGACTTGGAATAAACAAACACATGAGTAAACAGCAATACTTAATCACAGGAGTAAATCCATACAACTAAATTGTACAAGACAAGGAAACAACCAAATGAACTTTTGGCAACTTACGATATCAATCCCAAAATTTCTATAATTGAGCATACGCCAAACAAGTAGCATTGTTGATTGTTGTTCATATAACTAAAGAATTATGAAAAACTATTTGGTTCCAGTTTATTCATACAACCAAAGTACTATCTGTTAAAGAAGTAATCGAGAGGATATTTAGTTCCCTCTCTTAGATGTTATTTATAATATCACAACTACAAAGAGGCTTGTCCCTAACCAATGTTAGACTAAACAACATAATGAAACAACTCTCAACACTCCTCCTCAAGATGGGCGAAAGATATTTATTAAGCCCATCTTGTCACACCCTCTAGCTAGATTTACATCGAGTTGTCCAAGTTAGTCATACCATCCTATGAACATGGCCTAACTCCAAGAGCCCACTGCTCAGCCTTCTTTGATGAAGAACCCGTCAATCTCGATGTGCTTGGTTCTGTCATGCTGCACTAGGTTGTTGGCAATGCTGATAGCTGACTTGTTGTCGCACCACAACCTAATCTTGGTCCCTTGATCTAGCTTTAGCCCCATCAGCATGCTTTTTAGCCACATCAACTCCGTAACCTCCACGGTCATTGCTCTGTACTCTGCTTCAGCTATTGATCTTACCACCACAGATTGCTTCTTGCTTTTCCAGGAGACTAAGTTGCCTCCTACAAATATGCAGTACCCTGAGGTAGACCTCCTAATCATCTTCGTAGCTAGCCCAATCTAAGTTACAGTAGCCCTCAATGTTCACATGGCCACTCCTCCTAAATATCAGACCTTTGCCAGTGGCACCCTTCAGATGCTTTAGGATCTGGTATACTGCGTCCATATGACCCTTCCTAGGGTCATGCATGTAGCGGCTCACCACGCTCACCGTAAATGAAATGTCTGGACGTGTGTGACTCAGGTAGATCAACCTACCAACCAGCCTCTGATATCTCTCACGATCAACTGGTTCTCTCGCCAAAGACTCGCCTTGAACTTCGATCGATCGGTGTAGTAGCGGTTTGCACCCCAACATCCCTGTCTCGCAAGAAGATCCAAAGGCATACTTCTCCGGGAGAGAACAATCCCTCCGCTCCATGAGCTATCTCTATTTCAAGAAAGCATCAACACTCGATCCTTCACTTCAAATTTTTTGCTCATTCTCACCTTGAGCTGGGCAATCTCTTTCTCATCATCCCCTGTGATGATCATGTCATCTACATATACTGTAAGCATAGTGATGTGGCCCCCACTTCTTCGAAAGAACACAGTATGGTCGGCATTGATCTGCTTGTATCCCATACCAATCATAGCCCTCCTAAACCTGTCGAATCATGCTCAGGGAGACTGCTTTAGCCTATACAGAGATTTCTTCAGCCTGCAAACCTTACCCACTGTCTGTCCTGTGCCAAATCATGGTGGTATCTCCATATACACCTCCTCCACTAGATCTCCATGAAGAAACACATTCTTCACGTCTAGTTGGTGTAGTTCCCATCCACCATTTGCTGCCAGAGAGATCAGTGTCCGAACAGTGCTCATCTTCGTCACTGGTGTAAAAGTCTCATCGTAGTCAATACCGTATGTCTAGCTGTACCCTTTTACCACTAGTCATGCCTTGTAACGTTCAACCTGTCCTTCTGGATTCTGCTTCACAGTAAACACTTATTTGCATCCCACTGCTCTTTTCCCTGCTGGCAGTGTCACCAACTCCCATGTGCGGTTCTTCTCGAGAGCCCCTAGCTCCTCGTGCATGGCTGCCTTTCACTTTGGATCCTTCTTAGCAGCCTGCCAGTTATTAGGTATAGTAACAAAATCTAATGATGCAATGAATGCTCCATGTGAAGGGGATATGTTAGAATAGGAAGCAAATTGAGTAAGATCCCAACTAGATCCGTCAGAGGATTACCCGCAGATATCATGAGTAGTCCCCCATGCCTGCAGGGTAGGAGTAGAATGAATGATATCACGAAGTGGAGGATGGTGTAGGTGTCTCAAGAGTTGGAGCAGTAGTGACGGGGACTGGCATCGACATCAGAGGCACCTCCACACCGTGAGGCACCTCCATTGCTTCCCCTCTTTTGTATGCACGCAACTCCCCTCGAGCCTCCCCGAAGCCGTAGAGGCCTAGCATCCCTTGTATCCTCCTCCTCCCCTTCGTCTTTATCCTCCGCTCCTCGAGTAAGGGATCGAAATTGGGATTGACCCCTTGAGTCGCCACTATCTTCCACTCTCGCCATACCTGATTCGCGAATCTCAAGGGTGAAGTTACCCCAAATGTGTAGTATGGCTCGAGCTCTCAAACCGCACATCCATGCCGACAAAAGCTTTTTTCACTGGCTCCAACAGACATATCATTTCTGTGTGCCAGAGTATCCCACGAACATACACTTCACAGCCCTTGGGTCTAGTTTTCCAACAGATGGTCTGTTATCCTTCACAAAATACACACATCCAAACACCTTTAATGGTAGGGTCCCCTGTCTCCTTCTCGTCTCACGCGAGACTTCCATTTCAATACACTCGAAGGCATCCTATTGATTAAGTGAGCAGCCGTCAAAACTGCTTGTCTCCACAACGTCTTTGGAACATTCATTGCCATCATCATACTCCTAGCAAACTTCTAGGAGGTGTCTATTCTTCCTCTCTGCTACCCCATTCTGAGCTGGGGTGTATGTGCATATAGTCTGGTGTTGTATCCCTGAGTTGATGTGATACTCCTAAATATTACGTTGGTGTACTCTGTCCCATTATCTGACCTCAACACCTTTACCACTGCACCATACTGAGTCTGGATGTGCCTATGAAAGTCTTTAAAATAACCAACTACATCATTCTTATTTTTCATCAGGTACACCCAAGTGACTCTAGAAAAATAGTCAATAAATGTAACAAAATACTTGTATCCATTTATAGAATTTATTGGACAAGGTCCCCATACGTCAGAATGTATCACCTCAAAACTACAGGAACTCCTACTACCCGAACTAACATAAGAGCTTCTAGTAAGCTTTTCAAACTCGCAAGCATCACACTGAAGCTTCTGTTGATTTATTTTCTGAAATAAGGTTGGATACATTTTACCTAGAATACTAAATGAAGGGTGTCCCATCCGTTGATGATGTAGCATCAACTCATCCTCTGCGCACACCTCAGTTCCTCCTGCTCCCGTCCTCTCAATCATAGATGTCAGCGCTGAGTCCATCCCTTCACGGTCCAGTACTACGTACCGCCACGCCATGTGCCAGCCCCAAGTCTTCGCCTCCTTCTCTTCCAAAGATCACCTTAGGAATATCAAAAGAAACAACATATTTTAGTTGAAGGATAATGACACTAATAGATAACAGGCTAACAGGAAATGAAGGAGCATGTAAAATATTAGATAGTGTTATAGAACTGCATAATTAATGCCCTTACGCATCACAAACTGCCGTACCATCCGCACTGATACTTTCTCGCTCGCCGGTGAGTATAAGACGAGAACTCACTGGCATTGCCAGTTATATGTCTGGATGCTCCAGAATTCATTATCCAGTCTGTGGATCTAGTGGCAGTCATTGATGCAAGGGCATGTGTGTCGTCCATACCTTTATTTGGGTGGGCGCGAAGAGCGTAACTGGCATAGTCTACTCCAGAGAAAGCAGTAGATGCACCCTAGGACACGCCGCCATCGCTCGCTTTCTCGCCGCCAAGAGAGCTCGATTCTCCTTAGTAAAAGTCATCTCAGCTTCTTCCTCCCCCTCTGCCACCGACAGATTCGCCCGATGGCCTCCTCTTCCACCTCGCCGGCCTCCACGGTCATGACCACGGCCTCCGGCCTGTCCACGTCCACCCCAGTCCCTCTCCTTGAGTGGCTTAGAGCACATCTGTCTCAGATGCCCTACCTCTCCGCAGTTGAAGCACTGTCTAGTCTCCCCTCTGAATCCAGTATTACCTAGGTTTGAGACCACCAGTGCTGACTTCTCCCCTGAAAGTCCACATGTCCCCACAGTAGCCCGATACTGCCTCCTCCTCAGATCATGGTCGAGACGGCCTCCTCCAGAGATGAAATCTTCGTCTGGGCTAGTAGCATCGCCGTCCTTTGCTCAAATGATGGAGCCAAGCCTCAGAGGAATAGCATGGCCCTCTTCTACAAAGAGGCCTCAAGGCCTTGCACTCATGGTCCCATGCCTTGCTAGGGACGAAGTGATCGGATCCAGCCCACAAGCCCAGCCGCAGCATACTCCCTCGATCCTTCTCCCTGGGACTGAACGCATCTCTCCTTTTCGATCTGGAATACCCTCAGGTTATTCCACACCCCATCATAGGTCCTCCTCAGCTTCTTCCAGGCATCCTGCACCTTTCCAAGGCCATCTACCGTGGCTGTCATTGGCTGGACTACAGAATTGAGAAGCCAGATATACACCAACATATGAGTGGACTTTCACTCATCTCTTCCTGCGAAGCCCTCAGCCGGCTCAGTCTTCTTCCCCGTTAGATATCCCTCCAGGTTCCTCCCTGCAAGGATATATCTCACCCGGCGCGACCAACTCAGATATGTTGCTGGCCCTTCGAGCTTCACGTCGATAGGTGGAAGCTCCACCTTCTTGGGCGGTGGCTTTGTTGAGCCCTCTCCTGCTGTCATCCTCATGAACTGTATCAAAGTTGAAACATCCTCCGGGTTCAACTTCTTTATGAGTTCGGCCATCGAGTTTGTGCCGGTCTCCATCGATCTAATTTGTGTTCGGTTCCCTCACACCGATCCCACAAATCTAGATCCCACACCCGGCCTTCAACTTTCCTCGTCTCCAAACATCACCCTCTTCTCATCATCCACCTTGCCCCCCGTTCATCTCATCTTCTCAACACGAGAGGGGCTACACGATCAAGGGGATTATTTCACGAAGGAAATAATCGTCAAAGTGAGTGAAATCGACCAAGCGAAATCACCACTCTTATCAGGATCAAAGCAATGTTTGATCAGAGGGGTCAAGTGTAGATCTGATCCTTAGATCTCTCGAACTCTAGGATTTTGGATCTTGGGTTTTGTGAGGAATGACGGCTAGGGTTAGGGGATTATTTCACGAAGGAAATAATCGCCAAAGGAATGACGGCTAGGGTTAGGGGATTATTTCACGAAGGAAATAATCGTCAAAGAAATGATGGCTAGGGTTATTGTGTCTCTGATACCATGTTGAAAGAAGTAATTAGAGAGGATATTTAGTTCCCTCTGTTAGATGTTATTTATAATATCACAACTACAAAGAGGCTTGTCCCTAACCAATGTGGGACTAAACAATATAACGAAACAACTCTCAACACTATCATTTAGAAATAAGTCCAAATGCCAAATCAATCATCAAACACCTGAATCAAAGCATTATACGTAGCCACATTAGGCAACACACCCTCCGCAATCATTTCATCAAACCTTTTCCTCGCCCTTTCAACTAGCCAATCAATCCCCAACCCATGAACCATAGTAGTATACGAAACCACATCCGGCCTACAACACGCCTCTATGTCGGGACAAGGGTTATCACAAAGTTGTAATTTGAAGCTTCAGGTGGATGGAGTTCATGTTAGATTTAAATCTAATTAAATCTATTTGTGGGCACATATGTTACATTAATGTGTAGTGCTATCTCTCAGGCTAACCCACTAAAGTGATCAATCAAGTTGGGTTAATGGGTATTTAAATAAATTATGGGCTAAATGTGCGATACTGTGTTGTAATTACAATTTGATGAGGGGCCAAATTGTAAAAGTGCAACACCTATATATATGGGGTTATGGTCCCTAATCTAGGGTTAACATAAGAATTCTCATCTCTTTTACCCCATCTAAAAGAGATCTAAGGAAGAGAAGAACCCCTAAGATTAGAAGATC
The DNA here is from genome assembly GCA_012295165.1 of Asparagus setaceus. Taxonomy (NCBI): domain Eukaryota; kingdom Viridiplantae; phylum Streptophyta; class Magnoliopsida; order Asparagales; family Asparagaceae; genus Asparagus; species Asparagus setaceus. Next base: position 20,588,305 of record CM022706.1, read on the forward strand.
CATCAATCCACACAAGATCCAAATCATGGATTCGGTATTGCTTCGCACTTATGATGTTTATCTCTTTGGATTAATCATGTTTAAGATCCTTCAGATCTAACAAGTGGTATCGAGCCAAATTAGTGATTAACTCTTAGAGATTTTTGAGTTTCTATGATTTTTGGTGGATTTATGAATAAAGATCAAATCTTTTGGATTTTTGAGTTCGGATGAGCGATAAATGTTTTTGGCCGATGAACAACAAAGTTTTTCTTTTTGGATGAGCAGTAAAGGGTTGATCTCGGATGAACAGTAATTTATGTTGGATGAACAAGAATTAAATAATCCGCGATGAACATTAAAATTTCCGTGACGGTAACTTTTTCGATTTTGGTTAAATTTTCTATGATTTTAGAAAATTAATATAAGGTTTGGATCTGGATTGAGTTTTTAAAAAATAATAATAATTTTTTTGTTTTGTGGCGGCGGCCATCACGAATAAACCTAATGGGTTCAAAAGCCTAAGCGGCTTTGGCGGTTGAATCTAAACCCTAAGGGGTTCACGTAGTTCGGGCGAGGTTCGAGGTTCATTTTGGCGAACCTCGTCTTTTGGCGAACCTCGGTTCATTTTGGCGAACCTCGTCTTTTGGCGAACCTCGGTTCATTTTGGCGAACCTCGGTTCATTTTGGCGAACCTCGCCTTTTGGCGAACCTCGGTTCATTTTGGCGAACCTCGCCTTTTGGCGAACCTCGGTTCATTTTGGCGAACCTCGGTTCATTTTGGCGAACCTCGGTTCATTTTGGCGAACCTCGGTTCATTTTGGCGAACCTCGGTTCATTTTGGCGAACCTCGGTTCATTTTGGCGAACCTCGGTTCGAACTCAAGTCGAACCTCGCCGTTCGAACTCAAGTCGAACCTCGCCGTTCGAACTCAAGTCGAACCTCGCCGTTCGAACTCAAGTCGAACCTCGCCGTTCGAACTCAAGTCGAACCTCGCCGTTCGAACTCAAGTCGAACCTCGCCGTTCGAACTCAAGTCGAACCTCGCCGTTCGAACTCAAGTCGAACCTCGCCGTTCGAACTCAAGTCGAACCTCGCCGTTCGAACTCAAGTCGAACCTCGCCGTTCGAACTCAAGTCGAACCTCGCCGTTCGAACTCAAGTCGAACCTCGCCGTTCGAACTCAAGTCGAACCTCGCCGTTCGAACTCAAGTCGAACCTCGCCGTTCGAACTCAAGTCGAACCTCGCCGTTCGAACTCAAGTCGAACCTCGCCGTTCGAACTCAAGTCGAACCTCGCCGTTCGAACTCAAGTCGAACCTCGCCGTTCGAACTCAAGTCGAACCTCGCCGTTCGAACTCAAGTCGAACCTCGCCGTTCGAACTCAAGTCGAACCTCGCCGTTCGAACTCAAGTCGAACCTCGCCGTTCGAACTCAAGTCGAACCTCATGATTCGAACTCAATTAAATTCGGTGTTAATCAATTATTTCATTCAAGTATTATGACACTAAGGAATTAAGTTGGTCTCTCATTCTAAATGATTAATTGAAGCAAGATGTTGCCAAAGTAACCTCTCTTGTGTAGATTGTTCATGAAGGATGTTACATGGTTGTGTGTATACTTTTAGAGTAGATATTTAATCGCCCAAAGGAAGATTAATATTTATTTTGATTTGTATATCTGCGATGATAAGCGCTGACAATTATAAGGTTTACATGTGGATAACAAATCAATCCAAAGATGGGTTTGTTGTTTGACATGTGTTATTGTCGATGTTTGATCATTGCAACAAGATATCACTAGGTTAATATTCGTCCAAAGACTTGATATTAATGTTGTACAAGATATCTTGGATGGGGATATGTCATTATTTGAATTTTATTGATTACTAATTACAGTTATTAATGTGAAATCTTTTGTTTATTTCAGCTAATGCATCTGCGCATCAATTTACGCTAACATCAACTCAATTCCCATGCTAAATGGGACAAATTTCAAGGTTTGGAAGAGAACATTTTAATTGTTCTTGGCTGCATGGATCTAGACCTTGCATTAAGAACTGAACAACCCCAACCTCTCACTGCGGAAAGCACTCCTGATGCAAAGAAGGAGTATGAGAGGTGGGAGCGTTCAAATCGCATGAGTCTCATGATCATCAAGCGCGGCATTCCGGAAGCCTTTAGGGGCATAGAATCCGAAGGGATTACTAAAGCCAAAAATTTCCTTGCCGAAATTGAGAAGCGTTTTGCTAAAAACGATAAGGTAGAAACAAGCACGCTTTTAGCTCGCTTGATTTCAATGAAGTATAAGGGCAAAGGAAATATCCGGGAGTACATTATGGAAATGTCTCATATTGCTTCAAAACTTAAGGCACTAAAACTCGATCTTTGTGACGAGTTACTAGTGCATCTGGTTCTGCTGTCTCTTCCTGCACAATTTAATCAATTTAAGGTCAGTTATAACTGTCAAAAGGAGAAATGGACTCTGAATGAGCTCATTTCATACTGTGTGCAAGAAGAAGACAGATTGAAGCAAGATAAGGCGAAAGTGCTCATTTGGCTTATGCCCCTAAGGATAAGGGCAAGAAAAGAAAGGATGATAAAGAAGGCGCTAAGGGTCGGTTCGGAAGAAACAACATAAGGATGATCGTGGTTGTTTCTTTTGCAACAAATCGGACACGTAAAGAAGGATTGTACCAAATATCACGCCGGCGTGTCAAAAGATACGTTCCTTACTTTGGTGCGATTCGAGGTTAATTTAGTCTCAGTACCTAGAAACACTTGGTGGTTAGATTCGGCTTCTACTACTCACATAAGTGTTTCTATGCAGGGTTGCCTGAGCTACCGAAAGCCAAGTGATGGTGAAAGACACATCTTTGTGGGCGATGGACAATCGGTAGATGTGGAAGCAATTGGGCACTTTAGGTTATTGTTAGGAACTGGTTCCTATTTGGATTTGAAAGATACTTTTGTAGTCCCGTCTTTTAGACGGAATTTGGTTTCTATTCCTTTATTGGACAAATCAGGTTATTATTGTTCATTTGGAAATAACCAGGCTAGCTTATCTTTAAATTCAAATATTGTGGGGCTGGTTTCTTGAGTACTTTTGATAACCTATATTTGCTTGATACAGTTGCTTCTTATAATGAAACCCTGAATGTGGAATCACGTGGTACTAAGCGTAAATTAAATAAGGAAAATTCAGCATCATTATGGCACAAGCGCTTGGGTCATATCTCAAAAGGTAGAGTTGAGCGTCTTGTGTCTGATGGTATTTTGGATTCCCTTGATTTTACAGACTTTGATGTATGCATTGACTGTATCAAGGGAAAACAGACTAAAGTTAAGAGATTAGGTTCCAACAGATCTTCAGACGTCTTAGAATTGATACATACAGATATTTGTGGGCCATTCCCTACGGCATCCTGGAATGGTCAACAATATTTTATATCATTCATAGACGATTACTCACGTTATGGGTACCTATATCTCATTAAAGAAAAATCTGAGTCTCTGGGCCAAAGCTTTAAAGTGAAGTTGAGAACCAACTCAATAAAAGATTAAAACCGTTAGATCGATCGTGGTGGTGAGTACTACAGCGATATGATGGTTCGTGAACAACGCCCGTGACCATTTGCTAGATACCTAGAGGAATTCGTATCGTCCCCACGATACACCATGCGGGATCACCTAGCATGAATGGTGTAGCTGAAAATGAAACAGGACTCTTAAGGATATGGTAAGAAGTATGATTGCTCATTTTTCTTTACCGAGTCACTGGGAGAAGCACTAAAGACTGCGGCTTACATTCTTAGCAGTACCAAGTAAAGCGGTTGCTAAAACACCTTATGAGCTTTGGATGGTCGAAAGCCCAGCCTAAAGCACTTACATATTTGGGGATGTCCATCTGAGGCAAGGCCTTATAGGCCAAATGAAAAGAAATTGGACTCCAAAACAGTTAGCAGCTACTTTATTGGGTATTCTGAACGATCCAGGGGCTATAAGTTTTATGATCCCACACTCAGGAATATTTTTGAGGCGGAAGCAGACAACATTCTTTGAGGATGTTGAGTTTGGGGAGAAATAAGGTTAGAGACATTGCCTTTGAGGAGGAATTGGCTTTAAATCCAATCCATCTCAGATTTCGACAATATTCAAGTACCTATACTGTTATTGTTCAAGAAATGAATTCGAATCTCAAGAAGGCAATATTGAACAACTCCCTGTTCCAGAAGAACAAACTCAACAACCTCAAGAACCAGTGCCATTAAGGAGATCCACGAGAGAAAGGAGAAATGCTATTCCGGATGATTATATTGTATTTCTTCAAGAACATGAGGAAAGTAATGGAATGATGGAAGATGATCCAATCAACTTCCTTCAGGCCATGAAAAGTTCTAACTCTCAAAAGTGGATTGATGCCATGAATGAGGAGTACAAGTCTATGCAAGACAATAAGGTTTGGGAACTTGTTCCATTGCCAGAAGGTGCAAAACCAATTGGTTGTAAATGGATATTTAAAACCAAGCCGATGCAAATGGTAATGTGGAAAAGTATAAAGCATGTCTTGTAGCTAAAGGCTATACTCAGAAGGAAGGCATTGACTATACAGAGACTTTCTCTCCGGTTTCATCGAAAGACTCTTTCAGGACTATCATGGCACTTGTTGCTCATTTCAATCTTGAGTTACATCAAATGGATGTTAAGACTGCATTTCTCAATGGAGACATTGATGAGATGATCTATATGGTACAACCAGAAAACTTTGTGTCAGGAGACCCAAAGAATATGGTTTGTAAACTAAGGAAATCCATTTATGGACTCAAGCAAGCTCCTCGTCAATGGTACCACAAGTTTCAACAAATAATTATCTCGTTTGGTTTTGAGATGAATATTGTTGATGATTGTGTATATCAAAAATTCAGTGGGAGTAAGTATATTTTTCTAGTTACGTATGTGGATGACATTTTGCTTGCCACTAATGATATAGGCTTGTTGCGAAACCAAGAGATTTCTATCAAAGAATTTTGAGATGAAAGATCTTGGGGCCTCTCTTTATATTAGGAATCGGATACATCGAGATCGTTCTCGAGGTATACTTGGATTATCTCAAAAGAGCTATATCGATAAAGTACTCAAAAGGTTTGGCATGCAAGATTAGAACCGTGAAACCCTGTTGCTAAAGGAGATAAATTCAGTCTCAATCGCCCTAAAAGTAATCTTGAAATTAGAAATCGAGATTCCCATGCTTCATGTAGGGAGTCTAATGTATGCTCGGTATGTACTGCGTCCGGATATTGCGTTCATTGTTGGTATGTTAGGCGATACTTAAGCAATCTGGTATGGATCATTGGATAGCGATCAAAAGGGTTATCGCGGTATCTTGAAAAACAAAAGATTATATGCTCACATACGAAATCGAGTCGGTTGGAGGTCATTGGGTACTCGATTCGATTTTCTTTGATCCAAGAATAGCTGAAAGTCTACATCGAGCTACATTTATATGTTAGCGGGAGGAGCTATATCATGGAAAAGTGTCAAACAGACACTTGTAGCTTCCTCCACTATGGCGGCGGAATTTGTAGCTTGCTATGAGGCATCCAATCATGGAATATGGTTGCGAAATTTTGTCCTTTGGTTGCACATTACGTATTGAAAGACCACTAAAGTTATTTTGTGACAATAAATCGTGATAATGTATTCCAATAACAACAGAGCTCAACTAAGTCAAAACATATTGACATTAAGTTCCTAGTTGTGAAAGAAAGTCTGAGTGGTGGATATCCATAAAGCATATTGGGACAAACTCCATGATAGCCGATCCTCTTACTAAAGGATTACCACCCAAGGTCTTTCATGAGCACACCGCCATATGGGTGTTGTAATATTTGAGGATATCATGTTTTAGTGGGAGTTGTGATTTTATTGCTTTATGAGAATTTCGAATAAATTTATGTTTGGTTATTTTCTCGACGTAATAAAGTATTCGGATTATACACTCGCTACATTATGGTTGAGGATGACCTCACTAAAGTTTAAGGTAGGACCAGTTGAAAATAGACATGCAATGCATCACATTGCATATAATTTTCATGCCGCACATCCATGATTGATCTATGTCATTTGACTGTATTAGTATTTGTGACCATTGATGGGTTTAGTCACGATAAATGTGACGACTACCGCTTTGATCCTATATTGATATAGTTGATGGACGAGATTGTTTGGAAATACCCTTATAAGTGATAGCAATTTTTGAGCTCATAAGGTTATACACATTTTAAGGAAACATATGGTGCCCAAGTGGGAGATTGTTAGATTTAAATCTAATTAAATCTATTTGTGGGCACATATGTTACATTAATGTGTAGTGCTATCTCTCAAAGCAACCCACTAAAGTGATCAATCAAGTTGGGTTAATGGGTATTTAAATAAATTATGGGCTAAATGTGCGATACTCAGTTGTAATTACAATTTGATGAGGGGCCAAATTGTAAAAGTGCAACACCTATATATATGGGGTTATGGTCCCTAATCTAGGGTTAACATAAGAATTCTCATCTCTTTTACCCCATCTAAAAGAGATCTAAGGAAGAGAAGAACCCTAAGATTAGAAGATCCATCAATCCACACAAGATCCAAATCATGGATTCGTGTATTGCTTCCGCACTTATGATGTTTATCTCTTTGGATTAATCATGTTTAAGATCCTTCAGATCTAACAGTTCACGCTTCTAACTCTTTGTATTCGGCCATTTTGGGTGAGATTAATTTTCTACTCACAAAGAATTAGAAAGTGAGATTTGTCCACGTTTACAAGGAAGGAGACCGGTGTACAGATTGGCTTTGCTAAATATAGCCTCAAAAATACATATGTCTGTTTATATATTATTTTGGAACATCCTCTTGATGGTCTGCTACCTTCGATCTTCAGTTATTCGCAAGCGGGAGTCCTAAGAATTTTGTTTAGCGTAATTTCTCTTTTTATTTTTATTTTTGTCTGGGTCTTTAGGCTCTGTTCAATTACCAAAGTACACGTATAATTTTGAAATGAAACTCGCGAAAAAATTGAAATTGCATGATTTCTTTGGCATTGAGAGGATAAGCCCCATATCCCCATTTAAATTGGTAGGCTCTGTTATTTTTTGTCTCCACAATGTGTAAACTATTGTCATCCGAATCATACGTCAGACAACTAATTCGCCTCTAAGAATTTTTCCTCGTCAAAGGCCGATTAAACTCTCCACCATCAAAGCCCCGCTGACACGCGGTCCCTAGTACCAGCTCTTCCCGAACTCGCCTTAAACTAGGTACATCTAAGGAGACATATTCTTCATACATCTTGATGTCACCACTATAAATACGCCCGCAACCCTACACTAATCCAATAATAAAGGAGAACAGAGGGTTAAAAACTTAAAAGGTGCAATCAAGTGTCAAAGAGTGGGGCCCGCCCCAAAACAAACAAAACGAGGGCGGCCAGACTGAAAGCGACGGATCGCTACAAGAAAATCATCAGAGCAATCATCGTAGAACAACAGAAAATATTATTATTATATTTTGAATAGTGATTTTCCAAAAGCTATAAATAGGCCTAGAGTTCTTCTTCAGAAACTCATCCCAGAAACAACAACTCCTCTACATATAGAAGTGAGAGAAAATAATAGAGAGAGTATCTCCTTGTAAAGAGAGATTGTAATCCTCCTAAGTTTTTCCTCATAGTGAATTCTTCTATCCGTGTCTGCGGTTTTACCCCAATTTCTTGAGGGGTTTTCCACGAACTGCAGGTGTTTTATTACCAATACTTTACGCGATCCCGCCTATCGGGCCCCGGTTTGTCCCTACAAGTGGTATCGAGCGACTTAGGGTATTGCCGCTACCGCCAGATGCTTCGGATCGCCACCAAAGGTGGATCCTTCACATCGTAAAATAAGCTAGATATCATTTACTCGAAAGGTATTGGGCACTATTCACGAGTATGGTAATCGCTCACAACACGCAATCGTCATTAGCACACGTTACTATTCACAATACGATCGCTCATAAATACTGCATCGCTTCAACGGAGATAGTAAAGAGTTACCGCTCGCGTGGTAGAAGCAATGGCGAAAGTTCGAGAATTTCAAGATCGAGAAATTCAACGGAGTAATTTTCGCTGTGGAAGTTGAAGATAAAGGCTATCTTGAGAAAAGATAATTGCCTAGCTGCCATCGTGAGGCCTGCCAGATCACGATGATAAGAAGTGGAGCGAGATGGGCGGAATGCTATAGCAAATCTCCATCCGCAAGATAATACGTGTACGTCAAGAAGAAGAAGAAGTTAAGAAAGGAGATCCGGGACACTCTAACAAAGCTATATGAGGCTAAATCCTCAAGACAATAAAATCTTCTTAAAAGAAGACTTTACACTCTCGGATGGCGGAATCTACATCGATGACCGACCATATCAACACCCTAAACACATTGTTCTCCCACCACAACGTTGGGACATGCAATCGGTAAATGAACGTATGGAGCTTACGTGAGTCTACCCGACTCGATGATCAACTCATCATCAACCTCACAAATAACGCCCTGCGGAGAAGCTAGTTTTCAACGCTGACGCGCCGCCGCTCGGAGGAAGAAAATCAGCGCAAGAACAAAGAAGACAGCCGGCAAGTTCGCAAGAGGCGGAGGCCTTATCGGTGGCGAGAGGAAGATCAACGGAACCGGGCTCCGGTGGGAGTCATGCTCGTGGTAGATCGAAGTCAAGGAGTAAGAAGCATATCAAATGCTACAACCGTGGCAGCAAAAGGCACGCCAAGCCTGAGTAAGGTCAGTACAACAAGAAGAGTGATGACAAAAGTCTTGAGCCATCAACATCTCAAGGATGCGTTGTCAACACATCGATGATGGTGAAATCTTATCTGATGGAGCAAACACTTGTTGATGAAGCGAGGAAGAGGTTTGCCGATGTCCGGCTTTTAGATTCAGCAGCCTTCTGGCACATGACCTCCTGAGGAATGGTTCCATAAATATGAAGCTATCTCGGGGGTTCAGATTCATGGGAAATGATCATGCCTTAGAAATTTCGTATTGCATCGCCAAAATCAAAATGTTTGATGGTACAATACGCACCATTCAAGATGTGCGACATGTGAAGGGCTTGAAGAAGAATCTATTGTCTTTGGGACAATTAGATGAACTGGGATGCAAGACCCATATAGAAAATGGGATCATGAAGATTATTAGAGGCTTGTGGTGATCAAAGGAGAAAAGATAGCCGCGAACGTATATGCTCAAGGGAGATCGGCAGTTCCATCTGCATGTGGCATCAACCACCGCGGAGAAGAAAACCATGATGTGGCACCGTAAACTAGGCCACATGTCGAACGAGGTTTGAAGATTCTCTCCGACGTAACTCGCCTGGCTCAAATCGTAGCTCTTCCGCTTTGTGAGCATTGTGTTACAAGCAAGCAGCATCGGCTGAAGTTCAACACATCGAGTTCTAGAAGCAATGCTATTCTGGAACTGGTTCATTCTGATGTATGGAAAGCACCAGTTACATCCATGGGAGGAGCGAAGTATTTCGTGTCCTTTATTGATGATTACTCCCGGAGATGTTGGGTGTATCCGATCAAGAAGAAGGCGGATGTGTTCTCAGTCTTTAAAGCCTACAAAGCGCGAGTCGAGCTTGAATCTGACAAGAAGATCAAGTGCTTGAGGTCGATAATGGAGGAGAATAAGCAGACGGTGAATTTCTCGCGATTCTCGCAAGCAAGAATGCATCAAAAGACAATTCAAGATTTCCAGATTCCACAACAAAATGGAGTAGCGGGCGGATGAACGAACTGTTGGAAAACCGAGCAATGTTGGCTACCGCAACTGAGAAAGTCTTTTGGGCTAAGCGAAAACCGCCATTATGGTGAATCGATCTCCATCAACCGCAATACAATTGAAGACGCCGATGGAGATGTGGATCGCAAGCCACCGATTATTCCAACCTCCATATATTTGGAAGTCCAAAGGTAATGCATGTACAACGCCCAAGAATTAGCAAAGCCGATTCAAAATCGAAAATGTATATTCTTAGGGTATGCCGATGGAGTAAAGGGTATCGCTGTGGGATCCCACTACCACAAGGTTATCATCACAGAGATGTTATCTTTGTAGAAAATCAACCGCAAAGAGAAGAGAAAGGAAGTACAGTGGAAGGACTGAGATCAGAGATATTCAGTGGAAAATGATCAAGTTTCTTCAAGCAAAGACCGAACATGATGTACAAGAACCGGTCGGCCGAGGATCCGAAGTTCAAGGTCAACTCGTGAGAGAAGGCCACCGCTTGGCACTCGGAGTATATTACGAGAGTAACGCTGCATACCGTCTTCTAACGGAGGATGGAGAGCCATCAACTTTCCATGAAGTCACCGTAGCGCATGCACGCATCTTTGTGGATGACAAGAATGCAGAAGAGATCGAAGCTCTCCATAAGAACAAGACTTGGGAACTTGTGTCACTACCACAAGGAAGGAAGTCCATTGGAAACAAATGGGTCTACAAGATCAAGCGAAATGGCGATGATCAAGTGGAGCGATATCGTGCTAGATTGGTGGTCAAAGGATATGCTCGTAAAGAAGGTATTGACTTTAATGAAATATTTTCTCACGTAGTTCGACTTACAACAATCAATAGTAATCGGCTATGAGCTATATTTGACTTACATCTAGAACAGCTTAGATGTAAAACAAAGATTTCTTCATGGAGATCTTGAAGAAGAAATTTATATGCTCCAACGAAGGTTTTGAAGAAAAAGGAAAAGAGAACTTGGTTTGGTGTTAAACAAATCTCTGCACGGCCCAAAACAAAGCCAGGTGTGGTACAAGAGATTTGATTCATTCATCATGAGCCTTGGATACAAAGCACTCAATCCGCACTTGTGCATATTTCAAAGGTTTGGCGAAAATAACTTTGTTATTTTGTTGTTGTATGTTGACGACATGTTGGTTGCAGCCCCAACAAAGATCGTATTAAAGAATTGAAGGCTCAATTGGCTAGGAATTTGAAATGAAGGATTTAGGATCCGCAAACAAGATTCTAGGGATGCAAATTCACCGAGACGAAATAATAAGAAGATATGGCTTTCTAAGAATTATTTGAAGAAAATCTTGCGACGCTTCAACATGCAAGATTGTAAGCCAATTTCTACCCCACTTCCTATTAATTTTAAATTATCCTCCAATATGTGTCCTAGCAAAGGAAGAAGAGAGGATGGAGATGTCTCGAAAATCGTGATGTCACCTAGAAGTTTGATGTTAGCTATGATTTGTACAAGACCGGACATTGCACAAGCGATGGGAGTGGTTAGTCGATACATGGCGAATCTCGGTAGAGAGCATTGGAATGTCAGAAAGAGGGTCCTAAGATACATTAAGGGCACCTCGATGTTGCATTATGTTATGGGAGATCTGATTTTATTGTCGATGGATATGTTGATTCGATTATGCGGTGATCGTGATAATAGCAAATCCACCACGCTATGTGTTTGTATGCATCATGAAACGTAGTCGGTTTCAAACCGCAGTCATTGTGGCTACTTCAACAACGTAAGGTAATACGTATGCATGCTAAGCAGGCCGAGGCACAAAGATGGTGCCGAGGAACTGACCACGAACAAAAGAAGATTTCTCTATTTTGTGACGGTCGAGTGCTTTGCATTTGGCAAGAAATCCGACCTTTCATTCAAAGACCAAACACATTCGAGTTCGGCATCACCGCTCGTGAGAAAGTGGAGGAAGGAACCGTGGATATGCAGAAAATTCACACCAAAGACAACATAGCAGATTTTCTGACAAAAGCAATCAATACTGACAAGTTTATTTGGTGTAGATCTTCTTGTGGTCTGACGGAGACGTAAGCAACATGGAGATGGCAAGATAGAAAGAATGGTGTGAAGATGTGATTGATCCTCAATCAAATCTTCAAGTGGGAGATTGTCAAAGAGTGGGGCCCGTCGTGGGGCCCGCCCCAAAACAAACAAAACGAGGGCGGCTGCACCGAAAGCGAGACGTGACTGCTACAGTAAAATCACTGTAGCAATCACTGTAGCAACAGGAAAATATTATTATTATATTTTGAATAGTGATTTTCCAAAAGCTATAAATAGGCCTAGAGTTCTTCTTCAGAAACTCATCCCAGAAACAACAACTCCTCTACATATAGAAGTGAGAGAAAATAATAGAGAGAGTATCTCCTTGTAAAAGAGAGATTGTAATCCTCCTAAGTTTTTCCTCATAGTGAATTCTTCTATCTGTGCCCGTGGTTTTTACCCCAATTTCTTGAGGGGGTTTTCCACGTAAATCTGTGTGTTTTTTATTACTTCTGCAATACTTTAGCTGCGATCCTGCTCTATTGGGCCCCGGGTTTGTCCCTACATCAAGAAGGAAATGGTTGATCACAATGATATCAGGTTTTATCTCATTTTCCTCACTTTTCCAAAATTAATCTTTGATATACCAGCTCAGTCATTCTTTAATTAGGATTTCTTTTATATATTCTGTCGATACCTCTATTTTACCTCAGCAGCTCTAGGATCACATCCTTTAGCTTGTTCAGTGTATTTTCTTAGCTTCCGGAAGCAGGAGTAGATTCCAGCAGCATGTCCAAACAATCTCTCGTGAAATATTGTTTGGACCGACCGTCGGACTCTGCTCACATTACCAGAGTCTAAAAAGATGCACTCGACGGGGTAGACGACATGACTCTGTAGCCGCCAAGGACAAAGAGGTACCAAAAGAATATTTAAGAAATTTAAAAACAAAAGATTCAGGTAGTATATCAAGGGTTATGTTCATAATTATTTGCCTTGGCAGGATAGTGTTCTCTCCATCTCAGCGTATGAGAATGTGGCTGACATGTAAGGATTTGGCTTCAAGAGGAAGCAGGTGATCGGTCTCATTTCCTTAATTTCTTTTTTCTGTAGTCAAACTTTTCTATTAAATAAAAGCATCAATAAAATGGGCTAAGGCCCCTATATTCTCAACAAAAATAAATAAATAAATAAACTATAACAGCATCACATGTATTTACCTGAAGCAGGGGCACTGATATACATGATACCCATGATTTACATTATGTTGATGAAATGATTTGTTAGGCTATGCCTTTAGATTATCAATTCACATACACATGATATTTCATTAGCTTTATAAAGATATTTGAGCATTTAAAAAATTAGATGATGATTGTCCTGCATATAGTTACTTCTGTAGGCTCCTCAGCTTCTAATTGAACATGACTTCTTGACTGGAAAGGCTACATTGTTGACATTGTTGCTTTTTATATGATTTACATACAAACTTCAGTGACGAATTATTTTTCGAATTAACTTTTTTTGCCAGGTGTATTATTCTACATGAATGCCTTTCGTGAACAATAGAAGAACAAGAAAGCATAGTACTAAAACAATAGCTGCAAATTGTAGCTAGCTGAATAGGAATATAGAAAAGAAACAAAACAAAAGTGAAATCCAAGGGTTTTATGAGAACCTTGTGTGAGATTGAGAGAGAGAGAGAGAGAGAGAGAGCTCTTACAGGTTTTTTGAAGCACGCAAAAAAGGCCAAATCTTTGTAATCTCTAGGAACAATTAATTAAAGAAGACTAAAATCTCTCCACTGGATGTAACTAATTGCTAAACCGCGTAAATGCTTGTGTTTTTCGTTTAGTATTTACCTTTCTGTGCGATTGTTGTGTTTTCTATTAGTTCGAATTTGGTGTTCTCGTGTTTTCTTCATGCAAGTAGATTGTTGCCTTAGTTAGAAGGAGTAGATCTAGTTGGGTAGATCCTGGTGTGGCTTCTGCACATCGCATCGATCATCAACAATCACCTAAGGAAAACAATCTGCTTCAAGAATGTCTAGAGGGAACTTTTTTGCGATTTTTGTAGTTTTTTGTGAAACAGTAAAGGAAGGTGGTTTTCTGACGGAAAGAGGATGAGGTCCTCGGTGGATATTCGGGATGGTGGGGCTGGCGGAGGAATGGAGATTGGACGATAGGAGCTGATGATTATGTTTGAAATTTACTATTTTCATGTTAGGAATATTTTTTTCTGCTTTATGCATAATAACGACGAAAACCATGTTTTCTACTAATGATGAAATCTTTCGGTGCTTCTTTTCCCTCCGAGGCTGGAGAGTCACGTCCTCTATCGTCGTCAAGTGCACTGTTTAAATTTCGATAGGAAATGCATATTTCTGTGACTGGTCCGAACAATATTTCTTGATGAAGTGGGTGTTGGTCATTGATTCAATCACTATAATAAGGGTTTTTTTTAGAAACCACCTTTAAAATATGGTAAGAAACCACCTTTCATTTTTAATTTATATGTAAACTGCCTTTTAAGTGGAGTTTTTATTCCAATCAACTACCTTTCTAGCTAAAATTTTCACTATATACCCAAATGTACCCTTTAAAAACTCACGTGATTCACTTTGTTAATGTTTAAGTCTAGTTAAGATATAAAGTCATGTACTTTAAATATATTTTTTTAAAGGTTATTTTTGGTTTTTTAGTAAAAATTTGGCTGAAAGGTGATTGATTGGAACAGAGCCCTACTTTAAAGATAATTTACGTATAAATTGAAAATGAAAAGTAATTTATGGAGGATGACCCTATTTTTCGGTGGTTTTTAAGAAAAAGCCCCTATAATAATTATGTCTGGAAATTGACACTTTTGAATCCATGCACTTAGAAGGGAGGACCATACCATCATCCTGAAAACATCTTGAGCCTCCACTCCAAAGTGCGTGATTCAAAAGCATCAATTCCTAGAGATATTATTGCTAATATTGACTGAACCAATGTTTAACATCCAGCTAATCAAGAAATATTGTTTAAACTGGTCCTTGGAATCTGTTCTCCTACCGACATTTTAAAAAGGCGCACTCGACGGACTAGGGGAAGTCATTCTTGAGCCGCCTAGGCAAAAGCGGTATCGACAAAATATATGAGAATAATTTTACAAAATGATACAAGTAGTATATCAAAAGATTATGTTTTGATTATTTGCAATGTTCATGGAATGGTGTTCCCTCCATCTCAATGGCATCCGTCTACCAATACTTCCATGTTGAAAGAACATGAGACCGGGCTGGTTCATAAGTATTTGACTCCAAGACAGGCAGGCCGCGGAAGTAGGTGAGTTTTATTTTCTTTATTTTTTCTAGTTATCAAATTTCTTTATTTGTGAAGGTGTGCTTGAGTGATGCGAAGATTTGGTGTTTGGTTGATTGATTATTTAGTAATTGTCATTAGACTCTATAAACTTTTTTCTCTGATGTTTTTTGTCGAATACGATTCAAATTATGTGCTTTGATTTGTTAAATTACTTACAAATTTTAATTTAGAATTTAATAAGAATTTAACTAAGGCAGGATCTTAGATGTTCCTGTATTGTAGCTTAATATTTAAAGTGGAATATTTTTAATTGAGTTTACTGGACAGAGCTAAACATGAGCCTCCTTCAGTTGTGAAAGTGCATGTTCTATTTTTTTTAAAAAAAATTCCATGCTTGTTCAGTCACCAATTCAGAGTTAAACTTTCATACTACTGATTTGAATGTTTTTATTGCTCTATCATGAATCAGTTGAAGTGCATCCTAATACACTCCTAATACTTTGCTAAAATTTAATAATAGATTCCAATAACATTTTCTTGCAATGTATGAAAGTGGTACTGTGCTGTCATATTACTTTTTCTCATATACCTGAGGGAACATTTCGGTTATTTTTTCCTTCCTTTTTGTTTGATTTTTATGATCACTATTTTAGCTACATATTGTGGAAATGCACTATGATTATATCGCAGCCATATTAATATTAATAAATGCTTTTTATATTTTGGATTTAGAAGAAGTCTTTCAAAATAGAGACTAACAGTTAATGTACTTTTTTTTTGGGTCCCTCCATGGTTTTCAGATTTTGCTCTCTACCATGGTTTCTTCCGTAAACAGACTCAAACTAGGTTCTTCCTTTTAATTTTTTACATATTTGCAAGTTGTAGAAGTTACTATAGTGGACGTTGTCATTCAATTTGTATATCTAAATCTTCATGTAATTCTTTACATCAGTGAATGATTTACATTGCATAGAATTGTTGTTTTCTATATTTGTTGCATGTATATGCAATTGTTTCCCTTTAATTTTGCTCCAGAACCCAAACTGATACTTAATAAGTTATAAACATATACAGATGTATGTTTGATTTGGTATTATACTGAGATCGAACATTTTCAATCATGAGGGATGATGTTCACAAATACTTGGAACCCACCCAGACGATCAATGAGGCAGGAGTTGTTTTAGACATAGTAAGGTGTGCGCAACTAATTAATGTAAATAATTATTCTCTTTGGTCATTCTAAAATGAAGTTTGAGGTTAATGGTCATGATACAGGATGAGTATGATGTTTCACATTCAAGTCAGGATCGTAAGTTATCCACTATATAACACGAATCTCACTAGCACTACGTCAACGACGACAGAGTAGCAAATTGTTTTTCATACTTTAAATGCAAAATTGTTTGCATGGGTTTTACATAAGTTTCAGTCATGAAAACTATCACATAATTCCAAAATTTCAAGAAACAAAAATGGGAAGAATGTGGAGGGGTAGAGTAAAGTGGGTTGGTGACGTGGGTAGGTGGGTATGCTTGAGAATGAAGGCCAACCAACCCCACAAAGGAAAAAAGGGTCTACACAACGATGGCTATGTATCCCACCACCAAAAACAGCAAGATTTAGAGAGAATATTTCTTAACAAATGTGGAGACAGAACTCTTAAAACATTCTCTAATACTGATTTTATTATCTTTCCGATGCCCAGGCACATCCGTCTGTGCTCATACTATAACATACATATATCTCTCTCAAACATAAAGTTCTTGACCTCATGTGTACGCATTTATAACAAATAACAGATAAAAATAAACTCCCCCAAAACCCCAGCTCTCCATATATTCAAATAATAGTGAAATTAAAACCCAAAGGTTGGGTTAAGTGGCAGCTGAGAGCTAGAGGCGATCCTCCTCCTACGAAGTCTCTCAGCGATGATGAAGGACAGCTCAAGGGACTGTGAAGCGTTCAGCCTCGGGTCACAGTGAGTGTGGTAGCGGGAGCTCAGATCATCGAAGGTCACAGTGCGGGACCCACCGATACACTCCGTCACATTTTGCCCTGTCATCTCCAGGTGGACACCTCCAGGGTGGCTGCCCTCTTGATCATGAACGTCGAAGAATGCCCTCACTTCTGCCTGTATGCCATCAGAGGGGTTTTCTACATCAGTATGTGGGTGCACATTTGCATAATGGTTACTTTAATACATGTGCAGTGGATGTAGACCCTAAATCTACATTTATGCAAAGAACTCAAAGCAAATGTTTTGGGAGTGAATTCCAACTCATTTTTTATTTAAACTAACGAAAATACTTTGTAGAAATCATGAGGGAACAGGTACCATGACTATGTTTTTTAAGGTTAATTGCAGATATGCCCCCTGTAGTATTCTGCTCTCAAACTTCCTACCTCTCTAAATTTTTTTGCAGATAGCCACCCCACCCACCAAAACAAAAAAGAAAAAAAAACAGCAAGACCTAATACACCACAATCTGTGGTTTAGTAATTTACATATGCAAGTCGAGATATCTATTTAGTACAGGCTAATAGGGAATTAGACTAGAAACCAAACAAATAAAGGACTAAAAGCACTTTCTATATTGTGGAGGACCATTGTCAACGAATCCGTTTGTTTTGCCAGAACATGGAATCTATGGACCACCAGTATATGTGGACCAAATAGTGTTGCAATCTACACCTAATTTTGATGGCCAACCTAATTATTAGCTAGTGGGTTGGTAAGCTGGGGTAGGTAAGCTTCCACTATTTTAGAAAATAAAGCAACTTGATCCAATCCAATCTATGAGGGTTGGTGAGCAAGATGACAACAGAGTCATTGTAAGTATCTTCAATGGCTTGAGCAAATATTAAAGAATAAAATTTAACTGATTTTAAAATATCAAAAATCTGAGTGAAGTGATTGTCATAAAACTGATTTGCTAAACAAACATTTTGATATCAGAGGCAAAAATACAGAAACCTCTATCATACTTTAAACATGGTATGAAAATGTCTCAAATGGAATACTCTTTAGGGTGGACTGAACCTGGCCCAATTTTGTGTTGTTTCTTGTTTGTCAAATTTTTGGGTAGAGCCTGGCCTATTTTTAAGCGAATAAGTAATATTTAAAGCTAGTTTCGATTTGGAGTGGTCCAAATGAAAATGATTTAATATGCTGGTAGAGTTTGTCCTGCCTAGTTTTGTCATGATCTTGGCCAAGCTAAATTCAGGTGCGTCCCCACCTAACGGTACTCAGGTTCATTGCAAGAAACCAATCATAGAATTTTAATTTATCATAATTATTAGTTTCAGCATTGATGTGTTACGGACAAAGATAGAGCTTTATGTCTTAATGCATAAAATAACAGCATGGGAACAGAAGAGAAACACAAAAACAACAAGCAAATTGTAAGTTATTGTTGTAATTTCTTGTACCCTAGTCAAAGCATGAATTGTTAAATTAACTCACAATATGTGGAAGATAATAGTAAAATGAAATGCTCAAATTTGTGAAATCCGAGTATAAGAAAGGGAGAGAGATGTTAAGCATACCCGGATTGCATCAAATGGACGAGTCTTGAGACCACATGGAGCCTTGATGGTGTTCCCGTGCATAGGATCACTAACCCAAGTAACAATCTGCCCTGCTCCTCTAATTGCTCTGATCAAATGAGGCAATTTCACTCTCATGTTCTCCGCACCCATCCTCGTGATAATAGTGATTCTTCCTGGTTTGTTCTGTGGGTTCAAAATCTCAATCAACTTCACCAGCTCCTTTGGGTCCATCTTATCACTTACCTACACCCATCAATCCATTGTTAATATCCAAAGTCAGAATGTATTACAACCCTGACCTTCAAGGGCTTTTTAGACATTAGTCCCTCTAATCTTCAATAATTCCATAATATTCCGTCAAATTCTAAGGGGTCTTACAATCTGGTTCCCAAATTACTAAAACACCCTCAGCTTATGTTTTTGTGCACACAGAGAATTTTGGGTTTTTGGATAAGCTGAAGGGTATTTTGGTAACTGAGGGATCAGTATGCAAGACCCCATAGGATTTTAGGGACTTATGAGCAATTTCAAAATTTTGAGGGACTAATATGGAATTATTGAAGATTTGATGGACTAATATCTAAAAAACCCATCTTTCAAGCATGATCATGATACCTTGATGCCCAACGGATTGGCGACACCTCGGAGGAACTCGACATGAGCTCCGTCAAGTTGCCGAGTTCGCTCGCCAACCCAGAGCATGTGGGCTGAACAGTCATAGAAGAGGCCACTGGTAGAGTCTTCTCGGGTGAGTGATTGCTCATATGGGAGGAGAAGACACTCATGGGATGTCCAAAAATCAGTGGTGGTCATGATTGGGTGGTCAACTGTGAGCCCGGCTGCAGACATGAACCCTAGTGCTTCATCAACACGATTTGCTAACTCCCGGTATCTGTTTGGTCCAAAAAAAGAGCATGGAATGAGCTAAAGGTTGATAAACAATAGTTTAGCTGGATCACAAAAAATTGTCGGCTTGGGATTTGTTAGCACTTCGTTCCTGAAGTAAAAGTCTTGAGCATGGACTTGGCTGTTTAATCATTACTTGACAACTTCTCAATCCTTCAGTTTTCCGACTAAATTTTTTTGAACAGAAACAATCAATCATGATAAACAGAAGCTTGGAAGATATATTCAGGAATTCAGTATTTTGTGCTTTAGTTGGACGACAAAGTCAAGGTGCTTCTTTTTCTTCTATAGCTTATCTCTTAGTTCAAAGTTTCTAAAAGCCACATATATTTATGGTAATGTTGCTTCAGGGCACAGAACATAGACGTGTGAGCTTCCAACTGAGTAAAAAAGTACTTGTAACCACCAATCTAGGTAAAATCTAAGTGACTCGTTATTTTAGTCATAGAATATGCTTTTTTGTTTCAGTTTTGATGGATAGTTTTTATGCTTCCAGCTTCAAGATTAAGATAGTGCAGACGGTAAATGTTTGGGCCCATGTGTTTCCTTTTATACCTTCGAGGAAGAACCGAATTGCTTATCACGCGTTTGGAACAAATATGCACAAATATCTACCGTCATTATCATGTGCAAAAGTGAATTTAATTGTCACCGTGTATATTTATGTTGGAAATTTTGTACATACAAAAGTTCTAGCTACCTGTAATCAATGCTTTAAAAATAGGCCGATTTTATCGATTTATCGCCGATATATAGGGTTGGGCCATGGTCGATACGATTTTTGCAAAAAATTATCGCATATCGTTTTTGGCCAATTTGTCCCAATATATCGGTGTACATCCAATAAAACGGCCGATTTCTCGTGGATTAAAAATCACCCGATTTTCTACAATTTACATCCTAAGTGAACCAGTTCAGGTTTGGAGGCAAAAACCCTCCTTTTTCCATACTTCACTCGCATCCACTAAACAAAAACCATGTTATCCTATTCTATTTCACATCCGCTCATTGTGTAACCCTAATTCTCTCCGCCTCCACCGTTCTCTCCCCCAAATCACTCGAAAATTTCTCACTCAAAGGCCTCTTTTGACTACCTCTCTCGAAGACCCTCTCTCGATATTGCAGTAAATGTGCTTCAATTACATTTTAGGACATTATATTATATATGCTCACCATCCGATATGACACTCCGATTTTTACTACTTATCCCCGATATATCCCTGATAACTGGAATCCGATATGAATTTTGGCTGTCCGATATATTTTCGATAACCGATATTTAAAACCTTGCCTGTAATAGTATATCTTCTTCTGAATATGTGAGGCTAATTGGATAAATTTACTGACTAGATAAATTTACTTACTATTATGTTTGAAGATGACTTCTACAGGACCTTCGATGACTATGAAAGTACAAGGAGACAGATATCCATCCCTAAAATAAGGGTCAAAATAAGAAAATCCAGAAATATCAAAATGATGCGCTCAGAATAATCAAAAAATCCAAACTGATCCTCCCATTGTCTGGAAGTTGGTATAAAGTCAAAATCAGTTCAAGTTAGGTCCAACAACTACAAATAGACAACAATTGTGAAAATAACACCATTGGGGAGACTGAGTACCTAAATCCAAGCTATAAACCTTTTCATTTATATGAAACAAAAGGGCATGCATATTATCTTCCGATCCTTCAAATTACCAGGTTTTTTGTTTTTTTATTTTTTTTATTTTTATTTTTTATTTTTTATTGGGATACTCCACAGAGTCAAATGTAATCGTCATGGAGGGGTCAATTTTAATTCTGTGGTACAAGATGTTGTATGCTATTTGATCTCAAAGCATCCAACCCATGAGTTTATTTCGAAATATTATTATCCTTAATCATGACTGTCAATTTTTCATTCCTAAATTTACTGTTACAAGAAGTGAAACCTTGACAGGGAGCATGGTACTCTGTCACTAAACTATTATTGTTAAATATGAGGTGCTATTGTTTATTAACAAATGTAGATAATCAAGTTTCATTAATTTGATAGCATGATAGGAACGATACCAGACGTGATTCCTAGCCCTGACTTGACAAGTACGCTTCCCACTTATTTATATAAAGTAAAGAAGAGGGTAGGATTGTTAGGTGGGTTCAACACTTCTTTATGCTGATCTAGGTTTGAGGGTTTAATTGGAAATCTTGTGACATTAAAGAGCATCATTAACATGTATATCTTTGTATCCACCCAGAAGTTTCATTTCCAAATATTATTGACTGATATGATGTTTAAAAATATCATTTCCTGTTTTTTTTTCTTCTGAATTATGATTAAGGATACTATACCAACACAAAGTTTGTTATGTTCATCATTGCCTACCTAAGTATCATAAATCATAACTAGCTAAAGATTCAACCAACATCAAAGCAATAATATGATAGTGATATATACCTGTCCCCTTGCTCGCTGTGCTCAGTGAAATCGAGATTCCACTGAGTAACTCTCTGCATGGCAGCATAACCTCCCGTTGCAAAGGCTCGGAGGAGATTGAGAGTAGCAGCAGCCTGGCAGTAGGCACGAATCATCCTTTGAGGATCGGGAATCCTTGACTTCTCATCGAAGGCATCACCGTTGATGTTGTCTCCTCTGTAGCTTGGAAGCTTCAGCCCATCCTTCACCTCGAATGAGTCTGACCTTGGCTTTGCAAACTGACCAGCCATCCTCCCTACCTGGTAAGATACAATTAGCAAGCTATGGTTATTAGAGAAATCAGAACTAGTATATATTTACATTTCATCTCGAAATTGCAAATTAAAATACTCAGTAATCGAGGCTAATTTTTGTATAATTTAATTACGGGTAACAATTTACCTTTTTTTCTCCTTTTGAACTTCCAACGTCTAATAGAGAATAACTATTTTCTCACATCAATCTTGAAAATCAACATATCTATATGTTTCTCTAGATGAAGAAACCTATCTATATGTTTATGAAATGCTTGCATGACAATATTTTTATCAAAATTATTGGTCCTATTGTTTAGTGATATTATTGTAAGAACAATACTTCATAAATGACTGAAATATCATTAACAAAATATTTAATAAGTGTAAAGTTATTTAACCATTCCGTAATGAGAATAAAAACGAAACTTTTCATTAGAAGTCCCAGAATCAAAACAGTAACTAACAACCAATCAACACTAAATGAGCTAATTACGGATAAAAATCAAAACTTTCTATCAGATTTAGGGTTTCGCTCACCTTAATCACAGGCATCTGACCCCCAAACATAAGAACAGCCCCCATCTGCAGCAAAATCCTGAAAGTATCCCTAATATTATTCGCATTAAACTCCTTGAAGCTCTCAGCACAATCTCCTCCCTGAAGCAAAAACGCCTTGCCCACGGCCGCATCGGCGAGCCTCTCCTCCAAGCTCCTCGCTTCTCCGGCGAACACAATCGGAGGAAAGCTCTCGATAGTCTTAAGCACCGACTCAAGCTCAGCCTTGTTCGGGTACTCAGGGAGCTGAAGAGCTTTCTTCGATTTCCAGCTGTCAACGGACCATTTGGTCGCCGGCGGTGAGGTTACAGCCGCAGACGACGGGGTTGGGGGTTTTTTGGCGGGCTCGGCGGCGTGGACGGCGGAGATGGAGAGGGAGCGGCTAGGGTTTGGGGAGAGGAGGTTGAGGTGGGTAGGGGCATTTTGGGAAGAAGGGAGGGGGTTGGGGGAGAGGAATGGCTTGGAGGAGAGAGAGGTGGAGGCTGTGAGGGCCATTTTGGGAATATTTTCTCGAGAGAGAGAGAGAGAGAGAGAGAGAGAGGTTGCTGTTTTGGCTGCGGGGTGATTTTGGGGAGGGACGGGGGAGGGGAGAAGGGAATTTATAGGGGTGGAATGGGAATAGTTGGGATATTCTTGGGGTAGGTGAGAAAAAGAGATCCACTGCTCTTTCCACCTTTCTTCAGAGGGAGATTTTTTTAAAAGAGCCCACTTTTGCTAAATAATTAGCAAAACTGACCATTTTGCTAATTATTTAGCAAAAGTGGGCTCTTTTAAAAAATCTCGCACCATGATTAGAGTCTTTATTATATTATTAAAAGCCACATCAATCAACAGTAATTAAAGTCTAAGCTTCAAGAGTAATTAAAAAGTATATGAACATGATGTGAACTGGCCGCATCCTTATCATCACTATCTCACGTGGGCAGGCCCACCTACTATTGTCTAGAATACTTCTTAAGATGGGTTTTTCTTCTTCTTCCTCTTGCTATTTCTCAACTTCAAAAGATTGCAAAGATGAAGGGGCTTTGATGAAAAATATGAAGAGAGTGATGGTGTTAATAGATGAGAGCTCAAGGGCAAAGCAAGCCATGATGTGGGCTCTCTTACTCATGTAGCCAACAGAGGAGATCTCCTCACTCTTCTCTATGTTATTAAGAAATCTCAACACTCTGTTGATGGCCGAACAAAGAAGAGGAAGAGGAGGCCAACATAGGAGTCTTTGCCCGCATGTTAACTTTAAAAGAGTTCTGAAAACTCACGGGACTACTAGTCCCGTGGGTTTCGAGTTAAGTTAAAACTCACGGGACTACTAGTCCCGTGGGTTTCGAGTTAAGTTAAAACTCACGGGACTACTAGTCAGGTGGGTTTCTGAGTTAAGTTAAAACTCACGGGACTAGTAGTCCCGTGGGTTTTCTGAACTCTTTTAAAAAAATCTCGCACCATGATTAGAGTCTTTATTATATTATTAAAAGCCACATCAATCAACAGTAATTAAAGTCTAAGCTTCAAGAGTAATTAAAAAAGTATATGAACATGATGTGAACTGGCCGCATCCTTATCATCACTATCTCACGTGGGCAGGCCCACCTACTATTGTCTAGAATACTTCTTAAGATGGGTTTTTTTTCTTCTTCTTCTTCCTCTTGCTATTTCTCAACTTCAAAAGATTGCAAAGATGAAGGGGCTTTGATGAAAAATATGAAGAGAGTGATGGTGTTAATAGATGAGAGCTCAAGGGCAAAGCAAGCCATGATGTGGGCTCTCTTACTCATGTAGCCAACAGAGGAGATCTCCTCACTCTTCTCTATGTTATTAAGAAATCTCAACACTCTGTTGATGGCCAGAACAAAGAAGAGGAAGAGGAGGCCAACATAGGAGTCTTTGCCCGCATGTTAACTTTAAAAGAGTTCTGAAAACTCACGGGACTACTAGTCCCGTGGGTTTTCTGAGTTAAGTTTAAAACTCACGGGACTACTAGTCCCGTGGGTTTTCTGAGTTAAGTTTAGTGACCAATTAGTGGCCACTAAACATACGGGACTAGTAGTCCCGTATGTTTTAAAAATTTGTTTAAAGGCCTCTTTTGTAAGCTGACCAAAAGGTCGGTTTGCTAAATAATTAGCAAAACGGTCGGTTTTGCTAATTATTTAGCAAAAGTGGGCTCTTTTAAAAAAATCTCCTTCTTCAGAGATTTTCTAATTTTCCGAATATAGACAATAAAAGTTTTACTTGGATATTTTGAAGTATTATAATTTCCTAGTGGATGCAGCCATCCAAGACGTCCACCTCGACGCGAGAAAGTATCCTATGGGCCGCCCCATAGGACGTTATTATGAACCATTGGATCCCCTTGGGATATGAAAATTTTCAGATCCCAAGAAGATCCAATGGTTCAAAGGGGAGGGGTGCAATGCACCCGTCCCCATGGGATACTTTCCCCACCGGACGCATACCATCACCACAATTCGTAAACTATATTTTGCTTATGTAGTTTATGAATTGCTACCCTTCTTTCCGTTTAGAAGTGGTAAACTTGTAGGTACAGTGTGTTTGGAAGGATGGTAGAAAGGATTAGGGGAAGAGAATTTAACAGTATACTTTGTTTGGGAGTGCTTTTGAGAAAAGTAATGAAAGGAAAGGAAGGGAAATTTTACATAAGGATTTTGTCATTTTGTCTCGAATTGGGATGAAGAAGAGGGAGATGAAGGAGAATTAATCGTAAAAGATGTTTGACCCTCTATCGTCATGGATCAATGGCTAAGATTTGATTATAATACTCTTTCTTTTCCTTCCCTTCCTAGTATTATAAAGAGTAAAATAATCCTATAGAAAAAAATAAAATAATTATAATATAAGTGATAGATTATTTTGATATAGATATAACATATGCACTATGTTAATGTATATTTTAAAGGTGGTAGGCTCAATTGCATCTAGAGCCCAAGGTCTACCTCCTAATACTCCCAATTCAAGTAATTTCTTACTTGGCACAACATTCCTAATAAAATCTCCTAACTGATCACACGCTGGCCAAATCGACTAGACTAGCTCAATTACTGACAGATATCACTCTCAATTGGCAACGACACAATGAAGATCCACAAATCTTGACCTCTCTTGCCAGGCATGCCCTATTAAAACATGTACAATCAAACCTACTTCTCAATTCAATATCTATCAACTTCTACTTTTGTTTAAACATGTATTTTAATTTTGCTTGCATCCTATTACAAATAATATTGCCCTTCCCATTTCGATAAAAGTAAATAGATAAATCAATAAAAAAACCATGTCAAGTCTCAGATCGTGTTGATATAAATGAATAAATGGAGAATTTATTTGCAAATATTCTTTGGAAAGATATCATTTATATGGTTGGATTCCATACATAAAAATATGTTCAATTAGTAGTATGTGGGTGTTTTTTAATGGAAGTAGTATGTGAGTGTTAGTCCCATATTGACTAATTAAATGCATTTCACTCGATTTATAATAACATAAGCATTATGTTAGGTATAACAAAGTTGTTAGAATGGACATATTTACTATCGTGCTAGTGAGCAAGCGGGTTTGAGATTGTAGGCCATGCGTGTGGTCCAGTGTGTGCTCATTTTGCATGTGTTGAATTGAGTTTGCCCAAAGGTTAGAAACATTATAGCGATGTAAGGCCTTTAATGACACTCATTGCTTTGTCTGACCCCTCAGGTCACCAGAGTCCCTATGAAATAGAGTCTCCTCTACTCATTCCAATATATAGAAAATCAACTCTTCTCTTTTGATTTTTAGTTTCCCTCTACATTTCTCTGCAAGTTGTTCCTTAGTTGCTGGTTTAAGAGAGTCCAGCGAATTGAAATAGCAGTTGAGATGTTCAACAAAAGAGTGAGCTTTTCTAAACTGCAACTATCTTATCATCGAAAGTGTTGTGCAGACCCAATGCAATCGTAGGTAGAGCGTAGTTTCTTCAAGGCTAGTCCTCATTGCAGAGGGCAATTCGACTTTCTATAAAGTATTTCTTACCAAATTTACAATCATGGTTTTGTCTTCTTATGGTTTATTTTTCTTTATCTATTTTCCTCTGTGGTTTATTTTGCTTTGGTGGAACTGCATTAACTTTAATATAGCATGCTTATTTTCCTACAATCTTGAAAAAAAATATTTTCTAAAGTTATGTCTTCTGTTTCAAGAGTTAGTTCTGATATCTTTGCTCTTAAGATGGACATGTCTGGTATGCCAGCGAAGTTCATGGACCAGTTCTTCAAACGTGGGCAACAACGAATGAAGATTTAGCTAACTACTAATAGGACAGAAAAGGATCCTAGCAGTGTAGAGAAAATTGCACAATGGACGGAGAAGGATCAATTAGCTAGAGGATGCATCCTATTGCTATGTCTAATGTGCTCTTCGATGTCTATTATTCTTCTTCGGCCACTGCAAACGCACTATGAGATGAACTAGATAAAAAATACAATACTAAAGACCTCGGTCTTGAAAAGTATTATGTGTCCAAGTTATTGAAATTTCATAGTTGAGGGAAAATTCGTGATAGAGCAAACACATGAGCTTCTGTTCATTCTGCATGCTCTTTGAGAGACTGAAATGGAACCTCCTGAAAAGTTTTAAGTTATGACAATCATTGAGAAGTTTCCTCAATCATGGGAGAGCTTTGGTTGTCTCTCAATCGTCAAAAGAAAAAGATAAATCTTGATGACTTGATGATTGTCATAGCCATAGAAGAAGAGCATAAGAATTAGAAACATATTATGCCTGTTGAACACCATCTCAAAGCAAATGTTATAACTTCTAGGAAAAAGTATTACAACAATCTAATGGTAAACTTGATGATAAAATCAAGACTCGGCTAAGATCCAAAAGAAACTAAAAGCAAAAACCATGTTGGAATTGGATAGGTTGGACATTGACAAAAGTTTATCCTAACAAGAAAATTAAAGCTAATCCAGGATATACTAACCAGCTTCAGATTAACATGATTATGACTAAACTTGTTGATTCCATATCTTTCTACTAACCTTAATTACTATCTATTTATGAACTCAATGAGTGGGTAATAGACACTGGTGTAAACGTACACATTTGTGTTAATAAATTGTTATTTGTGTCTTATCAGCATGTAAATGGAAATACTGTGAAGATGAACAACTCATCTGTAGCTAAGGTGTTAGGATATGGACTAGTGGACTAAAATTTTCTTCAGGGCAAGTAGTATTATTACACAGAGTGCACCATGTTCCTTCTGTTCATGGCAACATCATTAATGGCTCATGTTTAGTTAGAGAGGGTTTTGGGTTTTCTTTTAAGTGTCATAAAGTAGTTATGCTACATTATGGAACTTTTATTTTCAAGGGTTGTGATTCTAATGATATGTATAAAGTTAGAGAGAACTTGTTACTAGTTCGAATTGAATAAAATTCTATTTCGATTTTTTGTTAGTGATTTTATTAAATTATCTGAAATTTAGCATAAACATCTTGGTCATATTAGCTTCAATTCTATAAAAAGAATGATGAGTTTAAACTTGATTCTTAAACACTCTATAGATCACAGCAAAAATGTGAAATACATGTAACTACTAAACAAACAAGAAAGTCCTTCCATTACGTTGATAAAAATTGAGAATTGCTTCATTTAGTTCATACTTATATTTATAAATTTAATGGTTTTGACCAAACACATGAAGAAATACTTTATCACCTTTATAGTTGACTAAGAAGTATTGTTATATTTATATGCTTAAAACCAAAGATGAGGCTAAAGAAAAATTTATATCCTTTAAGAATGAAGCAGAAACTCAAACCGGTAAGAAACTTATAATATTAAGATTTGATAGAGGAGGAGAATGCAGCTCGAACCAATTTACTCTTCTATGTCAATCTTTTGGCATAGTGCAAGAGGAAACTACTCCTTGTTTTCCTCAGTCTAATAATGTTGCAGAATAAAAAAATAGAACCTTAAAAGATATGATATGATAAATGGTCTACTTGAAAGTTTTGTTCCTAAATATATATGGGGGTATTTGAATACGGTTTGCCATATTTTGAATTGTCCCTTAGAAGTATAAAGGAAGTTGTCCATTCAAACTTTAAAGAGCTCGAAAGGCTAGCTTGAAATACCTTAAAGTGTGGGGGTATCTTGCCAAAGTACTAACCCTAGAACGCAAAAGAAAAAAGATAGGACCTAAGACCATAGATGCAATCTTTCTAGGTTATGTTGAAAACACTTATGCTCTGAGATTTTTAGCTATAAAGTCTAAAATCTCAAGCACAGATGTGAACACTATTGTCATGTTTTGTGATACAATATTTTTTGAGGATGTTTTTCCAATGAAAACTGAAATGTCTCAAATATTTCTAATGAAGATCCTATTACTATCTCTACTTCCATTCCTGATCATGTGGAAACAATGACAAATATGGGACAGAAAGTTCTAAATCTGGATCTAATGGATCTAAGGATTTAGATAAATCTTAGAAGGAGCAAGAGATTAAGGATTGTCAAAGATTTTGAAAGTAATTTTATTGCTTACAATATTGAGGAGGACTCTACTACCTATATAGCTGCTATGGCCTCAAAAGAGGCAAAGCAACGAAAGGATGTTATCAAAAGTGAGATGAATTTCATTGTCCTTAATGGGATATGAGAATTAGTTGATATCCCTCCTAGGTGCAGAACAATTGGGTGTAAGTGCATCTTTAAAAGAAAACAAAAACTATATGGAACCGTAAAAAAGTTTAAGGTCAGACTTGATGCCAAAGGGTTCAAACAAGTAGAAGAAATTAATTTCTTTAACACATACTCTCCAGCTACTCGTATGACTACAATCAGAATGCTCATTGTATTGGCTTCCATACATGATTTCACTATCCACCGATGAATGTGAAAACTACTTTTCTTCATGGTTTCCTTGAAAAGATATATATATATATATATATATATATATATATATATATATATATATATATATATATATATATATATATATATATATATATATATATATATATATATATATATCGACTGGCGATTTGTAGCACCTGGCAATGAAAGGAACATAGGTAAACTTGTGAAGTCTTTGTACAGACTTAAACAGGCCCCTAAACAATGGCATAAAAGGTTTGATGCAACTATCACCACTTTTCGTTTCAATATGGTTGAGTCTGATAAGTGTGTTTATACAAAGTAAGAGGTAATTCATGTATTCTTTTGTGTATAATGTTGATGATATTCTGTTGTTTGGATCCAACATTGGGATAATTAATGAGAATAAGAGGGTCTTTGGGGAGGCTTATTTTTTGGTCAAACTAGCTTTTAAGCTAGCTTTTTTATTTTTATCTGTTTGGTAAAATGCCTAATAAGTTAGCTTATAAGTCCCATTTTAAAAAGCTGGTATACCCCAGTTTTTGAAAAACTAGCTTATAAGCTCATTTAAAAAAGCTAGGTTTCACCAAACAAATTAATATTCTACTCAAATAATTTTTATAGTATTTTTATCAAAAAAGCTAAAAGCCACTAAAAACTAGCATAACTTAAAAGCTTAAAAAAATAAGCCTTCCCATACACCTTCTAAGTCATTCTTGAGTAGTAAGTTTGATATGAAGGACATGAGTATAGCTGACGTGATTCTTGGCCTTAAACTGATTAAATTAGTCAAGGGCATAGCAATTTCTCAATCTCACTACTTTGAGAAGATTATTGAGAAATTTGGGTATAAGAATTGTAAACCTTTCAAAACCCCATACAATCCTTTGGTGACTCTCTACAAGAATGCAAGTAGGGTCTTTGTATCTCAGTTGAGATATTCTAAAATCATTGGAAGCTTAATGTATCTTGCAATTACACGCGACCAAATATTTCATACTTGGTTTCAAAATTGAGTAGATACACTAGTTGTCCGAATAGGACTCATTGGGAAGCCTTGGATAGAATACTTCGGTATTTGAAGGGAATAGTGTCTTTTACGCTGGATTATACGTAGGTTCCCTCCTGTTCTGGAGGGGTACAGTGATGCTAGCTGGATTGCTATGGGCTCTGATAGCAATGGTTATACAGGGTATGTATTCACTTTGGGTGATAGTGCTGTCCTCTGGAGGTCTGTCTAACAGACCATTTCATCTCAGTTTACTTTTGAGGCTGAACTGTGTACCTTGGATACTACTGGTTTAGAAGCTAAATGGCATAAAGGACTTATGTCTGAGTGGCCTATGAGTAGCAAGTCTATTCCTGTAATCTCTATGCATTATGACAATATGACCATAATTGCAAGGATTAAGAGTTCAAAGTACAACCACAAGGCTCAAGGTCATATCCAAGTGTAGATAAAGACCGTGAAAAAGTTTGTGAATGAACGAGTGATAGCTATGGACTTTGTCAAGTCCAAGGAAAACACATCATATCCCTTTACTAAAGGACTTGAGTTGTTACTGGTTCTTAAATCTAGGTTGGGGATGGGACTGAAACACTTACTTAATTCATCGATAATGACAACTCAACGTATCTGAGTGGAGATCCAACAAAGTAGGTTCAATGTGGTAACAACAAGCTGTTGGGTGAATTGAACACCTAATCATGTTTGATAATTAGTATCTGCGTCTATCCCCAAGTATATGTGGAAGGTGTTGTTCACTGCTAGGACAGTAAGAGTATTTGACTCTGCGTGAGATCAAGTCTTTAAGATGAGATGCAAACAGTGCATCTCTAGAGATGCCCAACTATATGAACATGATTGTGTGGCTGTAATTAGAGGAAGTGGGTTATTCCTAGAAAATGTTCATGAATAAAGAAAAGGATGAATGGTCATAATGCATCAAACCTAAAGATTACTACTATAGCCTATATCACGTTGTTACCAACGAACATCACCACATTAAAGGTTCAAGTTCAAGACATAGTTTCACTTCGTTCCTGTGATGATAAAATTGGATAACTATAGGAAAATTTCAAATTGGAAGATACCCTCTCTGAAAGCATGATATGCATAATTTTTCGTATTTTTAGCTATGGAATTGTGGGGGATTAGTGATATAAATGAATAAATAGAGGATGTATTTACAAATGTTCTTTAGTAAGATACCATTTATATGGTTGGGTTCCATAGATGAAAAAATATGCTTAATTAGTAGTATGTGAGTGTTAATCTCATATTAACTAATTGAATGCATTTCACTCGATTTGTAATAACATAAGTGTTATATTAGGTATAACAAAATTGTTAGAATGTACATATTTGCCATTGCATGAGCAAGCATGCGGCCCATGCACAGGGGCCGTGTGCATGCTCGCTTTGCATGTGCTGAATTGAGCTGGGCTAAACGTTACGAATGTTAGGCTCTGATTTTTAATGAGAGTTAAAACTATTTAATGCATGTTAAATGTACCTATAATGGCGTTCAATTATCAGAAACAGAATTTCCCCAAAATTGGTTAACAGACGGTATTCAAATAAAGATTTTATTTCCCTTACATGCGAAACCTTGGAGAAGATCTAAAATACGATCTCATCATCGAGATCAGAAAATAAAGAAAAAGGATAAAAAGACAATTTTTGTTTTTTAACAATCTGGGGAAAGGAAGCAGAACTACCTTTTGGGTCTCCCCGAAAACGACCTTTAATGCCTTTAATGACATTCATTGCCTTGTCTGATGTTCGCGAGAAAAGTCGGGACCTTTTTCATTGCTGAACTCATTACACCTTTATGGGATTACAAATGAACTCAAAGAAAACTCGCCTTTTTATAAGGCTGATTACAATGAAAAAGAGTAAAAATTATAACTTTTCTCCTAAACAAATGCAGGATCCGTTTATCGGGTCCTCGCTTGCGTGGGTGTCTTTACCTGTGCCGGGTGTAGGCTGTAAAAAAAATTATTATTACTGAATACAGTCAATATCCGCGAAACACTATCAATGAAGGTTGCAAGCTGATGACTTTCACGACAACAAAGGAGAATCAGAAGCTAATGTCTCTAGAGTACAAGGATTACAAGCTGACAATCCTTGTGAAAAGAGATCACAAATATTGATCTCTTCAAAACAAAATGCGGGGCTCACCCCCCGCATTTCAATTCAAAACGCGGGACTCATCCCCGCGTTTCAATTCAAAATGAGGAGCACGTGCCCGCATTCGAAGCCCAAAACGCGGAGCACATGGCCCGCGTTGAAGCCCAAAAGCGGAGCACATGGCGTTGAAGCTCAAAGCGCGGGCCTCGGCCAGCGTCCTAGTTAAAGCGTGAGCGGAGGTCCATCCCCGCGTTCTGCACTAAAATGCGACGCGAGGCTTGCTCGAATCGCGAACCGCGTTTTGACTCATTCAAACATGAGTTGAGCGGTTCCTAAACCGTTTGAGAGATTTAAGGGGGGGGGCGGTTACACCCCACTAAACCCCCATTATGGAGCAATTTAAGGGGACGGTTACACCCCTTTAATCCCTATAAATGGGAGTTTTCACAGCCAAATGGGGGCTGGTTAAAAGGGTTTGGCTGGAGAACTAAAAAAAAGGAGAGAAGAAGGGAGAAAAGAAAAGCCACTTCTGCGCAGCTATGATCGGCGTGACGATCGGACCTTTCATCCGTGGTCTGATCGGAGTGAAACTTGGAGAAAAGTCTCAACACTCGTCGTTCCTAATTCTGAATGGTGAAGATTGATTTTTACTGGTTGGATTTGGAGATATTGAGGTTTGACCGAAGATCTGCGTCTTTTTTCTTAAGAAATGATCAAACATCCCTTGCTAGCATCAACTCTCCTAGAGAGTTCAACTCGATTACAGTTTTCAAACTTGCACGGCAAGTTCTTCTCCGCCATTCTTGGCTAAAAGGATTACTAATCCTTTTTTAAAATCAACTCTATTAAAGAGTTCTTAACTCGGCCAGAGTTCTAAACTTGCTCCTGCGAGTTATTTTTCAACCTCGTCCCACGAGTCAAGACGGTCGGATCGTCAACGACATACAAGGTTCAAGCTCCTGTCGCCACCGTGAAGAACCTAGTTTTAAACAAAAGGAATGATCTCCGTTGACCCTTCCTTCTTTTGTAAATCGGGCAACCGATCGAGGAATTTATAATTTCTTTTTATCTAAGTCAGTTAGAGAGAGAGATTGCATTCGAGAGATTGTATTCATTATTCTTCAAATAGAAAAAATCAATTTTACATTTCCTCGTGAATAAAAAATGGCGACTCCGCTGGGGACAACTTCTTTCACCGATGAAGAGGTGGTGGCGCAATCCGACGTCAAGCTCATTGGGACGACTGTTGAAACTCTGACCGTAGAGTTCGATCAAGCCAAGTTCGAGGAAGCACTCTCCTCCGGATCCCTTAGCCCCAAGGCTATGTGCAAGATCCACAAAGTCTCTAAGGAGACCAAAGTCCCTCCCGGTGCTGCGATCAACCATATTAATACATACGGTAACATCGTTGTAAAATTACAGCCCCGAGATGGCCAATCGACCAACCAACGCGAACTTCGTGTTTGTGAGCCAAAACGTGATCTTGAGCTTCGCGTTTCTTTTACAGAATGCAAGGCTCGCGTTTATGTGCCTGAACACGAGCCTCGCAAAAGCCAGGCTAAACGCAACCCTCAATGGCGCCCTTCACAGTCGAAACGCGGGTCCCAACCCCGCATTCAATTGCTCAAACGCGAACCTCGCGTTCAGCAGGGGGTTGCACGCGATCCTCACGTCCCCACTATAAAATGCAAGTCTCAATCCCACGTTCAATTGCTCAAATGTGAACCTCACGTTTAGCAGGGGGTTGCACGCGATCCTCACGTCCCCACTATAAAATGCGGATCTCAACCCCGCGTTCAATTGCTCAAACGCAAACTTCGCGTTCGGCAAGGGGTTACAAGCGATCCTCACGCCCCCACTATAAAATGCGGATCTCAACCCGCGTTCAATTGCTCAAACGCGATCTTCGCGTTTAGCGGGGGTTGCACGCGATCCTCACGCCCCCACTATAAAATGCGGATCTCAACCCGCGTTCAAGTGCTCAAACGCGATCTTCGCGTTCCAAGTGCCAAATCATCGGCATATCGACGCTGCTCACATGCGGCCAAGCCGTCGGTGTTTGACCGATTGACAAATATCATTTGGTCCACCGAACGATGGCATTCTCACAGGAAGGAGACTTCAGAGGTCGAATACCTT
This sequence comes from Asparagus setaceus, assembly GCA_012295165.1. NCBI lineage: Eukaryota > Viridiplantae > Streptophyta > Magnoliopsida > Asparagales > Asparagaceae > Asparagus > Asparagus setaceus. Next base: position 20,623,300 of record CM022706.1, read on the forward strand.
GGAGTCACTTCTAACATGATCGGAGTAGGCAGACCGTCAATCTCTAGCTCCAATGAGCCAGAGGCAAATCGGTCCCCCGGCTTGAAAGAGGCTTTGAACGATTCCGACGGAGTTTACCGACATACTCGGACTCGAACAGGGGTCATATCCCCCGTCAACTATCAAAAGTTGGCTAAAGGAATTGAGTCTGATGATGAGCATTCAGCCATCACAGAATCTCAATCCTCTAGTTTTTTCGTGGAGCATGTGAGCGCTGTCTACACGACGGAGAATGCTGAAGATTTCAAGAAGAGGCTCGAAGAGCATCAAGCTATGATGCAAGAAGCCCTGCGATCACAATAAGAGTCCATCGATCAACTTCGAGATATGATAAACCAACTTGTTACAAATAGGGCTCAAGTTCACATGTTCGGCTCAACACCTCGGCCGGAATCATCACGAAGGAGGGGTCGATCCTCAAAACAAAAAGAAAAAGTGAATGAAGCTTCTGATCAAGAAGCTCATCACATAGAATCTTTATTTGAAGAAGGGAGAGAGGCCGAAAACGAGCAAAGTCCTCAATCGACAAAAATGCGAGAACTGGAAGCCCGCCTCAATGTCATGGCTAATAGGTGCGAGCTTCAAGATCAGGGGGTTGTCAGACCGTATCCTGCAGAATGAGATACGGTTCCTTATCCTCCAAAATTCAAAATCCCAACGCTACAAGCTTTCGACGGCACGGGATCACCGAACCAACATATCTACCATTTTAGGTCACAGACTGGGAATGTGATGACAAACGATGCCATAGCAGCTCGTTTGTTCATTGGCACCCTCAAGGGGGTTGCCTTTGAATGGTTCATGAAACTGCATGCAGGATGTATCCAGAAATGGGCAGATTTAGAGAGACTCTTCCTGTCACGATTCTTTAAAGATGACACGACAATCACTGTCACTTCTCTCCTTGCCATTAAGCAAAAGGAGGGAGAGCCTATCAAAGTCTTCGTCAAACGGTTTCGAAGCATGGCTCTTCGATGCTCGACAGGTATGACACAGGCTGCTCTGATTGACACCTGTCGGCACAATTTACAAACCAATCTCCTAGCTCGAATGGGGGTTGCAAAATGTCATTCCTGGAAACAACTAGTCTCCTGTATGCTAACAGTCAAGCAATTATTGCTAGGATTGAAGCTGAAGAAGAGGAGACTGACTCCGAAGACCTGGCTATTGATGACCCGGCTCTAAATCGCGAGGCCGAAGACTCTGTTAGTATCAATCTGGGATAATTACAGACGTCGTCGATTTTGTCAAAAGATGTCATGTATCCCAAAGACTGGGGGTTGATTATTTATTATTTTCTGAGTAGAATGATAAATTCTAAATATTGTCAAGTTAACAAAACACTTTTGACAATGTAAGCACTTCAACGTGCAGCAGCACCACCAAAATCAACTTATCAATCCTCTCTAATAGGATGATAAGTATACAAAGTTGCTCAAATCGTGACACAATCCCGTCAGGTTAACAATACACCTCTGACAATCAACTTATCGACTCTCTTCGATAGGATGATAAGCCTACAAAGTTGCTCACATCGCAACACAATCCCCACAAAGTTAAGATTAGCTCGTCTCGTTATTAGCAAGGCGAACTCTTCTGACAATCAACTTATCGACTCTCTTCAATAGAGCGATGAGTCCTCAAAGTTGCTCCAATCGCAACATACCCTTGTCACGTTAACCTCACACCTCTGACAATCAACTTATCGACTCTCTTCAATAGAGCGATAAGTCCTCAAAGTTACTCCGATCGCAACACAATCCTGTCACGTTATCTTATCAACCCTCCCCATCAGATAAGTTCCTCAGAGTTGTTCAAATCACAACTAAATCCCGAAGCCTAAGTAGGGATAAACCTACGCGTAACACGCGTTGCCGGTTAGTTCTTAACCGTAAAAAAGAATAAAAGCCCACATATTCAAAATTATGGCAGGTAGTTATTAATAACATCACAACCCACGCCTTACATGTGTGGGAAATTTTATCTCGAATCCTAAGTAGGGATAAGCCTACGCGTAACACGCGTTGCCGGTTAGTTCTTAACCGTAAAAAGAATAAAAGCCCACATATTTAAAATTGTGGCAGGTTATTAGTAATAACACCACAATCCACGCCTTACACGTGTGGGGAATTTTATCCCGAATCCTAAGTAGAGATAAGTCAACGCCTAACACGCGTTGCCAGTTTAGTCTTTTTCCGATTAAAAAAGACACCAGAATTTAAGTCTGGGGAATTTTATCCCGAAGCCTAAGTAGGGATAAGCCTGCGTCTAATACATGCAGCCGGGTAGTCTATTCCCGTGAGAAAGACGAAGCCTATGAATTCAACATCATAGCATTAAGCCTAAAAGGGTTTCATTCTTTTAGCACAATGTTACGTGCGGAACGGGTTTAGATAATCCGCATGCTAGTCCGATTCAAACGGTAATCGGTAAAGGCTCATCAAGTCCGTTGATAGCTGGGGGTTGGCCAATAACCCTAAAGTCAATGCCTAACACGCGTTGCCGGTTAGTCTCTTGCCCGTAAAAGATGACAAAGTCTACGTATTCAACATCGTAGCACAACATCACGTGCGAGGCGAACTCCTCTAACATCAACTTATCGACACTCTTCAATAAGAGCGATAAGTCCTTAAAGTTGTTCAAATCACAACTAAATCACGACAAACAACTTATCAATCCTCATCAATAGGATGATAAGTCCTCAAATTTGCTTAAATCGTAATCAACTTATCAATCCTCATCAACAGGATGATAGGTCCTCAAAGTTGCTCCGATCGCAACGTATCTTCATCAAGTCAACATTATACCTTTGATGATATAATCAACTTATCAATCCTCCTCAGCAGATAAGTTCCTCAAAATTATTCAAATCACAACTAAATCCCGTCAATCAACTCATCATTCCTTTCCAATAGAATGATAGATCCACAAAGTTGTTCAAATTACAACGCAATCCTATCAAAATCTATACACATCCTTAGCAGAGTTTGATAACCAACTTATCAATCCTCCTCAATAGGAGGATAAGTCCACAAAGTTGCTCAAATCGTAACGTATCATTGTCATGTTAACCTCACACCTCTGACAGTCAACTTATCAATCCTCCTCAATCGGATGATAAGCTCCAAAGCCTTATTCAAACCACAAGCCCCAAGCCTTGTTAACACTACAAGCCCAAAGCCTTGTTAACACCACAAGCCCCCAAAGCCTTGTTCAAACCACAAGCCCAAATCCTTGTTCACACCACAAGCCATGTAAGCCTTGTTCACATCACAGGCCTTAAACCATGTTCAAATCACAGGTTTCATATTTTGTCCCCCGACAAAACCTAAACTTATCGACTCTCATCAATAGAGCGATAGGTCCTCAAAATCTTGTTCAAACCACAAGTACCCAATCTTATCAAGTTAACTCCACACCTCTGATAAAATCAACTTATCGACTCTCTTCAATAGAGCGATAGGTCTTTAAAATCTTGTTCAAACCACAAGTACCCAACTTTATCAAGTTAACTCCACACCTCTGATTAAATCAACTTATCGACTCTCTTCAATAGAGCGATAAGCCCTCAAAAATCATCATCAAGTTAAAAATTCCACCTCTGATGATAAAATCAATTTATCAACTCTTTGCAATAGAGTGATAAGTCCCCAAAAACTTGTTCAAGCAACAAGTATGAAAGGCATGCCAAGTTAACACTATACTTTTGGCACCTTAAAGAAAAGTCTAAAAGATTTAGTTGGAAATGTGGTGTTCATCCCCGCGTTTTACTCATAAAATACGAAGGACCACCCCCGCGTTTCAACACAAAATGCGAGGGTCGCGCCCGTATTTTAAACACAGAACGCGATAGCCAGCTCTGTGTTTCAACCTCAAAACACAAGGATCAGTCCCGCGTAGCAAAGTTCAAGACGCTACGGTCACTCCTGCATTTCAAAAAAGTAAAAACGACGGAGTTCACCCATGCAAGACGAATGACTAGCGTGGACAAAAGCAGAACACAACTTCTTTGAAGATAGAATGAGGAGCAATACCTTCTCAGGATCAAACAAAAAAAGATATCCAAAGTATTCCGAAAGCTCGTCCCAGTCAACCGTGAACTTTCGAAAACTTTGGAGGGGGTTCTGTAGGCTGTAAAAAAAATTATTATTACTGAAGACAGCCAATATCTGCGAAACACTATCAATGAAGGTTACAAGCTGATGACTTTCACGACAACAAAGGAGAATCAGAAGCTAATGTCTCTAGAGTACAAGAATTACAAGTTGACAATCCTTGTGAAAAGAGATCACAAGTATTGATCTCTTCAAAGCAAAACGCGGGGCTCACCCCCCGCGTTTCAATTCAAAACGCGAGACTCATCCCCGCGTTTCAATTCAAAATGCGGAGCACGTGGCCCGCGTTCAAAGCCCAAAACGCGGAGCACATGGCCCGCGTTCGAAGCCTAAAGCGAAGCACATGGCCCGCTTGAAGCTCAAAACGCTGGCCTCCACTCGCCGGCCCTAGTTAAACGTAGACGGAGGTCCATCCCCATGTTCCTACACTAAAATGCGACGGAGGCTTGCTCCGTAACGCTAACTCGTGATTTTGACTCATTCAAACATGAGTTGAATGGTTCCTAAACCGTTTGAGAGATTTAAGGGGGGCGGTTACACGCCACTAAACCCCCATTATGGAGCAATTTAAGGGGGCGGTTACACCCCTTTATTCCCTATAAATGGGGGTTTTCACAGCCAAATGGGGGCTGGTTGAAAGGGTTTGGCCGGAGAACTAAAAAAAAGGAGAGAATGAGGGAGAAAAGAAAAGCCACTTCTGCGCAGCTATGATCGGCGTGACGATCGGACCTTCATCCGTAGTCTGATCGGAGTGAAACTTGGAGGAAAGTCTCAGCACTCGTCGTTCCTAATTCTGAATGGTGGAGATTGATTTTTACCAGTTGGATTTAGAGATATTGAGATTTGACCAAAGATCTGCGTCTTTTTTCTTAAGAAAGGATCAAACCTCCCTTGCTGGCATCAACTCTCCTAGAGAGTTCAACTCGATTACAGTTTTCAAACTTGCACGGCAAGTTCTTCTCCGCCATTCTTGGCTAAAAGAATTACTAATTCTTTTCTAAAATCAACTCTATCAAAGAGTTCTTAACTCGGCCAGAGTTCTTAACTTGCTCCTGCGAGTTATTTTTCAACCTCGTCCCACGAGTCAAGACGGTCGGATCATCAACGGCATACAAGGTTCAAGCTCCTATCACCACCGTGAAGAACCCAGTTTTAAACAAAAGGAATGATCTCCGTTGACCCTTCCTTCTTTTGTAAATCGGGCAACCGATCGAGAAATTTGTAATTTCTTTTTATCTAAGTCAGTTAGAGAGAGAGATTGCATTCGAGAGATTGTATTCATTATTCTTCAAATAGAATAAATCAAGTTTACATTTCCTCGCGAACACCGGGGACTCTGTTCCGTCTGTGGATCGCCGCGTGATCCGATCCAATGACAGATCTACACGGTAAAAAGGGTTATTTCACGAGGGAAATAATAGACCAAGTGAATGAAATCGACTAAGCGAGATCAAAGCTCTTCTCGGGATCAAAAACAAGGTTTTGATCCGGAGGAAATGGTGTAGATCTGAACGAGATCTCTCGAACTTTCGCAAGGGATTATCTCACGAAGGAGGACAATAGCCCTGGGGTTCGCTAAGATCTGGTTGTCGAAGATGATCGTCGAAAAGTCCTCCCTTTTCCCCCAAGATCTAGATCTGAAGCTTGATTTCAATTTGGCAGAGCTTCGGCCTCTTGCCAAAAATCCAGCTCCTCTCAAATGAGACCCCCACCTCTTATTTATAGGATTGGAAAGTGGATGCGGGTCAGAACTGGGCCCAAAGGCCTAGTAAACCTAGGTGTCTCGGCTATGGCTAAGACACTTCTTGGTGTCTCGGCCAAGCCGAGACACCCACGGGTCAGAACTGGGCCCAAAGGCCTAGTAAACCTAGGTGTCTCGGCTATGGCTGAGACACTTCTTGGTGTCTCGGCCAAGCCGAGACACCTTTGGGTGTCTCGGCTATGGCTAAGACACTTCTTGGTGTCTCGGCCAAGCCGAGACACCTTTGGGTGTCTCGGCTATGGTGAGACACTTCTTGGTGTCTCGGCCAAGCCGAGACACCTTTGGGTGTCTCGGCTTGGCCGAGACACCTTTTGGTGTCTCGGTTTCGGCCGAGTTCCGCGTGGCTTTTCTCCGCTCCTCTTTCTGGTCCGAGGGTTGATTCGCTTGCTTTCGAGCTTGATTTGATTCTGACCCGGTTGGATTTATTCCATCGCTTGCATGCGATTCGTCGCTTTGCTGACTTGAATGCCTCGCCGACTCGCTTCATGCGTTTCGTCGACTCACTTATCTGACTTGACGCTTTCGCTTATACGCTTATGCCGCGGTCACTTGTCGTGTTGTCAACGGTTCGTTGTTATGTCGTCGTATGGCCCGTCGATCGTTATCTCATCGTCACGAGCTACGTTCGGGGACTTATAGGAAATTTTCAATGCCTACATCTGACTCCTCAATTCACCAGAGTCTTTATAAACAGAGTCTCCTCTGCTCATTCCAAGATATAGAAAATCAACTCCTCTTTTGATTTTTAGTTTTCCTCTAAATTCCTCTGCAAATTATTCCTTAGTTGCTAGTTTGAAGAGTCTGGCAAACTAAAGTGGCAATCGAGGTGCTTAACAGAATGGTGCACTTCTCTGAACTGCAGACGTCTTATCCTCGAAAGTGTTGTGCAAACCCAACGCAGCCATAGGTGGGGCATAGTTTCTTCAAGGTTATTCCTTGTTGCAAAGGGCGATTCAGCTTTCTATAAAGATTTTCTTGCCGAATTTACAATCATCACTAGTACAAACATGCTTTGCCCAAACGGTTGAAACCGTTTGGGCAAACCATGTCCCAAACGGGTTCAACCGTTTGGGCCAAAAAAATGACCGTTTGGTCAAATGTCATTAAGATTTATTAACGGCAACTTCAAACGGTTGCAACCATTTGGGATATAGCCCAAACGGTTGAAACCGTTTGGGCTAATAAATTTTATTTTTTATTTTTAAAAATGCAAAAAAGACAGCCCAAACGGTTTAAACCATTTGGGCATAAGTCAGCCCAAACGGTTTAAACCGTTTGGGATTGTTGTTTCAACCGTTTCGCCGTATTTTTGTCCAAACGGTTTACACCGTTTGTGCAAGAACCATCCAAACGGCTTAAACCGCTTGGGCAAGTTTATCAATATTTAAAAAGAGATTCCGCTTATGGCTACCGCTCACAAGCCAAAATATACATCGCAAGCACATATTTCAAAATCTCACAATGAAATAACAAAAAAGATTGACATATATCATGAAACACATTCAATCCAACAATTAGCCAATTTAAAAAACACATTAAGTGTAAGTCTCCACTAATCTCAAATAAACGACAAATTAAAACAAAATACATATAATATATCATTGCATCTAATATCCAAAATAAAAAGACCGGTCTAATCGCCAGTGGAATCAGAGAAATTTCCTGAGAATGTCCTCCGATAAGCTCAACGCCTCAAGTCCGCAAACATCCTAGCAATATCCTCCGTGATAAGCCTCGAAATAACTGAGTGAACCTTGAGCACTAGAAGAAGAAGGGCGAGTAGCAATTTCAGGACGAGCAGAAGTCGATGGATTAGTTCGAGGTTGAGAAACCGGAGCATGACGAGTGAAAGGAGGATCGGTGGAAGGTTGAGGAGGTGGAACATGACAAGTACTCTGAAAATTCACCTGTAACATAATTAATAGCAATGTATGAGTGTGCATGTAAATGTATACGTATGTACATGTAAGTGTGTATATGTGTGAGTATATGTGTATGAGTGTGCATGTATGTGTATACGTATATATATGTAAGTGTGTATTTGAGGAATCTATTGAAAGGGGGCAAAAAATACATTACTGAGTATAGTTTATGAGAGAAAAGAACGCCGAGTCCGGGATTCACCAATAGACACTGATGAGTATGCAGAAGAGCCCATCAATCACCGAGATTTTGATATCCTTGATATACAATGAATTAAAGTTTTAGCGAGTTATAAGTATGCATAGTCGCCAACAAGGCGGCCTTTGGAATCGACATATAGAGGCCATGCCGTCTCCCCCTTCTCAATATCGGGATGCAACTTATTGGCTTTGTTCGAGCTACGGCTTTTACGAACTCGCTGTGATTGCCCTGTGGAAAACAATTAAATACAAATATTTAGCAGTTATAAGTTTTACATGAATACACAACAATAATCAGTTATTTGCTGCTCTCAAATTCACTGCAAGGATAATAGGAAAGGTTCCAAAAAGTATAAGCCTAATTTGACATCAATTATAGTTGTAGGAGGCTTAACAGAAGAACAAATGAATTTAGAAACAACAATAGATACTTCAGTATCTCCCTACTTCTGCAATATACACATTAGACATTAAAAAGTGCTGATATTTACAAAATTATAGATAACAGATGCTTTGCTGAACTTTTTTTTAAAAACTTTGTGTTAAGACTTATCTTGCTTTCATGGTGATTTGGAGATGTTTGGTTTCCAGGATTGAATTGGTTACTGGAAAAGGCTCTTGCATTGAAGAATAAAATTATGCAATCCATTTATAAGCTCCGGTAACTTGATTGAAATCAATGCCAACAGAGTGCAACAGAAATCTCCAACTCTTTAGTGCAGCGTGGTTCAAAAAAATTTTTAAAAAAGGTTCAACAAAATAAACAAACCCCCATGGGGCAAGTACTTGTTAAGCATCATCCTCTAATACATCATCAATAACAACCCAAAGAAATCAAACAAATAAATAACTATACTTGAGGGTCTATCAACACGATTATATTGAATTACAATAGTACAACAGCAATCATTATAGAAAACCGAATGTTTTTAGCACACAATTTCCCCATAGAATGATATATATACCTGAGGGTCTATCAACACGATCCTGCGCGCATTTAGCTGTGCGATTAGGACATATATTATAAGGGTGCTTAGGGAGACAAGCTGTTGCAGATGTAGACGCATCACCCGCAACTGGACATAACAATTGAGATACACAAGGTCCATGTGAATAAAATACTACATAACCAATATGGCATTTTAATAAACTAAAATATACTAACTTGCCGAGTGATCTGAAGGTGTGGAGCGTGTAGTGGGGGTCTGTAAATTGGTTGCCTCTTCCGAATCCGCATGCAAATCAGCTGCAAGTTATGTTCTGTTAAAGACCTCAAAACATGCCGCAGAAGAATAACCTTCAACACAAGCGAGTGCAACCTAAAGCCTTACTATTGTTATAAAATACAAGCCTGATGCACCAAAATGAATGACATTTTGCTAATACAACCAAAAGATTACTATGTAGCTATAAAATGTCACCAGGCAATATATGTCCGTGCCATGTGGTTTTTTCAATGCTAATACAACAGTGCACTTTGTGTGGAGCATCTGATATCTACGAGCAATCCATCAAATTAAGGCTGTCATATTAAGAAATTAAAGTCCATATTGGAACTTTAGTACTCATGCTAGATCATTGAGTTCTAGCATATAAAACTTTTAAATTAGAACAAAATCCATCTAAATCACTCTCTTTACAACTGTCTTTAACAATTGTAGTTACCTGATATTGTTTCATTTGAGATACTAATCCCATGCGTTTGATACTCTTTGCTTTTCCATAGCACAAAATCTTTGTTTTAATGCTCCTGTTATAGCGACTTCTATAAAAACAGAATGACCAAAGATATATCTACAGGACACACTGTTCTAATACAACCAAAAGAGTAGTTTCTGAGAATAAACATCTGCAGACTGCTGAGATTAGTATGACCCTGACTAGTTCAGTGGAAATCTGAGGCAAGATCACACCTCTAATGCAAGTGGCAGCAAGTTTATGAAATTCATTTCAGCAAGCCATATCAAGATGGCGCATTAACATTTTAGCATGTTCTACAGAATCCATGTCACAATATCCATTTAGAACTTTAGCCTTCAAATTGGCAACATAATTATCCTCAAGTTTTGTCTTCAGTTCAACTTCCTATTTTACGGATTTTACTTTATTTCAACAGTTCTTTTCAGGGTAACAACTCAATGATTCAGCACTTTGACAATGTAAAAAATAAAAAGGATAGCATAATTATAAAATCTGACCTCAGATAAGGTATTCGGAGATGTAGTATGGCATCTAAACCGATTTTGCGCAAATCAGGTCCTTTGTGTGACTAAAACATAGAAGCAGCGTAGAAAATGATCCCATATTCTAGTAGTTGCAATTATACACTCTGAATACCATCATTATATAATCTTATGTCACAACTGGGTAGCACAACTTACCTGATTTCTAAGTTTTAAGAAGGAAAAATTGTTTGGACAATTAGTTCAATATTCAGAACAGAAATTTGCTAATCAACATTTTCACATGATAAAGGGCATTTAAGAGTTGAATTGCTTCTCAATACTCCAGATGATAATGGGCATTTAAGAGTTTGCTAATAAATACATATGACCTGAGCTTCTTTGATTCATTTTCTCCAATTTGGTGCAAGAGAAAGTAGATAGATGCAAGAGAAAGTAGATCATATGAAATAAAATGTCCAATTTCAATCAGATAGCTACTAACCTCTAGCCGGAGTAATCTCCCCAATGCTGGGGATGGATAGAGAAGCCCGAGCAGCTCTAAGACTTCTCTTACACTCTCTTGCCTCACGCTCTAATTCATTGAGCACTATATGTCTGCGAGATTTGGCTTGAGATGGACGTCCTCCAGTCATCGTTGTTAACCCCTAGAAAAGAAGTTTTCAATTTATATGAGATATATGCAGAAGAATATGTCAATAGCAAAATAATGAGGTTGAGCTAAACATATGTACAAGATAATAGCAGAAAAATACAAGAGATATATGCAGAAGAATATGTTCAAACATTGCATTAATTTTCATGAATAACCAAAAAAATTAGAAACTACAAGATAATAGCAGAAAAAACTCAATATTTACTGAAAATAACAAAACTTTCAGAAAAAACTCGAGAAAGAGGATGTCTGAGGAAGAGAAGGCGACGTCCGGAAGTCTATTAATCTGCTGTAAATAGGGAAATTTGGGTTAGAAAGTCAAATTAGGTTTAGGGTTTTGTAGAGAGGCGACCTGAGGAGGAGGCGATGGAGGCGATGCTGCAGCCTCCGACCACGATGGAGGCGGCGTCGTCGAGGTCGCCGGTGAGGAGCGAGAGGAAGTCGATGTCAAAGAAGACGCTGCTGCCGCTGTGAACTTAATTCGAGGGGTTCTATGTCGAAGAAGACCAGCAGGAGGAGTTCGATGTCGAATAAGAGGCCGCCGTGAACTTCGAGGGGGTCGATGTCGGGGATGCGGCAGTCGAAGACCCTGGCGGAGGTTGGCGGCCGCGGTCGGACGTCGAGGGGGTCGATGAGGGAGGCGCGTGGGGTTAGGGATTTGAGAGGCGCGAGGGTTTTTTCACTTTGGGGAAATTTTAGGGGGGGAGCGGGTGGCGCGCGGGGGTTTTTTGACTTTGGGGAAATTTTAGGGGGGAAGCGGGTTTAGGTACAGGGAGAGAACGGAGGAAAATAAGTACTTAATTTTATTTCAGAAATCAACTAAAACTCCCAAACGGTTTAGCCCGTTTGGGCTATATTTCCCAAACAGGTTAAACCGTTTGGGCACGCCGTTTGGAATCCTTCTTTAGCCCAAACGGTTATAACCGTTTGGGTGTTATTATCCCAAACGATTTTGCCCGTTTGGGCTATTTTCACTTGCCCAAACGGTTCTCGTAACCGTTTGGGCTGATCATATTTGTACTAGTGCATGATTTCTTTTCTTATGGCATGTTATTCTTTATTTATTTTCCTATGTAGTTTGTGTTGTTTTGGTAAAACTATAAGAACTTTAATGGATCAAGCTTATTTTCCTACAGATCGTTTATGTTCAAAATGGATGTTCAGCAATAAAAGGTTGAATACCATATTAACCTTATCACACGAGAATGACTATGAGGGTAAACAGTCGCATGAGGTGGCCAAGTCTATCTGTTATCTATTTGTGGTCCTCGTATGGTGTCCTATATATAAAAAGCAATCTACATAGATTATGCATGCAAACAGCTATCTGATATTGTGAGAACACTTACGTGATCTGAAATCTAAAATGATGGCTATCTTAATAAACCTAATTGATATTATTTCAGTACGGAATTAAGTGTTTTATGCTTGGTTTAGACAATACAGCGTGAAGATACTTACATATATAAATTAGACCGAAATAGTGGCTATCATTGCTATTGACAAGGTATCGCAATTATGTTTCGGTGTTTGATGACAGAAGATTTGTCCTGGATGGTTCTCCACCAACAAATTCACATGGAATCAGCAAAGTCTTTGGTTTAATTCAATGCCTTTGGATTGATAGCGTAATGATATTTAATTGTCTTTATCTTTTGATCGATATTGCATTTGTGTCATAATTATGACCTTATTGTTCTGTATTCTAAGTAGCCTTTGCGTACAACTTGACAGCCTTCTTGACCTCGAGAGCAACGAGACTAATTGATGACGCACCATCTCAGCCCATTTATTCACTCAGAATTTAGAAATCTTAAAGACATGTTTGGCTACAATTCAAAATGAAGCTAGGACTGATCCTGACCTCATTGTTGACAAATTCTATTTGGGAAAATTTAGGTTAGAACTGACCCAATTTTTCTTAAGACAACAAAGATATTTAAACAGGTTCTTTGTTGGACCACTCTCCCTCCCTCTACAACTTTGAACTACTTTAGGGTGAAACTGGGGTAAAACTGGGCATCATTGATTCTGACCCAGTTTTTCATGGGTTGCCAAGCACACCCTAAGAATACCACGAGATTGCCGCCTTGTAGAGATGTCAAATTTTACCAGAACATCTGCATAAAAGAGAGTGATTCCAAAAAAGCTTAGAGAGTTAATTTGTGAACTTTTAACTTTGTTTCTGACCACCAGAGGTATTAAATTGACAAAAGTGATCAAATTTTTGATGTTTGGTTCTGTTTTAAAAATGTTCAAATGGATTAAATTTGAGATGACAAAGCGTCAACCGAGATCATATATGCCCTTACTTCTCTAAAATTCATTCCCTTTCTTTTGTTTCCTGGATCTAACAAAGTTTTCTACTTAGCAGGGTTAGCGCAACGGTGTAAGGTCCCTCTATGTTCTTGTTGGGGGACGATCCATAGCGGACTAGTCCCGTGTTTGAATCCCCCGGCAGGTAAAAAACCCTCAGGCCAGCGCTAGACACGAAGCGCGAGCGGGGATTAGTCCCATCCATAATAAGGTGTGGGGATACCTCGTGAGAAACAAACAAAAAGAGAGAGCAAGGGTGCAAAGAAGTATTTGTATCTGAAGAAATATTTGTACCAGTATACATATCTGTTAAAATATGGATATGGTCAGGAACGAACCTATGTCCTAGATTGTGGGGGCACGTGCGTCCACAAACATGATAAATTTTTTTTTCACTAATAACTATATTTTGACACAGTGCCCCCATAAGATTTTTAGTGGTGCCCCCAAAGACCCCAACCCAACTAGCATTTCAAATTAAGCCTACATCTATTTAAGCCCAACAGTCCATGTTCATTCAAAATTCTATACTATTCATTTAACCCCGCAGCCCAATATCTCCAAGAATGTTATTTCAATCCAATTAACTGAGCTATCCCTCTTAACTTTTTTTACCCTTTTGTATCCAACTGAGAATTTCCCGCCAATTCCCTGTCGAAACTCAAAAGCTAATCCTCCCCATGAAAACAAAAGAAAACCATCAATCCTAGGGCTTTGAAAACGCTGGTGCTCAGAGTCTGGAGCGACGGATTTTAGGGCTTAATTGCAAAGAAAAGAAGGATTGGGCTTCAGGATTTTCTTTGCAGAGTTGCACGTTTAAGTTTTTCTTAACAACAAACTTTGAAATTGAGGAATTTTCTTGATATTCAATACCATGTAATGAAAAATATTATATGCTTAAATAATCTTTGTGATTATTGCACAAATAAGTCTTCCATATATATATATATATATATATATATATATATATATATATATATATATATATATATATATATATATATATATATATATATATATATATATATATATATATCATATCATATCATATCATCATATCATACTCCTTATAAAAGTGTGAGTTTGAGAAAACATTCTATGGTCAAAATTACCCTTAACTCTTTTGTATATAACATTATTATTCTAATCTATCTATCTATCAAACTTTCAAAATCTAAATTCTTTATTAGTTATATATCTTAGAATTTTATATCTTAAAATTGATTAAAAAAGGAAAAATACCTGCACGTGAACCTCATATCCTTCTCCAAAATGATAGAGACAAGATTATCTAATACTTAATTAGAATTTGAATTGCAATTCTTATCTAAATAAAATTCTATTTATAATTGTTATCCTCTATAATAGAGACAAGATTATCCTCTCACATGCAATATCTCATGTGTGTGTGTGTGTATATATAAAGAATTACACAATTTCTAGAGCACTTTCATCTCCTTTAATATGTATACTCCTCTCTTTGCTTTAAATTATTCCCACATTGTAAATACAAAGGTTCAAAGGTTAACAAAATTTTTATTTTTATGTTTTTAGTTATCGAATATCATTGAGTCTTGGCAATATAGATCAATAATATAATATTTTTTAGGTTATTGTTGTTGTTTATGCATTCCTCTATTGGAATCAAGGTCGGTACTTTAATATTTATTATTTGCTATGATGTAGTGTTACACAATTTTAACCCATTTTGATGCAATTTTGCAGTTCTTAAAATCATATTGGTTCTAATTATCAGTAATTGGTACTTTAACAATTTTTATGCAACACTCTTCATATATAGTATTATATAGTTTAAACCCCTTTTGATCGACACTCTTCATATATTATTTTTGATGCTCTTAAAATCATATTGGTTCTTAATAATTATATTATTTTTGATGTTCTTAAAATCATATATAGTTTAAACCCCTTTTGATGCGACACTCTTCATATATTATTTTTGATGTTCTTAAAATCATATATAGTTTAAACCTCTTTTGATCGACACTCTTCATATATTATTTTTGATGTTCTTAAAATCATATTGGTTCTTAATAATTAAGTATTTTTGTCAAAGTAGGCAGATGGTATGAACATGCAGAACTAAAAATTTGAATCCGCAAAACTCTTCAGGAAGCAAAAGTGAAAAAAAAATGATATAAGATGGTATTAACATGCAGAACTGAACTTGAGATTCACAAAATTTGAATCTGCCAAACTCTTTAAGAAGCGAAAGTGAAAAATAAATAAATGATTTGATCCACCAAACTATATCCAGAACCAGGAAGTTGCGCACATTATGAATAAACCCCTCCACAAATTCCATGCATTGCAAACAACTTCATACACAAATTCTTTAAATTACAAAATAGTCTCTCAGCTTTTGAAAATTATAAAATCACCATGGAATTCGCAAACAGCCCCCCCTAAAGTTTGCTAAAATTAGTCTATACAATTCTGGTTAGCATATTGATTATTGCTATATAATTTCATATGATTTCTCTGCTAAATAAGAAATCATGCTTTATTCCTGTAAAATCTTGTCAGTTTGGTGCTTAGGGTTTACTTTGAACTTTGCATGAGTATCTACATGATTGTAAAAAAGCATATATTTTTTTTCTTGGAATCATGTTTCAAGCTTGAATAAGAATGGAGTTCTAGAGAATTTTCTTCTTTTCCTCAAAAGATAAGTTTTTTTTATTAAAGTTAATGAATTTTGACTTTTGATTTAGAGTGTATGAATCTTGGTCATGAAATGCTTATAATCATTCAATTGCTTTGTAGTATTTTTCTTGAGATCATTTTGAGCATTGTAAAATCCTGTCAGTTTCCGTAAATTAATTGTGTCTCTGATTATCATTGACATGATTCATAGGTGTGACGCCCCTGGTTACAACAAGGCTGCAGTCCAAGGTGAAACCAAGGATATCAAACCTGCCATGCACCCACACAGTGCAATAACATATTTCACTAATCACAGTAATATCCTCTAGTGGAGTCAAAAGAAGTGTAGGTACAAAACAGGCAAATTAAAAAAAATAAATACAATAGACATGATGAAGAAAGATATCTCATAAATGAAATCATGTCTCAACTTATTAAACTGAGATATAACAGGTCTCTAAAATAAATGTTAAATATCTCGATATGAGTCAACTGGAAATGTAACTAAGGCTTACTGTCTTTACAACATGAAAACAAAACTCTCTAATGTCTGAATGAAAATACAAAACTATAGTGGAGCCTCAAATGGTAAAATCATGTGACGGCGACTATGCTAGAACTCCGTCATCCTACGTCTCTCCGAAACTTTGAGCTGCCTGAAAAAGATATTTAAAATAAAAAGAACAACAATAAGAACGTCAGAGCGCTATAGCAAGATCACCTCCATCCGCCCCCAGGGGAAAGGCTGCTAGATGGAGTGCAGGCTCTATCTATTAAGCATAGTCTACCTAGATTATTTTTCCCCGTATCTAATGGAATTAATATTTAGACACCTACAATACGAGACGTAGTATGTCGAGCGAAATAATCCAAATAAGGAAACCCTCATGTATATACCATATGTCCCGAATCGTAAACATCTAAACATTAATACCGAACTAAAGATAAATAATCTAAATAAAATCAACAATTAGAAATCCACAACATGAGATCGATACGTCGAGCGAAATAATCCAAATAAGAAAACCCTCATGTATATACCATATATCTCAAATTGTGAACAGCTAATCATTGATCCCAACCTAAGAAATAAAGAAAAGCAGTAAAAGAAAGTAAAGACATCAACATATCATATTCATAATATCTTCCATCACACCGGGAGATAGAATGAATCTGCGGCATAAATCCCGTGTACTTTCAAATGCAAAGTACTCTGGGTCATATATTTCAGCAGTGAGTCAAAAACACAACTGGCATCCGCCAACGACTCAGGCTATCATTTAACTATCTCGATGCAACTCCATGCAAGATTCTAATACTTAATCTTATTATGTGCAACGGACTACCCTATAGGTATCCTGATCAGTGTACATGGCTCATTAGGTATCCTAGAAGTACGGCTCACAAGCCTCATCGCACCCTCGTACGGACGGACTGCTAGATAAAGCATCCAAAGTCGACTCAATGGCCTGTACGTATGGAATATCGACGCACTACCTCATGTAGTACTGAACTGAGCTCATCAACGATATCCAAACATGTGTGTAAAGTATGTACTACACTCTTTGTCAAAGTAATAGGATTAAAATCTACCATAATTCCTTTCAGTATACCCATGTATGTGCTACTACACCATTCATGAAATTAGTATAAAGAAGTGCGGCTCAAACCCGTAAGCATATATTAATCGTATGCAGAACACAAATTTAGGCAACAACCTTAGTAGTCGACTACAAGGCTTAGTAGTCGACTACACTGAGTCCATCCAGACTCTGTAATAACATATATCAGTATCAGTAGTCGACTATTAAGAATATTTGTCGATTACTCCGCAAACACATAATTTCTGTTATACTCAACTGGGCACGAGTAGCCGACTACTAAACTTAGTAGTCGACTACCCTGTCAAGACATGTATTCCTTCGTGCACAAACAGTGCTTATGACAATTGTACATATCATGATGTTAAAATGAGGTTTTATACTTGGCATATGCAACATGAATTATCTGAATCATTAAATTAAATTATTATATCTTCCAAATTAGGGTTTAACATCCTAATAAAATAATTTCTTCAATTTCTCATATGTAAACAAAGTGACTATCAACACATGATAAAAACTATGCATGAACAGAGATAAAATTTACTTAAACATGTTTATCTTACTTAGATATCACAAACCTAGGGTTTAAACATGATTAATTAACATGAAAACTCAAAGAAACCTTCACGTAATATATCAATTATTTCAAATCAGCATATCTGCAGTTTTACGCAAAATACATCGTTAGTAAATTGAGTATATCTTTTTCTAAACAAACTATTTTTAAGAATAGTTTTCTGTTTTGGAAACTAGAGCCATATAGTTATTATTTGGCACTAGTTTGGTTCAATTGGAGTTCATTTGTTATCTCAAATTTCCCAGTGAAACATTATTCATGTGCAACAGTTTTTTTTCTGCAGGATATTTTGTTAGTAAAATGAGTATATCTTTCTCTATATAAACTATTTTTAAGAATGGTTTTCTGTTTTGAAAACTAGATTCACATAGCTTTCATTTGACACTAATTTGGTTAAATTTAGAGTTTATTTTCTATTTCAAAATCTCAGTTAAATATTATATAAGTGCAGCAGTTTTACGCAAAAATATATATCACAACCTTAGGTTTTAGCATGGTTAGTTTACAAGAAGAACTCAAATAATCAAATAAACTAGGATTTTCACATGGTAAATTGAAATTTATATTAACCTAATGATCATGATCATATTTTTAACGTAAACATCAAGGAAAAATATTAGATCTAACAATTATTTACAGTCTAACATTAAAAATCTAGTCTTTTAATACTCCGGGTTAAGATTTAGACATGTAAACTCAAATTAAACATCTAAACTAGTTATTTAACTATGGGGATGAGTTTGGATGCAAGTGATCTTGTCTTATCATGTGTGCAAGCCTTTGAAACTAATGTGAAACGACTCCTCATCGCCAAACGCCCTAGATCTCGCCTTTTCCTCGCTTCTCTCCTCACAAGGCGCTCCCAAAATCTCAACTTTCTAGGGTTTGAAATTCTAATAAAAGATAATAATTTTATGAAAACACAGTGTATATATATATATATATATATATATATATATATATATATATATATATATATATATATATATATATATATATATATATATATATATATATATATATATATATATATATATATATATATATGCAAACCGAATTAAACCCGTTTGACCGAATCAGGAAACCTAGTCTGACTGGGAAAAAGACCTTCGGTATTTTGGCTATAACATTCTCATATGACCTTGGAAGGAGGTGATCTAAGACTTGTTGGAAAGCTGTTGAAGAGACCTACAACTTTGGTCTTTTAAGTTTTTCCAGATTCTAAATGTAACAGTGTGTAAAATCTATAAACGCTTAACTAATCATTATTTCCAGATTTCTCTTCGTGCATGATTTGTGCATTTGCACTCATATATACACATATATATGTTGAATTGATCTCAAATTAATTCCTAGCATACTCAAACATTAATATAATATATTTATCACCATATAACTCATTTATTATTATTTATCATAAAATATTCAAATTTTCGGGGTTTTACATTCTTCCCCCCATAAAACAATTTCGTCCCCGAAATTCCGCATTCGTATCTTAGAGGTTAATAATATGAGAAAGGCACTAAGAGGGAATAGTCTAGATGAGGAAACCCTCCTGTACATAACTCATACCATTAATCTCTAGATATAGAACATAGCAATATTTATACTTAACGATCTAGAATGCCAATATTCCCACTCAACCCCTAACTAAACGGAACTAGTACGTCGGGCGAAAAATCCAAACAAGGAACCCCCCATATATATATCATGCGTTCCGAATGATTAGGAGTTAAGTGTTAACATCATCATTCTAGTGTTAAATATAAATATGATCATATAGAGAGTTATGAACATAAGCAAGTCCTAATAAAAATAATTTACCTGCTCAAACAGGTGTGGGTAATCACGACGCACATCCTCCTCGCGCTCCCATGAAGCCTCCTCAGCTCCTCTCCGGTTCCACTGAATTTTGACTAAGGGTATTTCCTTATTTCTAAGCTTCTTGTTCTCCTTGGCAAGAATACATACAGGAGTCTCAATCATAGTCAGATCATCGTGAATCTCGACCTCTGGTGCATCCAACACTCGCTGTGCCTCCTCATCGCGTAAATGATTCTTAAGCATCGAAACATGAAAAACATCATGTATGCCCGACATCGATGCCAGGAGAGCTAACCGATATGAAACGGCTCCAACGCGCTCCACAATCAAGAACGACCCAATGTACCTCAGAGCAAGCTTCCCTCGTCTACCAAGTCGCCGGACTCCCTTCATCGGCGATACCTTTAATAATACATATTCCCCAACTTGGAACTCTAAGGATCGCCGCCTCTGATCTGCATGACTCTTCTGACGGCTCTGTGCTGCAAGAATGCGCTCTCGAATGACTGCTACTTTCTCCGTAGTCTGTCTCACAAGCTCCGGTCTAAGTAATAGGTTATCCTCTGGTTCTGCCCAACAAATAGGTGATCTACAGTACATGGCCTCTCGTACAATACTTCATACAGTGCCATACCAATAGTCATTTGATAACAGTTGTTATAGGCGAATTCAATCAATGGAATATGGTCCTCCCAGCTGCCTTGAAAATCCATAATGCATGCCCGCAATATGTCCTCCAATAATTGGTTGATTTTCTCCGTTTGTCCATCAGTCTGCATCAAAACATATCCTAGACTCGCTAATGACGCGTCTGTGTAGACGGCAAAGGTCTTATTACTACTCGGAATAGTCAATACCATTGTTGTAGTCAATTTAGCCTTTAAGGTATCAAAGGCTTCCTAGCACTCCGTGCCAAAATAACTATTCACCCTTCTTCGTAAGGCGTGTAAGTGATATCGTGATCTTTGAGAAATTCTGTATGAATTTTCTAAAATAGCCCGCCAGACCCAAGAAGCTACGAATCTCGGTAACGGTCTTCGGCGATTCCTAATCAAGAACGGTCTCTACTTTAGCCGGATCTATTGTAATGCCCCCCGGCTGATAACATGACCCAAAAATCTGACCTTCGATAATCATAGTTCACACTTGCTAAATTCAGCGTATAACTAGTGCTCCCGTAAAGTCTGCAATGCCATCCACAAATGCTACTCGTGCTCGGCCTCCGACCTCGATTAAATAAGGATATCATCGATGAAAACTATCATGAAAAGGTCCAAGTATGGATAGAAAACCCGATTCATCAAATACATGAATACTGCGGGTGAATTGATAAGCCCAAAAGGTCTAACAATGAACTCAAAAGACTCATATCAAGTCAGAAAGGCAGTTTTAAAAATATCTATTTCCCGCATTCACAATTGGAAATAACCAGAGTGAAGATAAATCTTCGAGAAATGCTGCGCTCCTCGCAACTAATCGAACAAGTCATAAATCCTATCTAATCCAGATAGTGAACTTGTTCAACTCACGATAATCTATACATAACCATATGCTACCGTCATTCACGAAGAGGACGTGTGCTCCCCACGGATAATGATTCCAACGAATAAAACCTTGAAATAAAGGCTCGTCCAGCTAAAACTATAGCTCCCTCATCTCAGCAGGTGCCATACGATAGGGTGCTTGGGATATCGGTACTGTGCTCTGCTGCAACTCGATGCAGGACTTAACCTCTCTCACAGGATGTAACCTAGGAATGTCCTGAAAGACATCCTGATAAACTGAGACAACTCTAGTCTCGCACAAATCAGCACTCCGGTCCCTCAACATCACCTCCTCAACGTATACCAGAAATGTCCCCGCATTCTAGTCACCATATGAGGTTACTATTATCTATACCAACCCAATGAATACTCACAAGCTGACTGTTTTAGTAAAACAGCCGATACTGACATGGTATGATGATAGTCAATCCATACCGGAAATGACGTTGAAATCCGACATCCGCAACATGATAAGATCTATGAAAAACTCGGACTCATCTAGTCTGATGACACATCTCCTACAGATACTCTCTAATAGGGACAACTTCCCTAAAGGAATAGAGACGGACAACGGTATGTCTAAAGAAAGTGCTACAAGCTGAAGCCTATCCACGAAGGCATGAAAGATAAAAGAATGTGAAATTCCCGAATAAAACAAGGTCTGAGTTAGAAAGGAAATCACGAAGAAAGCTCCGCTCGCATCGTGCTCACACGGTACGGTTGCATAAACTTTGCTGGTGGCTTGCTACCGCTATGCCGGTGGAACGTATGGGTCCATCTGACCCTGAGGAATATTCTGAATAGCGCAATTCTGGCCTATTGGCCCTTAAGTCCTCGAAATAATATGTAGTACATCTATCCTCCACTGCTGGTCGTAACTGCAGCCCTGAAACTGCTGACCCTGACTTTTGTCATGTGTATTATAAAAATCTCTTTTTGTCCGATCTTGCTACAATTATAACATGTACCCCGAATCCTACGCTGCTGTGGCGCTCTCGAATTATGTTGTCCTTATTACTGGTGGGATAAATTCTTACCCCGCTACTGGAATTCTTTAGATCCCGCAATAGGCCTTTTGTCCTTAACATTGTGACTATGCTAGTCTTGATTCCATAATTAATTACAGACATATCTTTTGCTCTAATCAGACTAGCTCTAATTGCTTGTCGAAAAAGTATACAAAATTTCCTAAATAAGTGATATTCGCTATTCCAATGAAAAATCTGAAGTCGGTGCCACCCTCAGGTGCTATCCTCTAGTGATATCCTCTACGCTGAATACATCTAACTTTCGGTTTGGTGCTAGATTGACGTGAAGTTAATTTCATGCATTTCTCCCATTTATAGGCTGCACATGAATCTAGTGCGCCCTGAAACTATGGCGCTCTTAGTGTCTGATGTCTTTCTTACTCTTACAGAGCCAAACCTCCTATTCTGCGGCTCAAATAGCTGGTTGTGGTGATGGTGTGACCATTGTATTTCCTCTGTAATTAATGCGACTGACACAACTGGTGGTGGAACTCCAGAAAGTGAATATGGTGGCGGATCGATACTCGCTCCTCGATTGCTGCAAAATCTTGTTGCAAACGACATCATGAAGTTGATCAGATACTATGGTGCCTGCTGCAGCTCGGGCCCTGCTTGCCCAGCTATCCAGGTACAAGTTTTACCTCGACCATATCCTCGTCCCGATGTTTATAATATCAAGAGGAGAGCATATATATACATAACGTATCACAATAAGTATTCATAACACATACTATTCACACAAATATTTTAAATCAACATAAAATAGTTGTCATGAAAAAAAAAATTTATAATTTTTGAATATACGTATATATCGTCCTCACTCATTCTAGGAATTCCCAGCAGACTCTATACATGATTCCTAGAAAACTCTATCCTAGCTCGACAATATGACACATGAATGGTCCTAAGGATCCTGGAACTAGAGCTCTGATACCAACTGTGACGCTCCTGGTTTCAACAAGGCTGTAGTCCAAGGTAAAATCAAGGATGTCGAATCTGCTATGCACCCACACAGTGCAATAACATGTTTCACTAATCACAGTAATATCCTCTAGTAGAGTCAAAAGAAGTGTAGGTACAAAACAGGCAAATTAAAGAAAAATAAATACAATAGACATGATGAAGAAA
Source organism: Asparagus setaceus (assembly GCA_012295165.1). Classification (NCBI taxonomy): domain Eukaryota; kingdom Viridiplantae; phylum Streptophyta; class Magnoliopsida; order Asparagales; family Asparagaceae; genus Asparagus; species Asparagus setaceus. Next base: position 20,646,862 of record CM022706.1, read on the forward strand.
GATATCTCATAAATGAAATCATGTCTCAACTTATTAAACTGAGATATAACAGGTCTCTAAAATAAATGTTAAATATCTCGATATGAGTCAACTGGAAATGTAACTAAGGCTTACTGTCTTTACAATATGAAAACAAAACTCTCTAATGTCTGAATGAAAATACAAAACTACAGTGGAGCCTCAAATGGTAAAATCATGTGACGGCGACTATGCTAAAACTCCGTCATCCTACGTCTCTCCGAAACTTTGAGCTGCCTGAAAAAAAAATTTAAAACAAAAAGAACAACAACAAGAGCGTCAAAGCGCTATAGCAAGATCACCTCCATCCGCCCCCAGGAGAAAGGCTGCTAGATGGAGTGCAGGCTCTATCTATTAAGCATAGTCTACCTGGATTATTTTTCCCCGTATCTAATGGAATTAATATTTAGACACCTACAATACGAGACGTAGTATGTCGAGCAAAATAATCTAAATAAGGAAACCATCATGTATATACCATATGTCCCGAATCGTAAACATCTAAACATTAATACCAAACTAAAGATAAATAATCTAAATAAAATTAACAATTAGAAATCCACAACATGAGACCGGTACGTCGAGCGAAATAATCCAAACAAGGAAACCCTCATGTATATACCATATGTCTCAAATTGTGAACAGCTAATCATTGATCCCAACCTAAGAAATAAAGAAAAGCAGTAAAAGAAAGTAAAGACATCAACATATCATATTCATAATATCTTTCACTGTCACTGGGGAGATAGAATGAATACCGGCACAAATCCCGTGTACTTTCAAATGCAAAGTACTCTGGGTCATATATTTTAGCAGTGAGTCAAAAACATAACTGGCATCCGCCAACGACTCAGGCTATCATTTAACTATCTCGATACAACTCCATGCAAGATTCTAATACTTAATCTTATCATGTGCAACGGACTACCCTATAGGTATCCTGATCAGTGTACATGGCTCATTAGTCTCATCGTGATCTCAGTGCGTAACATGAGTACGGGACGGCCTACCATATAGGTATTCTAGAAGTACGACTCACAAGCCTCATCACACCCTCGTGCAGACGGACTGCTAGATAAAGCATCCAAAGTCGACTCAATGGCCTGTACGTGTGGAATATCGACGCACTACCTCATGTAGTACTGAACTGAGCTCATCAACGATATCCAAACTTGTTTGTAAAGTATGTACTACACTCTTTGTCAAAGTAATCGGGTTAAAATCCATTATAATTCCTTTCAGTATACCCATGTATGTGCTACTACACCATTCATGAAATTAGTATAAAGAAGTGCAGCTCAAACCCGCAAGCATATATTAATCGTATGCAAAACATAAATTTAGGCAACAGACTTAGTAGTCGACTACTAGGCTTAGTAGTCGACTACAATGAGTCCATCCAGACTCTGTAATAACATATATCAGTATCAGTAGTTGACTATTAAGAATATTAGTCGATTACTCCGCAAACACATAATTTCTGTTATACTCAACTAGGCACGAGTAGCCGACTACTAAACTTAGTAGTTGACTACCCTGTCAAGACATGTATTCCTTCGTGCACAAACAGTGCTTATGATAATTGTACATATCATGATGTTAAAACGAGGTTTTATACTTGGCATATGCAACATGAATTATCTAAATTATTAAATTAAATTATTATATCTTCTAAATTAGGGTTTAAGATCCTAATAAAATAATTTCTTTAATTTCTCATATGTAAACAAAGTGACTATCAACACATGATAAAAACTATGCATGAACAGAGATAAAATTTACTTAAACATATTTATCTTACTTAGATATCACAAATCTAGGGTTTAAGCATGATTAATTAACAGGAAAACTCAAAGAAACCTTCACGTAATATATCAATTATTTCAAATCAGCATATCTGCGGTTTTACGAGAATACATCGTTAGTAAATTGAGTATATCTTTTTCTAGACAAACTATTTTTAAGAATAGTTTTCTGTTTTGGAAACTAGAGCCATATAGATATTATTTAGCACTAGTTTGGTTCAATTTGGAGTTCATTTGTTTTCTCAAATTTCCCAGTGAAACATTATACATGTGCAACAGTTTTTTTCTGCAGGATATGTTGTCGATTAAAATGAGTATATCTTTCTCTATATAAACTATATTTTAAGAATGATTTTCTATTTTGAAAACTAGATTCACATAGCTTTCATTTGACACTGATTTGGTTAAATTTAGAGGTTATTTTCTATTTCAAAATCTCAGTTAAATATTATATAAGTGCAACAGTTTTCTGAGAAAATATATATCACAACCTTAGGTTTTAGCATCGTTAGTTTACAAGAAGAATTCAAATAATTAAATAAACTAGGATTTTCACATGGCAAATTGAAATTTATATTATCCTAATAATCATGATCATATTTTTAACATAAACATCAAGGAAAAATATTAGATCTAACAATTGTTTCTGATCTAACATCAAAAATCTAGTCTTTTAATACTCCAGGTTAAGATTTAGACATGTAAACGCAAATTAAACATCTAAACTAGTTATTTAACTATGGGGATGAGTTTGGATGCAAGTGATCTTGCCTTATCATGTGTGCAAGCCTTTGAAACTGATGTGAAACGACTCCTCATCGCCAAACGTCCTAGATCTCGCCTTTTCCTCGCTTCTCTCCTCACAAGATGCTCCCAAAATCTCAACTTTAGGGATAGGGTTTGAGAGAGAGGAAGGGGGGTTGCTAGGGTTTGAAACTCGATAAAAAGATAATAATTTTGTGAAAACACAGTATATATATATATATATATATATATATATATATATATATATATATATATATATATATATATATATATATATATATATATATATATATATATATATATATATATATATATGCAAACCGAATTAAACCCGTTTGACCCGAACCGAAACCTAGTCATTTGGGAAAAAGACCTTCGGTATTTTAGCTATAAATTTCTCATATTATCTTGGAATGAGATAATCTAAGTCTTGTTGGAAAGTTGTTGAAGAGACCTACAACTTTGATCTTTTAAGTTTTTCCAGATTCTAATCAGACAAGATGTAAAATCTATAAATTCTTAGCGGTCATTATTTCCAGATTTCTCTTAGTGCATGATTTGTGCATTTGCACTCATATATACACATATATATGTTGAATTGATCTCAAATTAATTCCTAGCATACTCAAACATTAATAAAATATATTTATCACCATATAACTTATTTATTATTATTTATCATAAAATATTTAAATTTTCGGGGTTTTACAATAGGTTTGGCCTGTTGGGCTAAACTAGAAAGGTTTTATTGGGGGATTGGATGGATTGCATTAATGTTTTGATATTTTGGTATTTAGTACTCTGTCTTTTATTTTGACTTGGTAATTTTTGAAGATACAAGTGGGATTTAAACTTCAAACATATTTGTGGGAGTGATCTTTTATTTTCAGTTAAGACTTTAAGCTTTAAATTGCATTTCAGCACAGAAACTGTAAAATAGTCCAGAATTTACAGTTTACATCCTGAAAACTCAGAAAGTACATTTAAGCTCAGAAATTACAAAACAGTCCCCAAAAACTACAAAACAGTCCAGAACTTATAGTTTACTCCCTCAAAAATAGTAGAAATTGCATATAAGCCCAGAAACTGCAAACTGTCCAGAATTTGCAGTTTACAACTTGAAAAAATTATAGAAATTGTATTTTAGCTCAGTTTTACAATCCAATTCAGAAATTACGGTTTGGTCCTCCTGTAAAATTAAAAATTGTAGAAATAGTTTATAATTTGCATAAATAGAATTTGGTGTAGAAAGAAAACCCATAAATAGTTTGTAATTTTTATAAAGCAGTAAAGTAAAAAAATACCATTAAATTTCTTATATAAATAATTATGCTTTTATAATTTAGAGCATAATATGCACGATGTTTAATTCTTGGTCGACAACAAGAGTTGACAAAATAAAGCTCATTAGGGTAAATACATTTAGAGAAGATTTTATGATAACATTTCTTTCTTTACTTACGGGATAAGACCACTCAATTCCCATTTTTGGTTGAGATATATTCCAAGTTACGTCGTCGGGTTAGTAACTCATCGACAATTATATACTTTAATTATGATCATTATAGTTCAATGTCCATATATATTTGTAAACTAATCGCTCATTTGACATATTAAATTGGTTTTCCTTTGTAGAAATTTATTTTCTAGTTTTGGATTGCATAATCACTACATAACATTTTTACCATAAACAAACTTATGCAAAATGGCTTCAAATCAATATTCGAGTTTGATTTATTTATGACGTTGACATATAAAAGGATCTCTCTACAATATTATCATGTGACATGTACATATAAGTGTAGGGTCGAAAAAGTTTATTGATTGAATGAATGGGTTTACAATAATGTTTTGATATTTTGGTATTTAGTACTCTGTCTTTTATTTTGACTTGGTAATTTTTGAAGATACAAGTGGGATTTAAACTTCAAACATATTTGTGGGAGTGATCTTTTATTTTCAGTTAAGACTTTAAGCTTTAAATTGCATTTATTCGAAGCGTAAAATAGTCCGAATTCTGTTTACATCACGAAAACTTCGAAAGTACATTTAAGCTCGAAATTACAAAGCAGTCCCAAAACTACAAAACAGTCCGAACTTATAGTTTACTCCCTCAAAAATAGTAGAAATTGCATATAAGCCCGAAGCGCAAAGCTGTCGAATTTGCGGTTTACAACTGAAAAAATTATAGAAATTGTATTTTAGCTCGGTTTACAATCCAATTCGAAATTACGGTTTGGTCCTCTGTAAAATTAAAAATTGTAGAAATAGTTTATAATTTGCATAAATAGAATTTGGTGTAGAAAGAAAACCCATAAATAGTTTGTAATTTTTATAAAGCAAGTAAAGTAAAAAAATACCATTAAATTTCTTATATAAATAATTATGCTTTTATAATTTAGAGCATAATATGCACGATGTTTAATTCTTGGTCGACAACAAGAGTTGACAAAATAAAGCTCATTAGGGTAAATACATTTAGAAGATTTTATGATAACATTTCTTTCTTTACTTACAGGATAAGACCAGCTCAATTCCCATTTTTTGGTTGAGATATATTCCAAGTTACGTGCGTCAGGTTAGTAACTCATCGACAATTTATATACTTTAATTATGATCATTATAGTTCAATGTCCATATATATTTGTAAACTAATCGCTCATTTGACATATTAAATTGGTTTTCCTTTGTAGAAATTTATTTTCTAGTTTTGGATTGCATAATCACTACATAACATTTTTTACCATAAACAAACTTATGCAAAATGGCTTCAAATCAATATTCGAGTTTGATTTATTTGCGCACGTTGACATATAAAAGGATCTCTCTACAATATTATCATGTGACATGTACATATAAGTGTAGGGTCGAAAAAGTTTATTGATTGAATGAATGGGTTTACAATCAAATTTTCTCGATTACGGAGGAAGAGAAGATTGATTCGACTTCTCTTTTAAGGTGGGTTCTCGGTGGCGATAGGATGCTTCACTCAATGCTCACGTTGAGATTGCTTCCGTTGGCGATCGAAACGAGTTGCGATGATCTTGAGCTGGCGATGAAGAGCTTGATCTCTTTCGTGCGCAAGTGTTGATCTCCAAAAGTTCCAAAAGCCCCTTCTAATGGCGCTCACCGCCATTTATAGGGCTTTTAGCACGTGAATCGCATGTGAAAACGTGGGTTAAGCGATATGGGCGTGGGCATAGCGATGCCCACTATTCATTTCACGTGGTACATGCGTGGCCTTCGTGGCCTTCGTGGTCGTTGGCTTTCTTTGTTATGGCGAGCTTGAGCCGTTAGATGGCGAGCTTCACTCTTCATTGGTGGTGAACCTTGATTGAATGGCGAAGTTAAGCTACTTGGGTGAACCGGTTGGATAACGAAGCCACGCTTGGCGAACCTCGGTGAATGAAAACCGCTGCTTGGCGAACCTCGTCGAATGAAGAGCTTCACGCTTGGCGAACCTCGATGCGGATGAAGGGCCGTTGCTTGGCGAACCTCGTCGAATGAAGAGCTTCACGCTTGGCGAACCTCGATGCGGATGAAGGGCTTATTTGCTTGGCGAGAGTCAAAGTTCACGGTACGTAGGCGAACCTCGTCCTCGGTGATCATCGTGCTCGATCTTTGTTGGCGAGCCTCGTCAAACTTTGATGCTGTAGGCGACCCTCGTCAAACTTTGATGTTGTGGGCGAGCCTCGTCAAACTTTGATGTTGTAGGCGAGCCTCGTCAAACTTTGGTGTTGTGGGCGAGCCTCGTCAAACTTTGATCTTTGTGGCGAGCCTCGTCAAACTTTGATCTTTGTGGCGAGCCTCGTCAAACTTTGATGCTGTAGGCGAGCCTCGTCAAACTTTGATATTGTAGGCGAGCCTCGTTAAACTTTGATGTTGTAGGCGAGTTTGGCCTATGCAGACGAGCTTCAAGCACGCAGGTGAGCTCCAAGTCTTCGTGCGAGCTTGTGCTTGAGGCGAGCTAAGCTCCTTTGCAGGCGAGCTTGCTCTACAGGCGAGCTCCAGAATATGCTACGAAGAACAGGTTGTAACTTTCAAACCGTAAGTCGGAATTGGACGAATTATATATGAAAATCGACTATCTCGACGAGACGGAGCCAACCAAACCAACCCGTAAGGTATGGTTTGCTCCGGTCATTTTGCCAAATTCCTTCTGGTTTGGGAGATATCGACACTTTCGCCTATTTTGTAAAGTCAAGCATTCGGGTGAACTTAACCTCTAGGCGGGCCTGTCTTTCCTCAGGTGGGCCTGACTCAACTCAGATGGACCCTTAAGCTCTTTTGCTCATTCCGAGTTCTTTGTGCAGGGATTAAGGTAATTTTATTGCCTACAAAACCCCCTCAAAGTTTTCGGACACGAATGTGGTTGAATGGAGTCACGGAACACTTTGGATATGAAGACTTGCAACATGGCCGCATGCATCGAGCGAGGAACCTTCTAATGAACTTCGGTAAAGTTGAATTCTTCACTGCAGCCTAATGATCGCCCTCTAGGATTTTTAGCAAACCCCGACTATCAACGGACTTGGTATGTCTTTACCAACTGCCGTTTGAGTTGGACTATCCATACTTTTCCCCTCAGTATGGTGAGTTTTCGAGGAGTTTCTTTTAGGCTTAGTGCTAAAATCTCCCCTCTATCCTTAGCCGTTCAAGGCGTTGGATTAAAAGATAGGGGCAAATCGCCTGGTAGGCCATTATTAGGAATAAAATCACGTGAATCGTTCAGTGATATAAAAGTATAACGATCGTGATAAAAAAGCAATCAAGTTGTTCAGTGACGTGAGAGTATAACAACAGTGATTACGAACAAAATCATTTAGAGGAATGACCATGTTGGAGTAGTCAAGTCGTTCAGTGACATGGGAGTATAACGACTATGGTTGAAATAGAGGCACATCGCACGGTAGGCCACTATTCGGTAAGGGGGTTGATAGGGGCACATCACCTGGTAGGCCCCTGTCTAAAATAAAGTCATTAGGGTACATGACAACATGGAAGTGATCGGATCGTTCAGTGACATAAAAGTATGACGACATTTGATCAAAAACATTAAGTTGTTCAGTGACATAGAAGTATAACAACTGTGATAGGGTAGTAGATATCGTTTGTGGTAATTTGACAAACTGGCACAACACTTGGTAGGCCACTACCAAATGACAATGTGGAATTGATCAAATCGTTCAGTGACACGGAAGTATGACGACATATGACCAAGAAGAATCTAGTTGTTCAATAACTCGGAAGTATAACAACTGTGATGGGAATATGGGTATGACGACTTGATTGGACAACGTCATTTGCGGGAATGACGGTGCGGACTATCAGAGGTGATTGTTAACATGACAGTTATGTGGGCCCGCCATCCTGTTGAGGAGGATTGGCGAAGGAATTTGGAGGAAATTAGTTATCAGATGTGACTGTTAACATGATAACTTAGTGGGAGTTTGAAAGAAGACTACGGGTGGTACTTCTTTAAGAATTTGCCGTCAGACGCTGGTCCTCCGGCGATTGATGCATGTAAGCATCAACGATCATTTTTGGCCGATTATAGCCAAGTCTTCGCAGTCGGTCCCATAGCTTGGTTCCGCGTTGGCGAGCTCGGCAGATGCCATCAGGGGCTTACTTGAAAAGAGTTTTGATGAGGAAGCGGTCGCCACCACCAAGGTATCTTGGTCGTCACCTCCTCGAAATTCAAATAGCTCTTCAACCTCCATACGCTTGAGCACGCTCTCGACTTGTTCTCCTTGGCGGGTTAAGTCTTTCCACGAGCGAGCTACGACAAATACCATATTAGATGTAATGTTGATGGAGAGATTATTCGGCACATCTCGATGAGGAGGCCTCGAAATCGATCCGCAGACGCATCGATCGGTTCACGAATCTCTTGACGAAGTTGCTTACAGATTCTTTCTTCCTCTGCTTTACAGCTAGCAGGGTTGTCATAGATACTCCTGTGTCATCGTCGAAGAATCTGGCCATGAAGAGCCTTTCCAAATCTCTCCAAGAGTGAATAGAACCAGGCTCCAACCTTCGAAACCACTCGAAAGCGACTCCCTTAAGAGTGCTAATGAATAATCGGGTCATAATAGGATCATTACCTGTTATATGCCCGGTTTGTGCTCGGAAATAATAAACATGTTGTGATGGAGAGCTTTTTCCATCAAACTGCACTAGATTGAGTGGCTTGAATTTTGGCGGATATGGGACATCATCCCACTCTGTAGGATATGGCCTAGCCACCCCAAGCTCTTTAGATCGCCCTTGGAGCGTAAGGGCATCCAGCTGCTTTTGGAAATCATGTAACTTATGATCTCGCTCTTTTATGCGTGGGTTCGACTCTGCCTCAGATGACCCAAAGTGGCCATCCCGATCTTCTTCATAGCCTTCATGCTTTGATTTGGAACCTCCCTCGTCTACTTTCTTCTTGTCGATGAGCTTCTCCATCATTACTTCTAAGCGTCTGATAGACTCTTGTTGAGCAACAATAAGAGCTTGTTGCTCTTCGATCTTCTTTGCCATCTCTTCCTCTTTATCAGCCATGAGGACGCTGGCTTGATCACTTATATCAGTGTTTGAAGGTTGAGATGTGGCCATGCCAGAGTTCTCGGATTCTTCACGGGTACCCCCAGCCAATTGGCTATAGTCAAACAGGATTGCCGCTCCGTTACGAAGACGGGTACTTCGATAGGCGCTTTGACTATTGATTAATGCACCTCGTAACCCTGGGGAATACTCAGGGTCAGACGATTCAGGACTGCCTGTTGGGGTCTTGCTCCCGCTTCTCCTAACCATGTTAATAGTCACTCCAGGGGAATGACCACCGCGGGCCGCTTGTTTCTTATGGCGAAACCGCCTTCGTCTAGTTGACGGGTCAGATAATCGCTCAAATACAGAAGGTTGATGTGTCGATGAACATTGGGCGCGCATCGCAGATATGAGTTTCTCACAGCAGCAATGAGATTGCATTTGATTGGCATTACGCTTGCGAGTGAGGTATTCACGGAGATCAGAAGTGGGTATACCCCCAGTTGATTCTGAAAACTGAGCTTCGCACAGGCGAGACCCTCTAGATAGAGGTTGGCGAGCTTGGCGAGGTTGTCTTCTTATTTGGTTTCGGCGACGAAGCTTATGGCGAGGTTCGCTACTTGGACGAGGCTCGTCGTGTTTCAAGCGGACCTCACATTGTTGGCGAGGTTCGCTACTTGGACGAGGCTCGTCGTGTTTCAAGCGGACCTCACATTGTTGGCGAGGTTAGCCATGTGGGCGAGTTAGCGGTAGGCGGCGTTCGTCTTGTTTTGAATGAACCCTTAGATGAAGGCGAGGTTCACGACTTGGGGTGCAATGGCGAGGTTCGCTACTTGGACGAGGCTCGTCGTGTTTCAAGCGGACCTCACATTGTTGGCGAGGTTCGCCACTTGGACGAGGCTCATCTCTTTTCAAGGGACCTCACATTGTTGGCGAGGTTCGCCACTTGGACGAGGCTCGTCGTGTTTCAAGCGGACCTCACATTGTTGGCGAGGTTCGCTACTTGGACGAGGCTCGTCGTGTTTCAAGCGGACTTCATGTTGTTGTCGAGGTTCGCCAATTGGACGAGGCTCATCCCTTTTGGAGGGGACCTCACGTTGACGGCGAGGTTCGCCATGTGGACGAGGTTCGCAGCTGGGGCGACGTTCGTCTTGTTTTGAATGAACCCTTAGATGAAGACGAGGTTCACGACTTGGGGTGCAATGACGAGGTTCGTGACGTTCCTCGTCAGTTCGACCCTCAGTTCGTTTGGCCATCTTTGGACGATAGTGAATCCCGTCCAACGAGACTAAAGCTTGAGCCCTACGGCGAGCTTGGTTCTGTCGTTGACGCTGTTTGGCACGTCGTGAAATTGGACCCTTGGCATATCCTGCCTTTCCACAGGCCAGGCGAGGTTCGCCCGCAGAAGCCAAAGTTTGGCTAATGGCCTCCGAGGTTGGGTTGGGCTGCTTAACCACCCACTTCTTAGCCTGCTGGCTAGCTTTTGGAGCCTTGTCGAGAGACATAGGCTAGTTCTCGAGATTCGCTTGAGAAGATTCAATGTGAGCCACGGGGGCTAAAGTCTCATACGAGACTCGTCGGCACTTGCGTGTCTTCACTGGGCTAGATGCCCCAGAGGAGAGGAACTCCTCATACTTACTCTGATCAAACTCAATGACCAAGGTTTGAACCTCGGTTCCAACTGCAACCTTGTCGATTAGCCACCACCAGTTCATCGGAATGAATGGTTACTCCCACTGTGGTCGCCATCTTCTGTAGAGTCGAAAAAAGTTTATTGATTGAATGAATGGGTTTACAATCAAATTTTCTCGATTACGGAGGAAGAGAAGATTGATTTGACTTCTCTTTTAAGGTGGGTTCTCGGTGGCGATAGGATGCTTCACTCAATGCTCACGTTGAGATTGCTTCCCGTTGACGATCAGAACAGAGTTGCAGATGATCTTGAGATTGCTGATGAAGAGCTTGATCTCTTTCTCGTGCGCAAGTGTTGATCTCCAAAAGTTCCAAAAGCCCCCTTCTAATGGCTGCTCACCGCCATTTATAGGGTTTTTAGCACGTAACTGGCATGTGAAAACGTGGGTTAACTGATATGGACGTGGGCATAACTGATGCCCACTATTCATTTCACGTGGCTGTCGTGGCCTTCGTGGCCTTCGTGGTCGTTGGCTTTGCTGTTATGGCGAGCTTCGAGCTTCGTTAGATGACGAGCTTCGCTCTTCATTGACTGGCTGAACCTTGATTGAATGACGAAGTTCGCTACTTGGGTGAACCGGTTGGATAACGAAGCCACGCTTGGCGAACCTCGATGCGGATGAAGGGCTTCGCCGCTTGGCGAACCTCGTCGGATGAAGGGCTTATTTGCTTGGCGAACCTCGTCGGATGAAGGGCTTATTTGCTTGGCGAGAGTCAAAGTTCACTACCGTAGGCGAACCTCGTCCTCGGTGATCATCGTGCTCACGATCTTTGTTGGCGAGCCTCGTCAAACTTTGATGTTGTAGGCGAGCCTCACAAACTTTGGTGTTGTGGGCGAGCCTCGTCAAACTTTGGTGTTGTGGGCGAGCCTCACAAACTTTGGTGTTGTGGGCGAGCCTCGTCAAACTTTGATCTTGTGGCGAGCCTCGTCAAACTTTGATGCCGCGGCGAGCCTCGTCAAACTTTGATCTTTGCGGCGAGCCTCGTCAAACTTTGATGTTGTAGGCGAGCCTCGTTAAACTTTGATGTTGTAGGCGAGTTTGGCCTATGCGACGAAGCTTCAAGCACGAGCGAGCTCAAGTCTTCGTGCGAGCTTGTGCTTGAGGCGAGCTAAGCTCCTTTACAGGCGAGCTTGCTCTACAGGTGAGCTCCAGAATATGCTACGAAGAACAAGTCGTAACTTTCAAACCGTAAGTCGGAATTAGACGAATTATATATGAAAATCGACTATCTCGACGAGACGCCAAATTCCTTCCGGTTTGGGAGATATCGACACTTTCGCCTATTTTGTAAAGTCAAGCATTCAGGTGAACTTAACCTCTAGGCGGGTCTGTCTTTCCTCAGGTGGGCCTGACTCAACTCAGATGGACCCTTAAGCTCTTTTGCTCATTCCGAGTTGCTGTGCAGGGATTAAGGCAATTTTTATTGCCTACAATAAGTGTACAAATAAGAAAGAAATATGACAACACTTGAAGATAAATGAGTTTAAATGATAATAAAAAGGTGCAAAAATAATAATTAACTAACATGCTGTAATACATGAGGTATTACAAAAAAGGCAAAAAGTGTCAATAGTTGCTCAAAAAAAATAAAAATTTCACAACTACACAAAACACACTGCCTTTTCAAAACTTAAAACAACTACACAAAACTTACTAGCACCCCCTAAAAGTTTAAAATTTGCAATTTACACCCTTAAAGTTTGAAAAATTATAGAAAACACCTCAAAAGATTATAATAAGAAAAAACATCTTGAAATTCAGAAATTTTAAAGAGTTGTCAACAACATTGATGAAATATGGGAATTACCACCATGCGGTGATAATTTGAAATTTGAAAAAAAGCCCACAAAGTTTTAAAATTTGTAAGAAACCCCTCAATAGTTCAAAATTACAAAAAAACCTAAAATTTCAAAAGTTACATCCAATACCAAAAATTTGGAATTATCAACAGGCCCTTGAAGGTATATTTTACATAAAATAACCAGAAGTTTCAAAACTTATAAAAACAACCTCAGGTTCAAACCTACAAGTATTCTAAAGTTAAAATTTAGCGACAACACATGAAATAGGAAATTAGTAGCACCAATGAACAATTTAAAATTTGTAAAAAGCACACTCAAAGGTTTTAAAATTTTTAAAAGCAACACTTCTAAAGTTCGAATCACACCAAACCCTAAAATTTGAAAATTTTGCAAATAAAAGAGAAATTATTTGATATTCTTTTATTAAGATATCTAAATTTAACTTCCAACTTAAGATTTTACTAGAACTTTTCACATCTTAAAATAATCTAAGTTGATGTTGGTGAAAAAATAACAATAATATTAGATTCAAAACATACCGTTAAGGTATAAAGTTTTAAAAAATATATTAATAGATTAAAAATTAATATTACTATATAAATTAAAGTAACTGAATATAATTTTACTCATAAGTTAGAGTAACGAAAATACATAAGTAGCATTAGTTAATAGAAAACTATATTACATATAACTAATAAACATATAACATATAGCTTACCGTTAATAAATTATATTTTACAAACATTGATCTCGATGATAATTATATTCACGGGGTAATAGAATACAAGGAATTATGTATGGGGAGACTATCGAAAAGTTTAGAGATATACTTCGAAAGAATCAAGTTGTTTTCATTTCAAATGGAGAAGTAAAAGGAATAAACCCAAATTACATAAGTGTCCATGAATCATTGAATTAACATGAGCGAAAGACATATCTATCAAAGAAGTGCCAAATGAGTTCTACTTGGAGAACATATTGAATAAATTTGTCCCAATTAAAGAAGCATTTCCATGGAAGATACAAGAAAGATTAGTAAGTACTTATTACTGTTATACTTTAATCTTCAATAAAAAAGGAAACATAAATTTATGGAATCATAAACTTATTAAATAATTACATGTAGATGTTCTTGCAATAGCAACTAATGTGAAGCCGATGATCAGCTATCTGTTACTATATGTATACCTTAAGCGAAAACTTTTTGCCTCAAACCCTCCCACAACTTGACACCTCATCACTTCTCTTCTCAAATAAAACCGCCATGTGTCATCAATCCTCACCGTCCATCTAACCATCACAAAATAAATTAAATCCATCAATCCACCAAAATTCAGAATTTATTATCTTTTATAATAAGTTTCTATAGTTTAGATAATTAGTCGGTGATTCACTTTTTAAACAATATATGTATTTTACATTAAATACATTTTAATAATGGTTGTAGTTTTTAGAAATCACCTTAATCTAATAACATGATGCTTAAAATATTCAGAATTTTATCGTTAAAATATATCTAAATTATCGTTATAAAAATTCGCTCATTATAAATGTTACAAATATAGTATACGGAAATTATCCAAAATATCCGTATGTTACATGTTAAAATCTATTTACAAACTTGATTACAAAATCTTTATAATTTTTTGATTTTCTATATCATCATAAGAATTTGGAAATTGAAAATCTTATGAGAGGAGGGAAATTTTTTTAAAAATTTCTTGTTAGTATCTATAAACAAAGAAATTTCCTTCATTATGTAATTGGTATTTATTTAAAATTTCCAAGTTTATATATCATCCTGCTAATTTTGAAATTTAAAATCTTATGAGAGGAGGGAAATTTATATTTTGAAATTTTCGCTAATATTCATAAAATTGGAAATTTCCTTCCTTATGTAATTGGTATTTATTTAAATTGCTGAAATTTATTATATGATTAGTACAATGAAGAATAGAGGATAAGAGGTGGAAATAATATTAGGTAGGTTTTGTTATTCGGTAAGATATTGAGTATCTTTTTAACTTTTTCATATCTTCTTGATTGCGTTTGTTCTGATTTCAAAATTTCAAAATCTCGTGAAGAGGGAAAGATAATTGAAGTTATTTTATGTTATTATGGTAATATTTTATGTATATTTTTCCTATAAGAAACACCGATTGTTCTAAGCAAAAAATCGAACTATCATCTTGGTTCGTTTATTTGGTAGTGTTAGGTCAAATTTTCTTTTATTTTTAATTAATTTTTAATATTTTCTAACACTCTTCAAATTACCCCCGGGCAGAGTAAATCACCAATGATTATTACCACCATCCTTTTCCATCATCCCTCAATCTCGGTGAGTTTCTTGACAACCTCCCATCTTAATTTCCATTGATTGGTTTTTTCTTGAAATATTTTATGCTTTTTTTCCACTTCTTTATTTTTAATTGTCTTCCCAATAGCATCAACAACTACTACATACTCACGCGTAAGAACTCTTCACGTTATTGGCTTTATTATTTTCAATATTTATGTGATAATTGCCCTTATATGGCCATTGATTTTATTTAATTTTTAAAGCAATTGTTATACGATTTTAATTTCAGAGCTTCTCTATGTTAAATATGTATTTATCTATGAGTTTTAATATTTTTCAGATCCTCCCGGTTATTTCCTCGATCATCGTCCAAATGACATCACCGACCACTACATATGCATATGTAAGAATCCATGAGCAATTTAATTTTTAACATATGTATCAAATTTATTACTAATTTTCATGCTTCTAATTTTTGAATTATTATTTTCTAAATTTTGAATTATTATTTTCTAATTTTCAAATTATGTTTTTCAGATCAGCAAAGATATTTCTTCCTACTAATTTCTTTTATTTTTAGAATATCTAAAAATAACTTATATTAAATTTTTGAAATTAATATAATTTGTAGAAATATCACAAAATTTGAATTTGTTTATAATCTAATCTCAACGAAATTTTCAATTTTATATCGTGATCCTATTTTTCAAATTATATCAAAATTATTACTAAATTTGTATTTAATTAATAACAAAGTTTTTAAAAATAGTAATTCTGAGATTAATGATTACCAAAATTAGAAAAATTTTTACCAAATCAATTAATATATAACAAAATAATTTTACCAAATCAATTAATATATAACGAAATAGTAAGTACCGATAATCTTAGAAATTATTTAATACTGAAATTTTTACTACTTTTGCATTTTATTAATTTAAATTTTTAGAATTTGAAATTTGAAAATTTTAAAATCTAATCGCAATAAAAATTTTGAATTTAGATCATGATCCTATTTTTCAAATTATATCAAATTTATTACTAATTTTTAATTAATTAATAACAAAGTTTTTAAAAATGGTATTCCATGATTAATGAATACCATAATTCGAAATAAAATTTAAAAATCAATTTATAAATAACAGAACAATTAGTATCAATATTTTTAGAAATAATTTAATACTGAAATTATATCAAATTTTGCATTTTAGTAATTAAATTTTTCAGAAATCAAAATTTGAGTTTTTAAAACTATTCATAACCAAAATTTTAAATTTAGATCTTGATCCGATTTTTCAAATTATGTCAAATTTATTACTAATTTTTAATTAATTAATATAAATTTTTTAAAAATAGTAATTTCGTGATTAATAAATACCAAAATTAGAAATAAATTTTACCAAATCAATTAATATATAACAGAATAATTAGTACCAATATTTTTAGAAATAATTTAATACTGAAATTATATCGAATTTTGCATTTTAGTAATTAAATTTTGTCAAATATTAATTTCAAATATTATTTGGAAATTCATCTCAGAATATGCACGTACTTTGTTTTGTTAATTTAATTGCTATTTTCCTCTGAGAATTCCTAAGTTGTCCCTAATACATTATCAAGTTCCTCATTACGCCATACTTTCGATTTTGTCTATATATTTTCTTCTATTTATATCTATTTCTATATACATTTGTTTTATTTTATTTTATTTTATTTCTCATGTTTGATTGTAGTAGTCATATTCTATAAATTCATTTGCTTCAAGAATCTGGGTTGGTAATTTATTTGGGTTGGGTTTTATTTTTATATTAAAATATTAATATTATCATAATTATAACTCAAGGTGGTTCATCTCGAATTTGCACGATCTTTGTTTTATCTAATTTGTCGTGTTATTTTGCTCTGAAATCTCGAGCCTCCTAATACATTACCGGGTTTAACATTCTATGCTACTTGATTATGTCTATAATCTTTCTCTTATTTATATCTGCTATTATATAAACAGATTTTATTTTATTTTATTTTATAGACCATGTTTGATATCTTACGTTGCTCATGACTAAAAGTTTGAATTACATCGAATGGTATTGTAACTAAGATGTAGAGAAGGAAATTGATAGGGGTTTAATTTTAATTAATTTCATATGATTTATATACATTAATAGCATTATACAATAGTATTGATTATGGGGTTTAATTAATGTTTTATGTTATGAAATTTATTTATATATTTTAATGTGCTCTTATTCTTCTCTACAAACATGCAAATTTTCTATTAAAGATAAATATTTTTAATTGTTGATTAGTCACTATAATTGATGTTTTAAAAGTATTATATGAAACATTGAACATGAAATAAGTAGTCCATAAAAATTTTGATTTTTAAAACTTTATTACATATTCAAACATATAAAACATAAAAGTTTTGAATTTTTTATTAGACCCTATAATTAATGTTTTCGGTGACACAGTTTGGTTGGTGATTTGCCTCGACGCTAATTAAGCCTATTAAACCAAATAGGTAGATTTGATTTTTGCCATCTTTGTATGATGCTACTTTGCCTATTTACTAATATTTTAATAATCATTATTCTCAATTTTATTTTCAATATTGTTCTTTAAATTTAAGTGTTTAATCATTAATTTTAGTCCCTAATCATTAATGTCACTATTGATTTCTCATAAAATTACATTCCCTAATTTGTTTTCAATATCTAAGTGTTTGCTCAAAATAAATTGTAGTAGTCATATTATACCAAATTTATATTACTTAAATACCAAAACCAAAATATTATAAATTGTATAATCAAATTTGAATAAATATTATCGGTTATTTTAAAAATCTAAAATATTTAAAATATTGTTGGTTATATAAATTTTTAATAAAAGTAAATGGATTTTATATGATTTTGATTGATTACTTAACATAAACGTGTTAAAAGATAATGATAAATATTGTAATCTGAAAATAATATTTTCTAAACACTTAGAGATCTTATAATCAATTATCTTTAGATCACAGTTATATATATATATATATATATATATATATATATATATATATATATATATATATATATATATATATATATATATATATATATATATATATATATATATATATATATATATATATATATATATATATATATATATGCAGATTTATATTCCTTAAACACTAAAACAAGAATTATTTTAAATTATAATAAATAAGATCTTTAATTCTAATTAAATCATCTTATCAATCAAATCTATTAAAAATATATTACCATATTCTAAAAATTCAAAATTTTTAACATGCCAAAAATTTAAAAATAAACAACAATTGAAAATTCTTTCAATTTATAATTTCAGATTTGCTAATATTTTTATAAAAGTATAAAGATTTTATTAAATTTTTACCAAAATTAATAATTCATTAATTGATTAATAAGTCATTTTTATAATAGTATTGTATTAAATTTATTTATATGGATTACCTTATAGTGTAAGTTAAATTATTAACCACAATTAAAATATTAATAAAACTTTATTTAAAATATTGAAGATTGCTTAATATAATCGAAATAAATAAAATATAATAAATAAAATAATGATACACATAATTCAATTTGACTAATTTAAAATCCTCTCACATCTCCAATTTAAATACTACACAAATGCAAAAAAATTGATTTTATATAATAAACGTTTAAATTTAAATATAAAAGTTAGATTAAAATGAGTGATTAATCACATTAGATTTATTAATGTTGATAGCGGTGGTCAGGTTCTCATTAAAAATAGTAACAATGTATTTTCAGGGTTAGATTTTAAAGCGCAATTTTGACAAGATAACCTCACCACGCTTCCTCGGCGTCTTTTCTTTCCAACATCCGCGATTCTTGGAGATTTTCCTTGTTTAAAACAAACATACTCCTTCCTTCTTATTTCACCACTTCCCGGCTCTTTCTGAGTAGTCCAAGCCCTTACACTAAACCCAGCTGCTTTAGCGTAAGCATTGTAGAATGTCACAATGATTATCATATTTTAATTACAAATTTATACCCTCATTACCTATTTTATATGAATAAATATCCTGCTAATAACTGTTTTTATCTTAATTTCCAGGTTAATGGAGTATTATTGAATAAGAGCCCAAATGAAGATTATTTCAAGCTCAAAAGATCTCTAATGAAGCCCAGAATGCCTAAATCCAAAGCCCACGACTAAGTTTAGAAGAAAAATCTCAACACACATCACTTTCTTGGTCAGAATTATTAATAACTTGGCATACAATTGAGAATCAAATCAAATATGGAAAAAATAAAGTCAAATTCGTGCTCAGGATGGTCAACCGCAAAGAAAATGCGATATCTCTCAATCCGGGAAGCAGAATTCAACATATTATATATGAAAATCGCCTATCTCGACGAGACGGAGCCATCCAAGTTACCAGATTCTCAAAATTTCATCAGAAACAGCGGGTTATGATAGAAATCCGAATTTAAGTGATATATATTCAATTATTTGAAGGCCAAGTTAAATTCTAAGAAGCCCAAGAGCATTTAAGAGAAGCCCAAGAGTCTTAAAAGAATTAAATACAAAAGAAATAAAGCCTACAAAGCCCATCTCTCAAGGATTAAATCAATGGTCTAGATTATTTGGAGAGATCCTATGGCTATGAGGGTTGTTTAGGGGCTAACCTAAATCCTATGGTTGTGAGTGTTACTTGGGGGCCAAGGCAAATCCAAAGGTTGTGAGAGATTCTTGTTATCTATAAATAGAGGGGTAGAGTGAGGGCTTGAGATTGTGAAATATTTTGTAAAAACTCCATTTGGAGAGGAGGGTTACTCTTAATTGAGAAGACCTTCCAAAAATTATAACTTTTGTTACACAATAAATGAAATTTTTCACCTTCAATTTCCTTTCTCTTCTTCTAATCCAAGGACCAAAGGAGGATTAGATTAAGATCAGGAGTTGTTGGTTTCTATTTTATTTCTTTTTCATTTTCTTTCTTGTTCATTTAATTGCTTTGTAGCTTATGTTCGCGGGGAAAATTATTTTGTTATTCATTGTCGTTGAACTTGCTTATAGCTTCTTGGGCCTACAACAAAATTCAAACAAAGAAAAATCGCTTTTATTTTAAGGCGCATAATGAAAACAAAAGATTATAACTTTTTCTCAGATGAACAAACGCCGGATCTCTATTATACGGATCCTCGCTTTGTGGGTTCTTCCCCGTGTCGGACTTAAATCGTCCGTGGACCACCGCAATTCGATCCGTGGAGACCGGGTTACGGAACTACTGAGGCGTGAAGGGGCTCGTTTCCGCGAAAGCGAGGCGCTAAGGGGATCACACTCATGAAGGAGAGGATCGCCGGGGATCACACTCACGAAGGAGAGGATCGCCGAGCGTGAGATCTACTAGGAGAAATCACAGCTATTACGTAGCCGACCGAATTAAACACCTCGCGATTGTAGATCGGCGTTGACTAAACTCGTGCTCGGCTCGGAATCAGTGCGCCACGCGGCCAGGATCTCGCGAGAACTCTTCAGAAAATCCCAAAATCCAGTTCCTGAAAAATCCCATCGTCCTCCCCCCCAAACAACGAGGAAGACCCCCCCTATTTATAGAATGGGGGGGAAGAAAGCCGAGCCACAAGTGGCTCGGCCACTTGGCCGAGGCATCTCAGCCAAGTTGGCCGAGGTCTTGTTTTCCACCGTTTTTTCCCGCCGTTTTTCTCGGTCTTCCGGCGTAATTTTCCTCCGGTGACGTCGCTGTTATGTTTGAGTCCGTATCTGATCAACTTTTAGAGCTCAATCGGTTCATTTGCGTTGACGGACTAAGTACGGTTGATTCCGTCTCGTCGACGTTTGAGTTTAGTCAACTCGCCTCGTCGAACTTCGTCATCGGGTTTATTCCACGATACGTCGTTTTGTTGACTCGTACGCCTTGTCGACTCACTTTGCGCGCTCGCCGACTCGCTTTATGCTTTGGCGCGAATCACGCCGCCGCCAGCTTCCGGTCGCTGTCGGATGGGTCGGGTTGTCACCCGCCACGAGTCACGCTTCGCATCGATAAGAAATTTTCAATGCCTACAGATACCCCCTCCAAAGTGTTCCAGTCTCGATTTTTGACGAGTCTGGGACACTTTGGATATGATGAGCCCTTCACCCTTCAGTCGGTGTGATAGGACTCGTGAATGACCTTGGCGTTTGATCTCTCCACTCCTTTCAGTCTTTCCAGTGCTTTGTAGGATTGCTGAAGGTATTACGGTGCTGCATTTTTTTGTCTGACCGTTGTCGAGATCTTGACCAGAAGTCAATAAATAAATTTCTTTTAAGATTAGCTCCAGTATTTGGTTCCTCCAATCCTCTCAGGTTTTCCAGTGCTTTGTAGGATACCCGGGGGTGTTATGGTACTGCATTTATTGCTTGACCGTTGTTGGAATTTCGAATTGTAGCTGATTAAATTCCCTTGTTATTGACTCGTGTTGGTGAACTGTCATCCAATCGACCATCGGGATTCCTCCATTGATCTGGAAATCCTTTGCTGCGACGCATTAATTGGCGCCAAACTATCCTTCACTCGGCGAGTGCAACGCGTTGACCGACGTGCGATCTTATGTGGATCCGAAACGTTGATCCGTGAATCCTTCGGCGACGACACGTTGGTAGGCGTCATTTACTGTATTACTCCTTGTTGGAGTAGGATTTATCCCTCTTCGAGGTTCCACAGTGGGAGGAAACTGAGGGTTATCGAGTTATCCTTAAGAATATGGTAATATTCTCCAGGAACTTCTCGTTAAGAATTAGGAAATAGTTTATACTCGTAATCCTATTTGGAGTAGGATTGGGCGACGCGTTGATCGGCGTCGATGTGATCCGCATGATCGAGTTATCCCTAAGAATATTTTTTGTGGAAATATTCTTCCGGGAACTTCTCGACAAATTAGGAAACAGTTTATACTCGTATTCCTAGTTGGAGTAGGATTAGGCGACGCGTTGATTAGCATCGATGCAATCCGCACGATCGAGTTATCCCTAAGAATATTTTTATGGAAATATTCTTCCGGAACTTCTCGACAAATTAGGAAACAGTTTATACTCGTAATCCTATTTGGAGTAGGATTGGGCGACGCATTGATTTGCGTCGATGCAATCCGCACGATCGAGTTATCCCTAAGAATATTTTTTATTATGGAAATATTCTTCCGGGAACTTCTCGACAAATTAGGAAACAGTTTATACTCGTAATCCTGATTGGAGTAGGATTGGGCGACGCATTGATTTGCGTCGATGCAATCCGCACGATCGAGTTATCCCTAAGAATATTTTTTATTATGGAAATATTCTTCCGGGAACTTCTCGACAAATTAGGAAACAGTTTATACTCGTAATCCTGATTGGAGTAGGATTGGGCGACGCATTGATTAGCGTCGATGGCCTTCGCGAGGTGTTATCTTGCCGAATAAACCTTCAAAATCTTTCCAAATATAGCGGAGGGAGTAGGGGCCAATCAACGGACTGATTTGGCACTATTTTGTCATCCGGATAAGGTTCCAATTAGGACTCCTAATTAGGAACT
Organism: Asparagus setaceus; assembly: GCA_012295165.1. Classification (NCBI taxonomy): domain Eukaryota; kingdom Viridiplantae; phylum Streptophyta; class Magnoliopsida; order Asparagales; family Asparagaceae; genus Asparagus; species Asparagus setaceus. The sequence continues at coordinate 20,669,349 of CM022706.1, forward strand.
GATTTGGTTCCTTTTTGAATATCCAATTGGGTTCCAATTAGAATTCCTACTTGTTGCCAAATAGGACTCCTTATTCAAAGAGGATTGGGTCTATGTGGGATTGTTATAAATACCCACAAACCCTCTTTCATCTTGACCTAGGTCGGCCCCCCCTCTTGCTCTTTTTCTCTTGTTTTCATCTCGTCTCTTGCCGTCTCATCTCTCTCAAACAACGAGGTACATGCACGAGTATTTTACGACGTCTTTTTCTTCTTCTTCTTTCTTTTTGTTTTTTTTTGCATATTAAAGCCACTAAACGAAGGAAGCTGAACGGCGATCGCCGGCTTGAGGGCGTTGCACCGAAGGCGATGCATGAGTTTCGCCCCACTGAGCGCCTGGGAGTTCTGGCTGAGCGCCGGCCTTCCTGGTTGACCGGCACCGCTGTGTTCTCGGTCATGGTTAGCGAGCCACGACCTGACCGGCGGTCCTTTATGCTAAATTTTTGATTTTTCAAGCGCATATCGACTTTATTCGTCCTTTCAGCTTCCGTCGCCGCTAAGATCTCATGTTCCAAGGAGTCGATCGACTTCATGCGGCGTGAATGCCGCCTCCTTCTTTGGTGGTGCCAACGTTATTATCTTCGATACGTTGTATCCCCGCCTTCGCCTCCTTTGTGAGGCGATTGGGAAGAGCCAAATCCTCCTTTGTGGGGACCGACGCCGATTCTCGCTTCATCTTCTCATGTGTACACTCGTTACGACCCGCCGTTCTCCTTTGTGGCGATTGGGAAGAGCGAGATTCTCCTTCGTGAGGATTGAGGCTTCAAAGATCACCCGCCTCGATATCTTTAACGGAGCGATTTCATACCGCACTCTACTCAGAACGGATATATATTGTCGCTTTGTTTACACGACTATATTTATCGCTCGGTATTCGATACGATAAAATCGTCAGATCCGCTATAAGGTCGGACTCAATCTATGTAAGATGAATTCAACGCTTTTACTAACCGAATATTTTCTCGATTTCGCTTGATTATTCCTCGAGCTTTTCCGACTTACGCGGTTGACGGACGCCATAGTGAATATTATTCCACGGTGACGATCCCGCTGATTTTTATCTCGCCGATTTGCACCCGTACATCAGCGGAGGCGATTCGTGATCAGAAGTTGAGGGAGTTCCCGCGATTCTCGATTATTGGTCACCGATGCGCCACTTGTAAAGATTCCAGCCCATCAACCTTTGCGAAAAATAGATTATCCGTTCGTGACTCGCTTAAGGATCCGTGATACGCTTTTATCGAGTGAGCGTGGTTGAACACGATGACGGAGGTCCTTTGTATATTCCCGGATACCTCGTCTCTCATTGATCGATCTCGACGCCATGCCGTGGACACGCCGTATGTCTTGGCGTCGACCGGGCATGATCATATCCATTGCGGATTTATTACCCAACACCGGTTCCAGTTCCAACAGAATCGTGATCATCGGCCTTCGTCCCGAATTGTGGGTTGGACACACCGCCTGCGATGAGCTTTTGTTTCGCCGACTTTGAAGAATGCCTACCATTACGTTGGAAGATGCGTCATCTAGTCATAGATTTTACGGTTGGGTTCACTCATCGTAAACATTGGTGGGGTCGGCACGAAACTATGTCCTCAACCGATGGGAGGGAGAACTTCATGTTTGCGGCCTGTATTCAGCGATTCGTGCCACCATGTATGGTCTTCCAATTAGCGCCAACCATTTCTTCACCTTATTCGAGCTCTATAATTCAGATTCGAATACGTTTTTCACCAAACACGGCGAGTTGGGGCTGGCTTTACATGAGATGTATCGTATCTCAGGTCTACCCATGGGGAAGATGCTGTATCAGGAGTATTTCCCTTCCAATCAGGAACTGAGCCGGCTGAAGGAACACACGCCCGATCGTTACAAGACTTTATGGGATCTCACTTGTCATTATTATATAGCTCTGGCCCAATCTGAACCTTGCGCCAAAAGGAAATTGCAAGTGAGTGCGAGCAGTTCGCAAGCATTTGTTCCAAAGATTTGGAGGACAAATCTGGCGAGGAAATATGTGAACTGTCACCGCTCACTCCTTCGAAGGTTAATGAACTGATCGAGAGGTCCGAGGCTAACTCCTATACGCTCAGCTACGCCGCAGATGGCTTTCCCCCAGGGACCAAGTTTGCAACCTTTCTGTGGCATGCGGTGAAGCCTATCCAGCCGACAACTCTTCTAGCCGGCTACCTTGCAATCTGGTTGAAGAAATATGTGGCTCCACATCAATCCGATGATGCTTTACCCTTGGAGGTCCTTTATCCTGCAGCTCAGCTTGCCCACAAAAAGAAACTCTCTCCTTCCAAGAATGGTGGCCAATATTCACCGTGGTTGCGATATAGCCCGTAGCTACTCAGAGAAAGGATGAGCCATCATCACGTATTTCTTCCGTCCGAGTAGAGCTCCCATATACCTATTTGATGGCTTGGCTGGTCCTTCATCGTCCCGACATGATGTCGGCGCCGGGTTCCACAGATTCGTCTACTCCTTTCTTGCGGTTGATAGAGGATTGCAGATGGAAAGGGCGGGCTTTACAGAGATCAAGAAACGATGCATTCATAAAGGGTGGATCTTTTCCGATGTTTCCCCGCCTCGGGTCAATATGGTGAGTCCTTGGTCGACGAGGAGGTGCCGAAGATACAGCAGACTTCGCTTGACATTGGCTGTTTTAACTGGCTAGTGAACATCAGGCCAGGGTATCTCATTTTCCGAGTAAAGGAGGAATGCTTCATTGAGCCTTATCTTCCTCGCCGTTTGCTCGCCACGGCATGCACCAACTTTATGTTGGGAACCCGAACCGGCCCGCACTCGTGGTGGACTTGTGGATGGCCTTCGAGCATGGTTGTGGAGTGTCATGGGATGTACCGTGCTAGATTCGGCCTCTCGAGCTCGACCGCCACTGAATCGACGCTCTCCATTGTAGTTGGCTATTAGTAGCTAACGAGCCAGTCCCTGTGAGGGCTATCTCAGATCTGGTGGCCGAAGCATCGTTGCGAGCCGACACTCAGACATCCCCAGATGCCGCTCAAGCTCAGAGGAAGCGCCACCAATCTTATCGACCGGGTGAGGTTGAGGAGGAGTTCCACAACTCTGACGCTGCGACTTTAGGAGAGGACCAAGCGGAGGCAGCAGTTTATGAGAAGAACCTCGGTACTCTCTCCTTTTCCCCTTCGTTTTCTCATCCTTTCTATTGGATTCCTCATTCAACTGAATTTTCAGGAAAATCTGTTGAAGAAGAAGAATTTCGACCTTCTCGAGGGGTTAAACGAAAGAGATTAGCCCATAAGACTCGCGTGAATCCTCGGTCCTTTGATATAGACTTGACCAGCGATGATCCAGTCAGCGACGGAGGTAACCATTCGCCGTGATGTAACCTGAAATTTTCGCTTTGGAGACTAACATTTCTGCATGCATGCGGGGTTTTAGAGATTATGATTCGCTTTGATTTTCCTCACCACACCTCATGGGCCTTCCGCCATGCCGAGCCAAGTTTTACTCAACAAATGTATGGAGCTATGGCGAGGAGGCCGATGTAGGACCCGATTCGTGAACCCGTGTACATCTAACATCGATAACTCCTTTCTCGATGGCTTAATGCGAGAATTGAACGACTCGGAATTCGTACCCCCACTAATTGCCTCTTCACTTTTTTTGCTCTTTTAGAGAGATTGCAGGAGACAAATGCACAAACCGAGACTAGGCAAGCTAACCCTACCGTAGGAGGTAAGTAACTTTACCTATTGTTCGTCAACTCTTAGTTGCATTCGTTTCCCTAATGCCTTCTTTTTCAGACTTCTCAATGGAAGATTTCGTGGAAGCTGGATTATACGGCAACACTTCCATGGATGACCTGCTACGCGCTTGGTCACAGAATGGCGATGCATTTGGTGAAGATTTACCCGAAGCTACAATCCCTGAAGAAGGTATGAATTTTCTCTTCAATTAATTATAGGACCAGCCATTTGGCCAATACTACTATAATTAAAGGAGCCTGAGAAATTCCCTTTTGTGTAGTGGCAAGCACTCCTCTTCCCGCCGCTTCTTCGAGTCACCAGATAGTATTCCAAATGATAGGTACTCCTCTCGATAGACTCGCCACCCCTCGAACTATATGGCGAAGGAAAAGGGTAAGAATCCTCTAACCGCATATGTCTTCGCCCATTTTTTTGATTGAAGATTCTAAGGTCCTCTTTTCTTTTGTGTAGAGCCTACATCTCGACTCCATGATCCGGGCGAGCTTAATGCTAGATGAAGATCCATCCCATTTTATTATCCGCTTGAAGTACGCTCGTTCTTTTCCTTGGTGAACACGGATCGAAAAGGTTCTCCATGGCGGTTTTCTTCATCAGCTCAAAGCATCGCTTGATCCGTGGACGGCCTTGATACGGGATATGGGTTACCCCGAGTTAGCTCAAGCCATTGCTGACGACCTCGTTCAACTCGAGAGAAAGTTTCAGAGATTTCAAGAACTGCGGGCAGCTGGAGCTTCCTCATATGTAGCCGCCATATCGACTCGCTTAGAGGCATGGCGCGATGCTCGTGTCTTCTCTGGGCTCGAAGTCCGGATCTGGAGAACCGGCGCCGATCTTCAGACTGTTGTTCTTGAGACATATTCTTCCCTAAGCCATATCCGTGACCGATATTGTGGCGAAAAGGAGAGGATAATATCGCCGTGGGAGAGCTCCATGCCGAGGAAGATAAGATGAGTATTTTGGAGCTGGCCAAGGCCAACAAGGAAGAAGCCCTTGTCATCACGTCTAGGGAACTCGACCTGTCGAAGCAGAAACTGGCCGAGATTGAAAAGGTGGCGACGAAGACACTAAATACCGATGAGGAGTCCTTCAGGGCTGAGTTGCAGGGAGAGCTCCACCAAGTTTATAGTGATGAAGTATCTCAGCTCGAATAACAAATCCTTTGTCATAGACTTGACGTTTAAACAGTTGTAGCTCCTTCTATATTTATTTCAAATGAATAAGATTTATTCCTTTCATTGTTTATTATGATTCTTTTACTTCGTCAGAAATAATTAACCATAATACTTATAGGATTTTTGGCAAACCCTCAGCCATCAACGGGTTTGATTAGCCTTTACCAACTACCGCTTGAGTTGGGCTAGCGGCGGATTATCCGGATCCGCTCAAGACGCGGACGCTGTGCTAAAAGAATGAAACTCTTCTAGACTTGTTGCTATGATATTGAATACATAGGCTCGGTACTCTTTACGGGCAAGAGACCACGACAGCGTGTTACCGTAGACTCATCCCATCTTAGGCTTCGGATAAAATACCCCGTAATCAAACTCGTGTCTTCTTCAATCGGAAAGACTAAACCGCAACGCTGTGAGGCGCTGGCTTTATCCCTTCTTAGGCTTCGGATAAAATACCCTTAATCAAACTCGGTCTCTTCTTCAATCGGAAAAGACTAAACCGCAACGCTGTGAGGCGCTGGCTTTATCCCTTCTTAGGCTTCGGATAAAATACCCCGAATCAAACTCGGTGTCTTCTTCAATCGGAAAAGACTAAACCGCAACGCTGTGAGGCGCTGGCTTTAGGGTTATTGGCCAACCCTCACCCTCAACGGGTTTGATGAGCCTTTACCAACTACCGTTTGAGTTGGGCTAGCGTGTAGATTATCTAAATCCGTTCTACACGTTGTGCTAAAAGAATGAAACTCTCTTAGACTTAATGTTACGATGTTGAATACGAGGCTTCGCTTTTTCACTCGAAGACTAACCCGCGAGCGTGTTAGGCCGACCTACCCCGCTTAGGATTCGATCAAATTCCCAAGAAGAATCTTGGATTAAGGAGTTTTGATTGATAGGATTAAATTGGTGAGAGAGGAGGAACTTTATGTTCTATTCCTCAGAATGAAACCAATAGCAGGGGCCTGCTATAGGAATCAAGAGGGTTCAGACGTCCTTCAGTCGGACGACTTGATCCAAACAATCTCGGCGCATACCTTCAGTCGGCGCTACCTAAGATGTAAGATGGAACTAGAAGTGGGTTCTCCACTTCGAGAACCGAAAGGACTCAGCGACCTTCACGGACAACCCGGTTCGAAAATCCCGGCGATACCTTCACCGGCGCTACCTAAGATGAAAGATGGAACTAAAAGTGGGATCTCCACTTTGAGAACCTAAAAGACTCAGCGACCTTCACGGACAACCCGGTCCGAAAATCCCAAGACATACCTTCACCGGCGCTACCTAAGATGAAAGATGGAACTAAAAGTGGGATCTCCACTTTGAGAACCGAAGACTCAGCGACCTTCACGGACAACCCGGTTCGAAAATCCCGGCGATACCTTCACCGGCGCTACCTAAGATGAAAGATGGAACTAAAAGTGGGATCTTCACTTTGAGAACCGAAGACTCAGCGACCTTCACGGACAACCCGGTTCGAAAATCCCGGCGATACCTTCACCGGCGCTACCTAAGATGAAAGATGGAACTAAAAGTGGGATCTCCACTTTGAGAACCAAAAGACTCAGCGACCTTCACGGACAACCCGGTCTTTAAATCCCGACGATACCTTCACCGGCGCTACCTAAGATGAAAGATGGAACTAAAAGTGGGATCTCCACTTTGAGAACCGAAGACTCAGCACCTTCACGGACAACCTGGTTCGAAAATCCCTACAAGATACCTTCAATGGGCGCTACCTAAGATGAAAGATGGAACTAAAAGTGGGATCTCCACTTTGAGAACCGAAGACTCAGCGACCTTCACGGACAACCTGGTCCGAAAATCCCTACAAGATACCTTCACCGGCGCTACCTAAGATGAAAGATGGAACTAAAAGTGGATCTCCACTTTGAGAACCTAAAAGACTCAGCGACCTTCACCGGACAACCCGTCTCGAAAATCCCTACAAGATACCTTCACCGGCGCTACCTAGGCATAGGATGGATAGAACCCTTCCGCTTATCACGAAGGGATCTTACACTTAGAGAGGAAGAATTTTATGTTCTTTCTCCCAAGAAAAGGATTTTGAGTGGGCCTCTTGTTCATAGAAGGAATCAAGAGGGATTTTGGTAATGTACCGTAAAATTTGTAGACCTACCGCCAAGGAATTTGATCGGTGGGGAAATTATGATGGAGGACAAATCTAGGGTTATCCTCAAGAAAAGTGGGTGAAACATCCCACGAGGAACTTCCCGTCGAACGGGTTATCCCAAGATACTAAGGGTAGTATTTCTTCAGAACTTCCCATTTATCTAAGATTAATTGCCTGGCCGCCATTTTGGGTAATTAGGCGATACGCACCATTAGAGTAGACCGCTTCTATTACAAACGGACCTCCCATTTAGGTTCAATTTACCTTTCTTTTAGAAGTGAGGATTATCGGTCGTCGAGCAGCGAGGACCAAATCTCCTTCTTTAAAACTCCGTTGTCGTACTTTCTTGTTGAAAGCTCTCGACATCCTAGCTTGGTAGAATTCAATGCATTGTTGAGCTTCCAGGCGCTTTTCATCCAACATCTCGAGCTCTTCGAGACGTTTCTGATGCTGTTCTTCGATCGTCATCTCCGTTGCAAGGGCGATGCGGAGTGACGGAATCTGGATTTCCAATGGGAGAACTGCTTCACACCCGTAGACCAGGGAATATGGGGTTTCTCCAGTTGGCGTATGACGCAGGTGCGATATGCCCAGAGTGCTTCTCCGAGTTTATCATCCCAATCTCGCTTGTTATTTTTCACAAGCTTCGACAAAATTTTGATGATTGTCTTGTTGAACGCCTCAGCTAATCCATTTGCAGCTGGATTATAAGCTGTTGACGAGACGTCTTGTATTTTGAATTTCTCGCAAAACCTGATGAAGGAATTGCTGATGAATTGGGGACCGTTGTCATGCACGATCCGTCTTGGAACACCGTGTCGGTAGATGACATGGTGTTTGATAAATTTAATGACGGTATCGCTTTACTTCTTTCAACGGGATTGCTTCACCACTTAGAGAAGTAGTCGGTGATCGCTAGAATAAACCGACGCTTTGACCGATGGAGGAAAATGGGACCTACGACGCCCATTCCCATGTCTCAATGGCCGTGATGTGGTCAAGGATGCAACCGCCTCGAGGCCGATGCATATAATTCGCGGAATTTGACACGCTGGCATTTCCGGCGATACGATCGCCATTAATCATTGTTGGCCAAAAGTAGCCCATTCTCCGATTCGATCAGAGTTTGGGACCAGCCGGTGCGCACCACATTCACCTTCGTGTGCTTCCCGAAGGACCTCTTACGCCTCTTTGTTTGAGAGGCATCGGAGTAAAGACCATCGCATTCTGCCATATAGCATCCGGCCTCGTGTTGTAAAGAATCTTGAGCTCTTCGCCGATTGACTCTTCTCCCTCACGCCTTCCGCTAATACCATGTAAGACGTAATCGATGATAGGAAAGCGCCAATCTCGAGGCTCCAACTTGGTTTGGGTTGCATGTACCTCTTTAGTAACTACCCCCTTATCTTCTTGTGCCTCATTGTATATTGGTACGAAGAGTTGGTGAGTCCTGACCGTAACTAGTTGCTCGGTCTCGTAAGGTTGTGCTAACGACACAGCTAACGCCGTATCCAAGGTAGCCGCTCAAGGCTGACATATTCGATGAAGAACTCTTCAACGAAGTCCGCCATTTTAACGGCTACCGATGATAGGGGACTGATCGTGGTTCCTAACTTCGAGTCACCACGGACCGCTTAACTATCAATTGCGAATCGCCAGACGCCGAGATATTCGACCCCAGCTCCTTGGCGAAACTAAGTCCAATAAGTAACGCATTGTATTCGCCACGCTATTAGAGCAAGGTTCGAGTGAATAAGCACGGGCATGACATGATTCCTGGGAAATCAAGACAACTCCGACTCCAAATGAGATTTTAGAACATCCGGGCACTTGCCACATTAGTGGCCCGAGAAGTTCACAAAATACAGCCATATTTGTTGGTGCGATGTAGTGTTGACTTCGTGGACTTCATCCAAAGATCATCATATAGCTCAATCATGCTCGTTCGTCATGTACTAAGAGATCGCAAATCGCTTGTCCTTTAACCGACTTTTGTTGCTTGAAGTGCAAGTCATATGGGACAAGAGCAAAGCCTATTTTGCCAACCGCCAACTCATTGAGGCCGGCCGGTCATAAATATTCGACCGGATTTACGTTAGAGATGACATAAATCGCTCGTCCGACTAAATAGTGCCGCATTTTCTCAATCGCGAACACTAATGCAAGGCACCTTCAACCATTGGGTATCGACTCAAAGACCACTAATATTCTTTAGGTAATACGCCGCCTGCTCGGACCGCCGCCGCCGCCCCGCAGTAAGGCGCTTAACGAGTGATCCGTCGCCTTGACGTGAAATCAAACGGTTTTCCGGATCGGTGCAACAAGAACAGGAGGTTTAGCGAGATACAATTTGATCTCTTCAAATGCCTTCTAGCAGGCGTCGTCCCAAATAAACGAGACGCCCTTCTTGTTCAACTTAGAGAATGGTCGGACTTCCCGTGATAGGTTCGATATGAACCGCCGGATGTATGCTGCCCTTGTAACCCCCGAAGTTCTCTCAGATTTGAGGTTGCAACTCTTGAATCGCTTCCACTTTGTCGATCGACGGGATGCCCTTATTAGTGACGATAAAGCCGAGGAACTTGCCACCGACATCCCAAGGAAGGATTTGGCAGATTCATCTTTAGTCGATGGGTTCGCATGAGCTCAATACCGCTCTAAGATCTTTGATGTGATCTCCTTTGTCACGGATTTTCACCACCAAGTCGCCGACGTAACATTCAACCATTTTCCTGAGATGGTCCCGAAAATTTTCGCCATCGCCGCTGGTACGCCAAAGATTTTTCAGCCGAACGACATGACCGTAGCAATATATACCGAGCATGCTCAACGCTGTGCTTGGCATCATCGGGTGCATCTTGATCCGATTGTAACCGAGAAACCATCCATGAATGACATTCTTTCAAATCCACACGATTGTCGACTATGACATCGTGATTGGAAGAGGAAAGTCATCTTTCTAGCAAGCGCCGCTGAGGTCTCTCAGAGTCGCATCCTAATCGAATCATTCTTCTTCATGACCGGGACTATATTCGCCACCCAATCCGGATGTTGAATTTCTTTGATGAATCCCGATTCTATGAGTTTCTTCACTTCGTCAACGATTGCCTGCAAGATTTGTGGGTGAAACCATCTTTGCGGTTGCTTGACAGGTTTGACATCCATCTTGATGTTGAGGCGATGTGTCGCCACATTAGGGTCGAGTCCTGGCATGTCCTCGTAGCTCCAGGCGAATACATCGATATACTCCCTGATTAGAGCGATCAACTCTTCCTTCTCTTCCGAGGGAAGAGTATTGCTGATGTTTATGAGCTTAGGATGCTCTTCGTCACCCATATTAACCTGGACTACCTCGTCCTTAGTGGGGGCTCTTTGTTCGATCTATCCCCAAACCGCCTTTGAGTTGATGGATCCATGGGTCTTCCCATGTTGGCATATCTTCATCACTCTCAATAGTAGCAGATTGACCGTAGCCATATTTGACATCAAAGCCTTGAAAGCTTCTCCAGGTCGGTGTCTGAGTCCCAAGCCAAGAATCGATTTAATGTCCATCTCCTCATCGGGTGGATTATCATCAATCAGCCTTGAGCATTCATCTTCTGAGGAGGACTCGTATCCCAACCCCCGTCTAAATGCATAGTAGTTATCCGGCTTCCCTCTTGGGACATATGCCGCTTTGGGAGGGACTCGAGGACCTCGTCCAAAACATAGACCTTCCCCTTGCGTCAAGTTGTACCCCCACTTCTTCATGATACCCAGTGTTTCTGGACTATATCTGAATGTGTGGAGGATAGGCCCATTATCATCTTCATCTTCTTCTAAGAAATGATTCAAGGTTGGAACTGCATCTCCTTTTCCGTAAACCAAGTCTTTTTCACTACTTGATCTTCGTGGGATGACGAGTGTTGTCCCAAAGGAGTCTCGGAACTGCTTTTGTGTAAAGCAAGATGACCGAGTTGGTAAGTGCGTACCGATTGTTGTATAAACCTCGCCATCACGCCATTCAAAGACAAAGGATACTCTAAATCGCCATTTATTGATTCATCGCAATTTGCCAATTACAATGTTCATCCGACGATTCTTCATCGCCAAGATTGATTACAAGGTACAATGTTATTTAAAACAAAACCACCACTATAACCAAGCCCGGCCGTATCGCCTTCTTCACCGTCCGCGCCTTGGGCCGATGATTCGCCGGACTCATTACCGTAGAGGAGAGAATCGGTGAAATAATTCTCCATCCCTTAAACGGTTGTTTGTCCGCGACCACCGCCTTGACTCATTATTCGTGTCTACATATTTGAGACACCGATGAAGAGTAGATGGGACTATAACGCTATCGTGGATCCAAGGTCACCCAACAATAAGTTATAGGAAGTCTCACAATCACATAACAAGTGACTTCAACTTTAAGTCCCCATTTGGCACTTTATCCGGATTTTACCAAGCGGCCGAGACCCGCTGGTGTTAAATCCGTAGATCACAGTTCGCTGATGCCATCGGGCAGGATTTCAAGGTGATACATGAGGTGCAGGGGCATGATGCTCACAGCGGAACCCGGATCGACTTGGATCCGGTTAACTTCACTAGAGCCAATATACCCGGTGAAGTATAGCGGCCTATCGTGCTTGGAATTCCTTGTCTGCATATCCTCTTTTATAAAAGTGATGCGGGAAGTGCTTAGCCGCAAGGTTGCACTGCAATGACTCTTCCGCTCTGGCTTAACTGGGTGAGGAAGACCTCGAATCGCCGTGGCTTCTTGAAGAGCTTCTCTTGTCTCTTTTGATAACCGCAACAGCTCGTAAAGAGTGATCCTTGCAGGAATATTAGCCAATTGGGCCATAACGTCGAAACGATATGGGGAGTTAGAGGTTCCCGGTTTGTCTCTTCTAATCGGGTGATTGAACCGAGACTGCTTCGGGAGCTGAACTTCTTATGGCTGCTTCGTTGTGGCTTCTTTGGCAGCCACCTGCTGTTGCGCTTTCTCGGCGCGAGTGAGGGGAATTGTTGGTACCCCACCGACAGCGCCTTGGCATTTGGGTCGGGACTTCCGGTACTTGTATTTGTCCTCGTGTCCGCCTCCTAGTGGCGTGGCTTCGTGTTCCGCCGGCCACTGAATGTCACCACCGCTCGCCATCTCCCAATTATGAAAGTAGCATGACATGCCTTTCCTTTGACTTTTCTTCGATGAAGAAGAAGCTACCCATTGATCATCTTCAAGGTGTCCGGTGGACCCACGATTTCGCCATTTGGGTCAGATAATGATACAAGTCCTTTCTCGGCGCTTCGTGTGGGTCGCCATTCACCGCCTTCATTGCGACCTTGACCACGGGTTTAGGTTCAAACCATGTCAATGGCACCGACCCAAAGCTTATGGACACCGTGATTCGCCCGACCTTCTTTCTTTGACGGCTTCATAGTGATGACCCTACGCCAATTAAAGCCCGATTTTATCCCTAAGGCTGAAACAGATTTAGTGGTGATGAACCGCCTGCGGATACGCTGCGCAGATTTTGGGTCGTTCGTCCTCATTGCTTCCTCTTGATTCGAATCGGAGGGAGCTTGATCTTGTTATTTTCCACAAGATATTTGAAGAGACCGGAATCTCGCCGTCCCTAAAGGAATAGGACTTCGGAATCTTGGCTCAGGCCTTCGCTTCTATGGCCCCGTTGCCACCGTGATTGTGCCTGCGGCGGGCGCTGCTGTTGCCGCTGCTGCCGCCGCCGCCGGGTTGAGTTGAACGCTGGTTCGCGAACCGCCATCTTGCTCGCTTTTCCCTTTGCCGCTGGGACAAAGTTACGCTTTGAGTTTCCATCGTTTACTGGCCTCTTTCCGCGCTTTTCCTCTTGAGGAATCTTTTCAGCCTTGTTTCCACGAACCTTCAAGTCCTTCCACATTATAGATGGTGCTGTCCCCATTGCTCGAAAGCACGCCTATCGACAAGTTGTTGTGGCAGGTCCGGCGATGAACTCTTCGTTATTGATCCCGCTAGCTTCATTGCCTTGTTCGAATCGCTTTGACAAAAATATCCACAGCTCCGCCCTTCGCTTCGCCGAGCAATGTCCCGATCGATACTTCGGTATCATCGCCGAAGAAATTGGTGAGGAAGCTAGACTCCATGTCGCCCCACCGTGAATGTTTCTCGGCTTGAGACGGCGGTACCAATCGGCGGCACCCCGGGGTACCAACGAATGACCAACCATCGGGGCTCATTGTCGGAATAACTCCGAGGTGCGACTTTAGTAAATCAAGTTGGCGTTGGGAACCCTTCCCGCCAAACGGTGTGAAGTTTATTAAGTTAAACTTAGACGGTACGGATTGATTCCCACTCTGTATGGGCAAGGAATACTGTCTTCTTCACCTCTTGAGCGGAAATCAATGAGTTGATTTTTTCTCGAGGTCTTTGATCTTCTCGCCTCATGAGCAACAACATCTATGTTATGTCGGCCAAGTGCGGTTCAGAGGGTTATCATCCTCTTGTGCTTCCTCCCCGTCTCAATCGTTGTCATCTTGATCGACGCCGACGTACCGACTCGATTCACCTCGATGTTTGTCAAGGCTTGGATTTGTTGGTCATGCATTCTCATCGTCGCATGGCCAACTCCATCTCTAACTTGAAGTTTTCCGCTGCTTATTCAACGCTGCCTAGCATTTTAGCCACTTGATCTCAGATCGATCATAAGCGCTTTGGGGCTCTTCACTAGATACGTGATGATCGAGGCGATTATGAGCCAATATCCGACGCATCATCCTCCGCGGGTATCCCTTTCGAAGTTTGTCGATTCTGACCGCCGGATAGTCCCGACCGCAAACGAAGTTAACCGCTATGCGGCTGGAATAGCCCGACGACGGTTCTTTGCCGGTCATATTATTAGTGACCTCTGGCAATTCATCCTCCCGGGATGTCATCCTTCTGCGGAATCGCCTTGACCTAGGTCTTGGCGTGTTGGTGCTAAGTCTCTGGAAGACCGAGACCCTTTCTAGAGTTTCTTGCTGGCAATTGCACTCCGAGAGCACTGTCTTGATGAGCTTAGAGCACAAGCACGACCGTATTGGCTTGGAGCCTCTTTGAGATTTCCTCGTACCCCCAGCACGGTAGTATAACTCATTGGCATGAGTGCCTACCGTGTGTCGGCACGATCCCTCGGGTATAACGTCGTCGTCATCAGACGAAAACGTCTCCTTCCGAGAATTACCAAAAGTGACTCGCCTTGTCTTTCGCTTATGTGAGCGTGAAGTCTCGGCGGACTCTCGGACTTCGACCTTTAGTCCGGCTGGTGGGACTGTAGGAATTTTCTCCTCCTTCGTGGAGCGGGTGCGACCTCCTGCATGAGGAGTGACCCGTAATTCTTTTAAAGGACCCAAACGATCCTTGATGGTTGGTTTGGTGGTGGTGGGGAGTCGGCTTCGCCACCGGTCCAGATACAGACGCCTTTGACTTTGAGGCGCCGTCGGACTTGGACTTTGGCCGAATTTACGCGCCTGCGATGCCGGCTTAAGTCTTGGGGCGGGAACTGGAATGTTGGCAGTCTTAGCTTTTGAAGCCGTGCCAGCTGGGGTTGGAGCACCGTTAGATTTGGGCCTCCAAACCTGGTGGTATGTTGGCGGCTTCTTTACCACCTCCTTCTTCAATTCACGAGCTTGTTGTACCAGCGGCGTGCGTCAAGAAGTGCACGCGCTTCGAATCGTTCTGAAGTGTGGAGCGATTCCGTTTGACACGAACCCACTCATTAGTTGACGGCTTGGATGGACCGTCGATCATTTGAGGCTGGAGCCTCTGCGTAAGTCTGGATCTTAGGTCCGCTTCGTAGCGGACCCCATCCATGGATTGCACGGCCTTGGCGTACTTGCGCGCCATGCTTTGTCGTCGCCTTTGGCGGGCTCGCTTGGAGAGTGCGGGCGCGTCATTGGCGTTCATCTCGGGCGCCGTTGTAGTCTGGACTTCGGGCGCCGAGGGAATTTTTCGCTACCTGCGGCAGCGAGGTTGGACTCGCCGTCCTGCGGCTCAACATCGGAGGCCCACCGGGTTCTCCTTACGCCAGACCTTTTGGAGCGCGGGAGAACTGGATCTCGAGGACAAGGATAGATACTCCTCGAACTTCTTACAGTGAACTTCGAACTTCGACCTCTTCCTCCACCGGGATAGGAATCGCGGTACAGCGGCACTGACGACCTCGATCACGGGCGGTGGCTCCCCTTTAATGATGGGAAACGGCGTTGGGGTTGTGTTGCGTTTTGTCGAAACTTGCGGGCCTACAACAAAATTCAAACAAAGAAAAATCGCCTTTTATTTTAAAGTACAATGAAAACAAAATATTACAACTTTTTCCTGTATGAACAAACGCTCGGATCTCTATTATACAGGATCCTCGCTTTTGTGGGTTCTTCGCCTGTGCCGGGGACTTGAATCGTCCGTGGACCACCGCGCAATTCCGATCCAGGTGGAGACCCGGGTTCTGGAACTACAGACGTGAAGGGGCTCGTTTCACGAAGGAAACGAGACGCCTAAGGGGATCACACTCATGAAGGAGAGGATCGCCTTCGGGGATCACACTCACGAAGGAGAGGATCGTCGGAGCGGGTGAGATCTACTAGGAGAAATCACCGGCTATTCATGTAGGCCGAATAAGCTTACCTCGCGATTGTAGATCGGCGTTGGTGAACTTCGTGCTGTGGTGCTCCGGCTGTCGTCGGCGGCTCGTGGATCTCGCGATAACTCTTGAGAAAATCCCAAAATCCGGTTCTGAAAAATCCGTCGTCCTCCCCCAAACAACGAGGAAGACCCCCTATTTATAGAATAGGGGGCAAACCACCTCGGCCACTTGGCGAGGTACCTCGGCCAGTGGCTTTCGGCCATGTTGGCGAGCCACCTCGGCCACTGGTAGAGCCACCTCGGCCACTTGCCGAGGCATCTCGCCAAGTTGGCCGAGGTCTTGTTCGCCATTTTTCGGCCGTTTAGCGTTTTCTCGGTCTTCGGTAATTTTCCTCGGTGACGTCGCTGTTGTGTTTGAGTCCGTATCCGATCAACTTTTAGAGCTCAATCAGTTCATTTGCGTTGACGGACTAAGTACGGTTGATTCCGTCTCGTCGACGTTTGAGTTTAGTCAACTCGCCTCGTCGAACTTCGTCATCGGGTTTATTCCACGATACGCCGCTTTGTTGACTCTCAGACGCCTTTGTCGACTCACTTTATGCGTTCGTCGACTCGCTTTATGCGTTTTGCGGCGTAATCCGCGTCGTCGGCGATTAAGGTCGCGTTGTCGGATGGGTGCGTCGGTTGTCAGTAGTCATGAGTCGCCTTTCGGTCTTGATAAGCAATTTTCAATGCCTACAGCTTAGATTTACTTTCATGCAATTTAATTTCATGCAATTTACTTTCATGCAATTTACTTTCATGCAATGTATTTAATTCTTGTATTTACTTTCTAGAATAGATTTTTCTTTTCTTTAATTCACCTTGAGACTAGAACCCTCTAGGGAATTACCCCTTTTCTAAGTGTGGAGCTAATACTTGTGGGATCCCTAGAGATTGTTTGAAACTAGCTAACAAATCCAACTCATTTATGTGAGATTGAGATAAGCTAAGTGGATCTACTCTAGATTCCTCATATCTTTAACTAATCCTCCATACTTTACATTCTTGATTTTGCACTTATCCTTGTTTTTCATTTGTTTATTTTTCTTTAATTGTCTTTCTCCTCTTGATTTCTTTTCCTTTTACTTCTCACATTCTCTCATCCTCATTTTGGTTTATTTACATACATCCGTTTCCATTCTCTAATCTCCCATTTTCTCACTTTCATTTTACCTTTATTTACACTCATTTACCTTCACAATCTCAATCTCTCCACAACACATTTTCTTCCTTGTTTTTCTTTTATTTGCACATAATCCACAACCCACTCTCTACTCTTTTCATGACCACTTTCACCATGTACATAAACTCCTAATTGTCTTATGATAATTTGAGAACCAAAACTTGAACAAAACTCTTCCTACTTCCCGTTCCTCGTGGGATCGATAATATTATATACTATAACTTGATCAAGGTTGTATACTTGCAACTTAGGAGGTAATCATTTATTTCCCATCAAGTTTTTGGCGCCGCTGCCGGGGAACGGTGCATAAGTAGGATTTTGATTAAGTTTGGTTCCTTATTTTGTGTGTTTTCTTTTGTGTAGGAACTTGAACTTGAAGATTAAGAGTTGAAGAATCAAGATTGAAGATTTGCCTCCAACGAGGTTTTGGATAGCTTACATGGGTAACTCTTCTTTCTAGTATTCTCAATTCCACCCTTTAGATAGTTCATTCACATTAGAGACAATTAGGATAAAAAAGATTTTACCTTTGTCTAATCTCTAATAAA
This sequence comes from Asparagus setaceus, assembly GCA_012295165.1. Classification (NCBI taxonomy): domain Eukaryota; kingdom Viridiplantae; phylum Streptophyta; class Magnoliopsida; order Asparagales; family Asparagaceae; genus Asparagus; species Asparagus setaceus. Next base: position 20,686,811 of record CM022706.1, read on the forward strand.
CTTCATTTCTTTGATTGTCGACCATAATAAAAATAAAAAGATTTTTATTTTTGCATCCTTTTAGTTGCTTTTAATTCCTAGGGTTGCATTTCATATAATAGTAGGAATTCACCAAGTGATTTGAGCATCTTGATTTGGCACACACTTGAAAATATCTTAAGGGCAAAACCCATTAATCAAGATAAGGTGAGGGATTTCATCACCCTTTTCTTAGCCCAAAATCACTATTTCCTCACTACACTTACCCAAGCCTCTTAAAATTTGATTAGACGTTGGCCCCTAAGGATTCGAGCTCATTAAGGAACAAGAAATCCTTAAGTGAACCGTCCAAGGTTATCCGGATTAATTGGTGTCTAAGGCAAGGTTTAGGGTATGTAAGGCCTCCAAGGAAAGAGGTACTTAATTGATCTTTGATCTCCCTCTAGTACTATCCTTACGGCTAATTACGAGTAAACTTTGATCTTTTCACTAAGGAAATTTTTGGTTAGGAGTCGGTCTAAGTCAAGTTTAGGCTTAACCCTAGAGTTAGGTGATTGAAAAGTGATTACCTTGATTTGCTTTTAGTTAGTTTTTCCTTTTCTTTTTTTTTCTCATCATCTTCTTAACTTTTCTCTTGTCATTTTTCATAAAAATAAAAAAATTAATTTTGGTGTATGCAAACTTGGGTTAGGGATAATACCAATCGCTTAATTCATTTTGATCCATCTCTTGAACCAAACGAAATGGCCAATACCAACCCACCTCTCTTCAAGATGTTTGTTACCCCACTAGAAATGCAATCCCTCTTGCATAAAACTCCCCGAGGTCAATGGAGCAAATTTAGAACTTAGAGATTTTATTAACATGCTTCTCAAATTCCTGATATCTTTAACTAATCCTCCATACTTTACATTCTTGATTTTGCACTTATCCTTGTTTTTCATTTGTTTATTTTTCTTTAATTGTCTTTCTCCTCTCTTGATTTCTTTTCCTTTTACTTCTCACATTCTCTCATCCTCATTTTGGTTTATTTACATACATCCGTTTCCATTCTCTAATCTCCCCATTTTCTCACTTTCATTTTACCTTTATTTACACTCATTTACCTTCACAATCTCAATCTCTCCACAACACATTTTCTTCCTTGTTTTTCTTTTATTTGCACATAATCCACAACCCACTCTCTACTCTTTTCATGACCACTTTCACCATGTACATAAACTCCTAATTGTCTTGCGCATAATTTGAGAACCAAAACTTGAACAAAACTCTTCCTACTTCCCGTTCCTCGTGGGATCGATAATATTATATACTATAACTTGATCAAGGTTGTATACTTGCAACTTAGGAGGTAATCATTTATTTCCCATCAAGTTTTTGGCGCCGTTGCCGGGGAACGGTGCATAAGTAGGATTTTGATTAAGTTTGGTTCCTTATTTTGTGTGTTTTCTTTTGTGTAGGAACTTGGAACTTGAAGATTAAGAGTTGAAGAATCAAGATTGAAGATTTGCCTCCAACGAGGTTTTGGATAGCGATTGCGTGGGTAACTCTTCTTTCTAGTATTCTCAATTCCACCCTTTAGATAGTTCATTCACATTAGAGACAATTAGGATAAAAAAAAAGATTTTACCTTTGTCGACCCTAATAAACTTCATTTCTTTGATTGTCGACCATAATAAAAAATAAAAAGATTTTTATTTTTGCATCCTTTTTAGTTGCTTTTAATTCCTAGGGTTGCATTTCATATAATAGTAGGAATTCACCAAGTGATTTGAGCATCTTGATTTGGCACACACTTGAAAATATCTTAAGGGCAAAACCCATTAATCAAGATAAGGTGAGGGATTTCATCACCCTTTTCTTAGCCCAAAATCACTATTTCCTCACTACACTTACCCAAGCCTCTTAAAATTTGATTAGGCGTTGGCCCCTAAGGATTCGAGCTCATTAAGGAACAAGAAATCCTTAAGTGAACCGTCCAAGGTTATCCGATTAATTGGTGTCTAAGGCAAGGTTTAGGGGTTGCGTAAAGGCTCATAAGGAAAGAGGTACTTAATTGATCTTTGATCTCCTCTAGTACTATCCTTACGGCTAATTACGAGTAAACTTTGATCTTTTCACTAAGGAAATTTTTGGTTAGGAGCTGGTCTAAGTCAAGTTTAGGCTTAACCCTAGAGTTAGGGTGATTGAAAAGTGATTACCTTGATTTGCTTTTAGTTAGTTTTTCCTTTTTCTTTTTTTTTTCTCATCATCTTCTTAACTTTTTCTCTTGTCATTTTTCATAAAAATAAAAAAAAAATTAATTTTGGTGTATGCAAACTTGGGTTAGGGATAATACCAATCGTTTAATTCATTTTGATCCATCTCTTGAACCAAACGAAATGGCCAATACCAACCCACCTGTTCTTCAAGATGTTTGTTACCCCACTAGAAATGCAATCCCCTCTTGCATAAAACTCCCCGAGGTCAATGGAGCAAATTTCGAACTTAGACCGCATTTTATTAACATGCTTCTCAAATTCCTAGAGTAGAAACCAAGACGCTTACATTTTCATCTCCTAATTTGAAGAAGTTTGCCTCATGATCAAGATGAGGGACTTAACCGAAGATGCGATCAAACTCCGATTTATTCCATTTGCCCTTAAGGACAAAGCCAAAAATGGTCAGATAGCTTGCCCACGATTCCATCTCAACTTGGGGTGAATTTATAACAGCTTTTCAAAAAATTCTTTCCTATCCACAAAACAACAAGCTTAGAAACAAGATTTAAAATTTTAAAATTGTCCGTGGAGAACCTTTTGGAAGTATTTTGATAAATTCAAAGATCTTCTTATCCAATGTCCTCACCATGGTCTTGAAAAGTGACGATTATGCCAAATAATTTATGAAGGATTGGATTATTCTTCAAAACTTCCTTAGAGTCAATGTGTTAAGGGGATTTCATGAAGAAAAATCTTGTGAAGCTTGGGACTTTTAGAGAATTTATCCGAGAAAACCATGCAAGGAGAACACCGTGATTCATCAGCTTCCCAATCCAGCTTCTAGAGGTCCTTCCTTAGAGTCAAACATAGCCTCCAAGCTAAGATGGCTACAATTCTACGCAGTTAGAAACTTTAGAAACCAAAGAACGAGCTCGGTACAAATCAATCAAGTTTCTCGCCTCAGTTATCATAATCGTTTTCTACGACCCATGCTTCAAAGCAATGTCCACTCTTAGGAAATACTCAATCTCTAGAATGATGAATGCCGCATTCCAAAGATCCGACACGATCCATTTTCTCCAACCTATAATCCAGGTTGGAGAAATCATCCGAATTCGTATGGAATCGTGGTAATTTCTGAAATCAAAATTTCACTCCTCTTCAAACCAACAATTCCCTAGGGCAACGCAGCTCTTTCAGCCAAAACCAATTTTCCACAATCAAATCACCATTTCCAAATCAGTTTCCTCATCATCAATCTACAAATCATATTCCTTCAAATATTGAGAAACGCCTTAATGTTTTAGAAAGGGGTTTGGAAGCCTTGATTAAAACCTCTACACGCACTACCTAACTTGTTGACTCAAATATCTAGCACGATGAACTCCTTTATGCAATCAACAGACAAATTCTTAACTCCAACACTCAAGCCATAGCTATATTAGAAACCCGCTTGGTCAACTAGCTAGCTATAAGTGAGAGAGAAAGGATCATTTCCGAGTCAACCCGGCCAATCCAAGGAACGGGTCAAGTTCAACTTTTCAAGATCAAGTGAATGCAATCCATTCACAAATGTGCAACCGTGTTAATAATCAAGTCCTTCGAACGAGAGAATTATGTTGAATACATGCATCTTGAAGCCAACATTTGAAGAACCCTTTGTCAATGAACTTAGATTTTTAGAAAATATAAAACAACAAGATTTTAATTTTGATGCAATTTTTGTTAATAACTAATCTAAGTTCAAAAGCATACAACCATTAATACCTACCTTCCATTGCTGCAAACAACACTAAAACCACGAAATTTTTGGAATTTAAGCACATCGCTGATTATATCATTTTGAAATTCTTTAAATTTCGGTAGAATTTTTAGCAATAAGGTAGGATTTAATGTAGAATGTGAGCTTCTCATGTTTCATCTTTATTCTACATCTTTATTTTTGTCTCATAATAATAAAAGAATTTATTCTTCTCTCATGTGAGAGTTTCTTGTTGTTCTTTATTTATAAAAAAAAGAGAATAAATTTTGCCTTCACCCCTTATCTTGAAGGTATTTGCATTTTTATCATTGTTCAAGCTAGCCTAACAAATGTAAGTGCTTCAATTATTATCTGTTTTACTTTGTGCATAATAGAATTTGCATTGAGGACAATGCAAAATTTAGGTGTGGGGTGGGAATTAGTCATTTTGTTCTTTATCTTAGTCATTTTTCCTCTTTTTCTTACCATTTTTTTTCTTTTTATGTCATTTTTTCGCTTTTCATAAAAAGTCACTTGCCAACTTAATAGAGTTGATTAATAATTGATCTATTTGATAGAATTTAAGTCTTCTAATCCTTAGTTAGTTCTATACTCAAGTTTACCTTTTATGATAACTCCAAATAAATTTCTTAGGAAATGATTGTCAAAGTAGTATACTTTACTTAAGTTTTAACTTAGATTTTTAATTAAAGTAATGAAATTTTTGCATGCCTAATTTAGAGTTGAAAATAATTTTTCAAGTTGTCTTGATCCAAATATTGTTCAGAATGTATATACATATACACATATATATATTATACTAACTTAACAAAAAGAAGAAAAATTTCTCTTAAAATCATTGGTGGCTCTATTTTACTAAGCCTAAGTTGACTAAGTAATTAAGCCCGAGGAGTATTTCTATGTTTAATGACCTAAGCCCAATTGGGTTGGGATTCATTGGCCCAAAACTCGCTAAATGGTCACTTAGAAAGCCCGATTAAAAAGAACAAAACCACCAAGGAATAAAGAGTAAAAAAAAATTTTAAAGAAAAATCATACTAGCCATGTTTTTATATATATTTATATTTGTATATGTTCTTGAAGAATTAAATGGATTAAAAGACTTGAAGTTTGTTTAAAACAAAGAGTTAGCATGTTCTTTTCAAAATTTTTAAATTAAAATTTTGAGTTAAACTCGGTTTTGTATAACTATAATGGAAGGATTTTCTTAAGAAAATTACATTGGAGTTATGATAAAAACGTTTTTTTGAGTATTAACCAACTTCATTTGGAATGGTTGAATATATCAAATGAATTAATTATTTCATTAACTTCTTTAAATTGGCAAGTTGACTGAATTTTGTGGGTATATTCACTGCAAACCCTCACGAGACTATAACTCGTCCACTAGGGTAATCTAGGGTTTAAAGGCTTGTTGTATCGCTAAATACAACCGCGATTCCTGCGAAAGTGAGTTAGGTTTTCTTTTTATTTTCTTTGCTAGAGGACTAGCAAAAGTTTAGGTGTGGGGGTATTTGATTATCATATTTTAATTACAAATTTATACCCTCATTACCTATTTTATATGAATAAATATCCTGCTAATAACTGTTTTTATCTTAATTTGCAGGTTAATGGAGTATTATTGAATAAGAGCCCAAATGAAGATTATTTCAAGCTCAAAAGATCTCTAATGAAGCCCAGAATGCCTAAATCCAAAGCCCACGACTAAGTTTAGAAGCAAAATCTCAACACACATCACTTTCTTGGTCAGAATTATTAATAACTTGGCTTACAATTGAGAATCAAATCAAATATGGAAAAAATAAAGTCAAATTCGTGCTCAGGATGGTCAACCGCAAAGAAAATGCGATATCTCTCAATCCGGGAAGCAGAATTCAACATATTATATATGAAAATTGCCTATCTCGACGAGACGGAGCCATCCAAATTATCAGATTCTCAAAATTTTATCAGCAGCAGCGGGTTATGATAGAAATCCAAATTTAAGTGATTTATATTCAATTATTTGAATGCCAAGTTAAATTCTAAGAAGCCCAAGAGCATTTAAGAGAAGCCCAAGAGTCCTAAAAGAATTAAATACAAAAGAAATAAAGCCTACAAAGCCCATCTCTCAAGGATTAAATCAATGGTCTAGATTATTTGGAGAGATCCTATGGCTATGAGGGTTGTTTAGGGGCTAACCTAAATCCTATGGTTGTGAGTGTTACTTGGGGGCCAAGGCAAATCCAAAGGTTGTGAGAGATTCTTGTTATCTATAAATAGAGGGGTAGAGTGAGGGCTTGAGATTGTGAAATATTTTGTAAAAATTCTATTTGGAGAGGAGGGTTACTCTTAATTGAGAAGACCTTCCAAAAATTGTAACTTTTGTTACACAATAAATAAAATTTTTCACCCCTTCAATTTCCTTTCTCTTCTTCTAATCCAAGGACCAAAAGGAGGATTAGATTAAGATCAGGAGTTGTTGGTTTCTATTTTATTTCTTTTTCATTTTCTTTCTTGTTCATTTAATTGCTTTGTAGCTTAGATTTACTTTCATGCAATTTAATTTCATGCAATTTACTTTCATGCAATTTACTTTAATGCAATGTATTTAATTCTTGTATTTACTTTCTAGAATAGATTTTTTCTTTTCTTTAATTCACCTTGAGACTAGAACCCTCTAGGAAATTACCCCTTTTCTAAGTGTGGAGCTAATACTTGTGGGATCCCTAGAGATTGTTTGAAACTAGCTAACAAATCCAACTCATTCATGTGAGATTGAGATAAGCTAAGTGGATCTACTCTAGATTCCTCATATCTTTAACTAATCCTCCATACTTTACATTCTTGATTTTGCACTTATCCTTGTTTTTCATTTGTTTATTTTTCTTTAATTGTCTTTCTCCTCTCTTGATTTCTTTTCCTTTTACTTCTCACATTCTCTCATCCTCATTTTGTTTATTTACATACATCCGTTTCCATTCTCTAATCTCCCATTTTCTCACTTTCATTTTGCCTTTATTTACACTCATTTACCTTCACAATCTCAATCTCTCCACAACACATTTTCTTCCTCGTTTTCTTTATTTATGCATAATCCACAACCCACTCTCTACTCTTTTCATGACCACTTTCACCATGTACATAAACTCCTAATTGTCTTATGATAATTTGAGAACCAAAACTTGAACAAAACTCTTCCTACTTCCCGTTCCTCGTGGGATCGATAATCTTATATACTATAACTTGATCAAGGTTGTATACTTGCAACTTAGGAGGTAATCATTTATTTCCCATCACACAACATCATCTATTGTGTCAAATTCTTGCCCCTTTTTTGGCCTTAACTCATCTGATACTTGAGGAGTATATTTCAAATTATCATCATCCAAGTTTACTTCATTAGATTTAGTGGCCAAGTTTTCCATTTCTCACAAAAATTTGTAAATAACCTATATGAAATGCATATAATATCAAATATCTTAAAATCAAGCGAAATAAACCAAAAAAGCCAAATTTTTGCAAACGTATCTGAATATTAACTAAAACAAAAGTAAATCAAAAGTAACGCAGGGAATATAGGACAACAAATTCCTGGCCCAGAAGGTGGTTCTTCTTTATATAGAAAATAAGGCAAAATTTCAAGGCATTCAGAGTTATATTTAGACTCTTTCATGATTCGTTCACTCTAAGATCCACTCCGCAAAAGTAACTCAGAAAATTTTTGCAAACGAATCTGAATATTAACCAAAAAAGTCAAATTTGTAATTATAATAGAGGGATTGACGAAGAATATTAACTAAAACAAAAGTAACCCAAAAAATTCAAGCTTTCACCGTCGAGGGAGACTTACTTGAGATTTGAGAAGGTGGGGTTTTGTTTGAAACGTATCTGAATTCGCTTCAAGGTTGGAGTGGAGTCACGGGTGGGGAGTCACGGGTTGGGGATGTCGTCGGGGTTGGGAGAGTTCGGGAGAGAGATCGACGAGAGAGATCACCGAGATTTTTTGAGGGGTGGTGGAGGATGAGGGGTTGGGGTCGTTGGAGGCGGGTTGGGGACGCCGCCGGGTTGGGAGAGTTCGGAGAGAGATCGAGAGAGATTTGGTTGAGTTTTTTTGAGGGGTGGTGGAGGAGGAGGGGGGGTCGTTGGAGGCGGATTGTTGGGGAAAATGGGAGAGCTGATGCGTATTTGGGATTTTTTGGGGTCACGGGAGTAGATGAGGGATTTGGGGTCACGGGATTTTTTGTGCAGTTTGGGATTGGGATTTTTTGCAATAAAGCCCATGAAGTGGCCACTTCCACTTCCACTTCAGACGACCGACATGTATGAGAAACCCATCATATATATATATATATATATATATATATATATATATATATATATATATAAGGTAATGTCCAATTACACCGAATTTATATTCCTTAAACACTAAAAAAGAATTATTTTAAATTATAATAAATAAGATCTTTAATTCTAATTAAATCATCTTATCAATCAAATCTATTAAAAATATATTACCATATTCTAAAAATTCAAAATTTTTAACATGCCAAAAATTTAAAAATAAACAACGAATTGAAAATTCTTTCGAATTTATAATTTCAGATTTGCTAATATTTTTATAAAAGTATAAAGATTTTATTAAATTTTTACCAAAATTAATAATTCATTAATTGATTAATAAGTCATTTTTATAATAGTATTGTATTAAATTTATTTATATGGATTACCTTATAGTGTAAGTTAAATTATTAACCACAATTAAAATATTAATAAAACTTTATTTAAACTATTGAAGATTGCTTAATATAATCGAAATAAATAAAATATAATAAATAAAATAATGATACACATAATTCAATTTGACTAATTTAAAATCCTCTCACATCTCCAATTTAAATACTACACTAATGCAAAAAAATTGATTTTATATGATAAACGTTTAAATTTAAATATAAAAGTAAGATTAAAATGAGTGATTAATCACATTAGATTTATTAATGTTTATTTTCTAATATTTTAATATTTAATTAATTATTTAATATACGATTATGTATCAAAATTCATATTAATATATATTCATTATTTTCTTATATGTTCTCTAATTAATATTGATTTTTCAGAATTTTTATTGAATTTATATGTTCAATTATTTCTTATTTGTTTACATAATCTATATACAAAAATGTTTAATATTGGAAGATTATTAATATATTTATTCTATTATTTATTTAAATAACATTGAAATTTATTTCTGCTAACTTAATATCAAAAAATTAATGATTATATAAAATAAATATTTGTTTAAATAAATAGAAACTATTACCTGAAATATATTATTGATGTTCAAAGATAATTAACTGTTACGAGTTATATTCTATTTAGAGAATACTAAATTTATTATTTAAACCAAATTTTGATAAATTAAATTGTGTTGAAATAAAACTTATATTAACCTGAAATTCTAATAGTAACCAAAAATATTATTAAACGATAAATTTTGAATATGAAATATTAATATATGGTTTTATTATTATTTCAACAATTTTTATTACATAAATAATTCTTTTTATTAATATGAAATTTTTATCATTATAGTGATTGGTTTATGATATTTACTGATTATAAATATTTAATATAATTTTTAAATTTTATTTAGTGAAAATTTTAAGTTTATAGACAATATAAAATTTTGATTCATATAGTCATATAATCTAAGTAATATTGGAAATAAATTATTTTTCTGATATTTTTTCGGGATGTCAAGACATAATAATAAAGCTTCAACATACGACCTTACATGATCTTGAAATTGATGAAAATAATGTCATCCCGAAAGGAAGAATCACTCGAACATGGGAAGGACAAAACGCAAAGACGTGTATCTCCTTTGGGTTTACTTTATTCTCCTTGATAACGAGGTAAATTCTAATTTCTTAAATATAGTTGATTATAATTTTTCGTTTGAATAACACAAGTTTTATTTAATTTGTGATATATTTAACTGTTTAATTTTTATAATTTTATCTAATTTTTAATATTTTATTCTTTAATTTAATTATTACACATGTTTTACGTATCACAAATATGAACAAAGAACCGACTCTCTCAATTTTGAGGAAAAGGATGAAGACGGAGAAAAATGATTGAAATTTAGAGAAGATTTCTTTAAAATTTTACTTATTATATCCTCGAATGGTTGATTGATAGAAAATAATTTTTTGGATTGCATCCATTGCTTTATGTTTTTGAACAATATACTCATTATATCGTGTTTTTCGACTTGTGTTAAGATACTTTTTATATCCATGTTATTCATTACATAAGTCAATATTAGGTTAAATGATTTTAATTTTAATTTTAATATAATATATTAGTTCTATTATCATGATTTCCATGCATTAACAAATTTTGTTTACCTCAGATATGGGGGTTATCGTGCTTCGGAAGGTGAGGTGAGTCATTAGAATTTTTTAATTATTTACGGATACGAGCGATTGAAATATGATGAAATCAAGGTGAACTTCGATAAGACTGTGCTTAGCACGGGCTAAAAGACTAGTGTTACAAAATGTAACAAGCCAAACAATAGGAGGGAAATCACGATAATGGACAAAAGGTATATACATAATACTTATTTTCGATAGCATAAGAAAAAAAAATTAATATTGACACTCTTTCTTTATTCTCTCTTTCTTATATATAGTGGAATGACTCCACACATAACTTTATTTGGGGATATGGCTATAAATGAAGGATTAATTCTTGAAGACACGCTCAAAGATAAGCCCGTAATAGCACTATCTGACTTCAAGATCTCTAAATATGAATGTAAAGTATTTCATTACTAAAATTCTTATTGAAGGCCACTAAACGTAAGATTTATCTTATGACTATCTCAAAATTACAGTGAAGATAAGCATATCATCACAAAGAATATTAACCCAAAGATACAACTTACTAAAGAAATAACGAAATGGTAAGTAGAACAAGCATACATCTATATAACACAATAAAAAATAATATTATATTTTAATCTATTATGTAGGATTCATTTAGAACAAGCTACCAAAACAAAAGGATCTCCATCAGCGCTATTTACAAATGCAAAAGAAATTCAAATTAGTGATATTATACAGATATCATAGAATTCGATACAGGTACAATATTACAAAACCTACGCTCATCCACACAATTAAATCTAAATAAAATTTATCAATATACAACCACGGTATTTCACATTTAAGGCAAAGATAACTACTATTTTAAATAGACTTGAGCCATGGTTCTACACTTGCAAAGGTTGCAACAAGAAGGTGGATAAAGATGTTAATAACGAGTGTTTAAATGATAAACGCCAAAGAATCACTGATGACTCAAGCACCAAGGTTAAGTAATATCTATTTTTATATAAAAATATCAAAATTTAATATTAACATATAATCTAGAAATCAACAATGAAAACTTCAGGTATGTAGTTAAGATTCTCATGAAAATTGGCACGAAAAATGCAAAGGTAACATTATTTGATGCAATGTAAACTGTTATTAAATGCATAACTAAAGAATTCATTGCATAGAAAAAGAGGTAATTCCTAATTCTATTTAAGTAATAAATTTAAATATCAAAAAATATTCATACATATAATATTAACCTTTGGTCTCATTAAAATAGAAAAAAAATCAAAAGATGAACAAGCCAAAAGAAATATAATCACATAAGAAATTCAGCTCCAACCCGATATCACAATTGATGTAGACGATGAAGACACTATTCTAGAATTGCCCGAAAAAAGATAAAGGTAGAGAAAGATTAATCTCTACTCAATTAAAATATGAAAAAAGGAATAAAGGATAATATTTGTTTTGAATATTTTATAGTAAAACTTAATTTTTGAGTAAAATTAGGAATCTTTAGAAGGGATTTTCATGCAAAATTTTTAATATGATTATGTGAATGCTTTTGTCATATAAAATTATACTAGAGTTACCATTAATCTTTAGTTTTTTATTTTAAGTCTATTAATAATTAAGATGTCTTGCGTCTTGTGAAAAGTATGTGCTCTATGTTGAGCTTAGACAAACCATCTTAATATTACGTATTTGTATATATTTTTATTAACACATCAACAATATATTATTATATTTTTTCAAGCTTAACACTATATTTAATGACTAAGATAAACAAATTGGAGATCGATGATTTGATTCGATAAACAAATATGTTACCTGAAGTTTGATATATACAAAATTTTAAAAAATAATGTTGTGTATGCAAGTATATAAAAGTATATTGATCCCAGTTTAACACACAAATCTATTTCATAAATTTTTTAAAAGTTTAAATAAAATTTATGGCAAATGTAATATTCCATGTTTATAGATTTCATCTCAAAATGAATCGACTTATTTTATAGCAAGAAAATAATTTTTAATCACGTGCATTACACACGACAAGAACTAGTGTTATATATACACACACACACACACACACACACACTAATACTACTACTACTACTACTACTACTATAAAAAGAGGATTGAGGTGTTAAAACTTTTAATTTTCTTTTTGCCCTATCAAATTTTGATAAATTCTAACTATGCTATTATCTCTAATTAATCTTTCATTAAATAAATATAACACCTTATTAATTATGCATTTCCTCACCTTCCTAAATAATTATAATTATTAATAATAATATAACTATTAATTGTTTAAAAATAATAAAATAAATAATTTATACAATAAGTATAACAATTATTAGTAGTAGCAAATTAAATTATTATAATAATTATTTATGAATTATAATAAAATAATTAAAATAATAGTGTAAATAGAATAATATATTACTAAATACTGCTAAGAATTATACTATAATTCGATGAGCAATAAAATAAATAGAATAAATTTTGAATAGCATAAATAGTGTAATTATTTTAATAATATCACATAAATTATGAATTACACTATTTATTTAGTATTATATTATTAAATAAATAATTTAATATTATTTTTAGAGTATTTTTCAAAGATTATTATAATAATCTATACTTGGTAATGATTGAAAACTAACATTTTTACAGAAAAATTATTTAATATTCATAATAGTGCTATTAATTGTTAATGATAGTATATAATAAATTTTATAAAATATTTATAGTAGCAAATTATTTAAGAGCATAATAAAAAATTAAATTAGATAAATATTTTATATTATAATTATTTTAATAGTATTACTTGAACTAAGAATTATAATATTAAATAATGTTAACTACAGATCCCCATGAACTTTTAGCATTTTGCGATAAATAGACTCTATGAACTTTTAAAATCACACTAAACCCCTAATAACTTTTGTAGAAAGTCCCCAATATCTTTTAGATAAATTGCACCAAACCCCAATAACTTTCAAAATACCTTTTATGCCATTTTATGGTTCTAATTTATAGGGGTTATCGCAAAATTCAGAAAGTTATTGGGCATCTTCTTTGAAACAGAAAAGTCGTTAGGAGTTAGTGTAATTTTGAAAGTTCATAAGGGTTTAGTGTAATTTACTCTATTAAATAATTATAATAAAAAGTAACTATTGCAATATGTTGTAGGTATCAAGTGTAACCATCTAGGAAACACCAGGAAAAAGCTAGCAAGATTAATCTAGTTTAGTTAATTTATAGTTAAGTTAACAGCTTTCAAGTTGGAGGGGCATATTTAAGAAAACTTATAGAATTGAATGTTTTATTTAAGAATAAGGGCCTGTTTGGTTCAAAGAATTAGGGCGGAAAAGCAAAAAAAAGGACTGACACATGTTTTCTGTGTCAGAACAGTGAAAAAGAATTCCTATTCCTTGCTTTGTTTCAGCAGAAATTTTTTTGAAAAGATTCTGGAAAATGTCAAAAAAATGTACTTTTTTGGTAAAAGCCAATTCCGAGTTTTTTTCATGGAATTGGGTGGAAAGGAACTTAAAAATTAATAAAAAAAGTGGCTTCTCTCTTTTTCATATTTGATTGGTCACATCAAAATGGTCATTTCCTATTCCTCAAGTTTGATCCAAAGCAAGGAATTGTATTGATAGAGATTTTCATCTTTCATTTTTTGTATGAAACAAAGCAAAAAAAATATTTTCAAGGAAACGCCCTTAAATGCTAAAAGGACGGGATTTACAGTGGATTCCTATTCCTTATTTTTTGGCAAAATAACCAAACATGCCCTAATTTTAGATTTGGGGGCTTATTTAAAAAAATGTTAACACTGGCTTATCATTATAAGAAAAACATTCAATTATAATAACTACACAATGATAATTATTAATTCATACATTTCTTTTTAAGCAATCTTATTATATAATTTTATATATTAACACAAAGTTTTACTATTCAATAAAAATTTTAAAACTTAAAACATGTACGTTCACGTGCAAAGCACGTGCATTATACTAGTGTGTGTGTGTGTTTATATATATATATATATATATATATATATATATATATATATATATATATATATATATATATAAAAGTTGATGGATAAAGTGCTACTATCCACACACACACACACATATAGTAAAGCTCTTATAAACTTAAGTGGATAGCAAAGACTTTATCCACCCACTTTTTTATCCATTGATTTTGCATTGAGATTTGTGCTAGCATGTGATACAAATGAATGTACAAATCTCAAAGATAGCATTGATGCTCATATCCACTTAAGTTTATAGGAGCTTTCTTGTATATATATATATATATATATATATATATATATATATATATATATATATATATATATATATATATATATATATATATATATATATATATATATATATATATAAATGAAATAACTGATGAAGGTCTTAAAAGAACTTTATACAAAGTTTTGATCAACAAGGATATCAATCGAAGAAATATCTTCGAATCTTCCGAGTCCCTGGATCAAGAAGAAACAAAACTTGTGCTTGTCCAATCCAAGATTCGAATATTGGAAAGCTATAGTCTAAATGAATGGATTATCAATAAATGTAATAACAGAGAAATAAGAATTTATTGATAAAATATTGACGAAGACATAGCTCCGATTTGAAGAATAAAATAATTGAAGCTTTACTTTTACAAAAGAAAGTAAAGAAACACTCAACATTGATAATGTTTATAAAATGTCGAGGTTATGAATAGAAGACAACATAATGCTTCTACCTCTCAACCTTTATCTTTATCCTTTTAAATAAAGAGATTAAAGGTCTAAAAGAAGAAGTAAAACTTCTAAAGAAAGAAAATAAGTACATTCTTTCTAAAATAAATTCAAGAAGATGAAAGATCTATATATTCTCAAGAGGCGTAGTAATAACTTTCTTCACTTGTACAAAGAAGTAACTTCAAGAAAAATGGTATATTAAGATAACTTTAGCCATTGTTGAACAAATCTTTATACCCAATGTTATAGCTCTGGTAGACAGTGGTGCAGATCTAAACTGTATCAATGAAGGAATTGCTCCTTCTAAATACTTTGAAAAAACCACACAGACCCTTAGTGGAGCTAGTGGTCATAAATTAGAGGTAAAATATAAGCTACCTCACGCACATATCTGTGTAGAAGGAATATGTATCCCTATTCCTTGTATTTTGGCCAAAACCTTATCACAACAAGTTATACTTGGAACCCCATTTTTACATTCTATTATGCCAATCTTAAAGATTGATACAAAAGGCTTTCAAGCCATTTTCAAAAATAAAAAGATAAACTTTGAGTTTATAACTGATCCTCAAACAAGAAGATTAAATGAGATCAAACAAATTCTTCTCAAAGAACGACAAATTAATTTTAGAAAGAAGAAATATCTTTTGTTCAAATAAAAGAATAAATACAAAATAATCAAGAGGTTATAACTCAAGTTAAAAATAGATTTAAAGTCATTGTATGCATTGATTTACCTCTGACTTTCGGGATAAAAGAAACATATTATTTCTCTTCCATATATAGATGGATTTGATGAAAAACTATTCGACTAAGGCTAGACCTTGTCGATGAATAAAGAATATTTAGATTATTGTAAAAAGAAATAAATTCTCTTATAGAGAAAAAGTTTATAGTCAAATCCTATTCTCCTTGGAGTTGTACAGCTTTCTATGTTAATAATCATCTTTGAACAAGAAAGAGGACTACCTCGTTTAGTCATAAACTACAAACCTTTAAATAATGTGCTTAAATGGATAAGATATCCAATTCCAAATAAAAGAGACTTATTGAATCGCATTAATAATGCGAAAATATTCTCTAAATTTGATTTAAAATCCGGCTATTATCGGATCCGGATAAAAGCAGAAGATAGATATAAGACTGCTTTTATAGTACCTTTTGGCCATTATGAATGGAATATCATGCCTTTTGGCCTGAAAAATGCTCCTTCTGAATTTCAGAACATTATGAATGATATTCTCATCCCTTATACTGATTTTACATTATCATATATAGATGATGTTTTGATATTTTCAAATACATTTGAATAGCATGTTAAACATTTAGAGATTTTCAGAAATCTTATAATCAAAAATGGGCTAGCTATATCTGCTCCTAAAATGAAATTATTTCAAACCCAAATTAGATTCTTGGGGCATAATATTGATCAAGGAACTATAATTCCTATTGACAGAAGTATAGAATTTGCATCCAAATTCCTAGATGAAATTACTGATTATAAGCAGCTACAGAGATTTTTAGGATCTCTTAATTATGTAGCAGATTATTATAAAAATCTAGCTCAAGACACAGCTATTCTATATAATAGACTAAAAAAGAATCCTAAACCATGGACTGCCCAGTATACTCAGGCAGTTAAGCGTATCAAGGAACAAGTAAAATATCTTTCTTGTACTAATTTAGCTAATAGCGTCTGGTTCAAAACTATAGAAACGGACACCTCTAATATTGGTTATGGAGGAATCCTTAAACAAGTGGATCCCGCTACTAATAAAGAGCAGCTGATTTGTTATACTTCAGGAAAATGGAATAATTCCCAATTAAATTATTCCACCATTAAAAAGGAAATGCTTGCTATTATCAAATATTTAGCTAAATTTAGAGATGATATTCTCAATCAAAATTCTTGCTTATATATATATATATATATATATATATATATATATATATATATTATAATACACCTAGGATGTAACTAAGTTAGTTACATATATATATATATATATATATATCTATGATGCATTTATCCACTTATCATTGATTTTGCATTGAGATTTGTGCTAGCATGTGATACAAATGAATGTACAAATCTCAAAGATAGCATTGATGCTCATATCCACTTAAGTTTATAGGAGCTTTTATCAGATATATATATATATATATATATATATATATATATATATATATATATATATATATATATATATATATATATATATATATATATATATATATATATATATATATATATATATATATATATATATATATATATATATATATATATATATATATATATATATATATATATATATATATATATATATCTCCTATCTATTTTGTAAATATCAACCATTTAATTGTAATCAACTTTGTCATCAAATGTATGTGGATAAAAAATCATGTGGTTTGGAATTTTCTATCCTATAAATCAAACAACTCAAAATAAAGGACATTTTGGACCATTACGGGCCATTAATTTCTAGTTCATTAGACATATAAACTAAAAATATCTAATCTATGTTATTTTTTATCTTTATGAAGTTTTGCATGCATAGTTCATAATGAACAGTGTGAATCGTTGATATTATTTTGAATATATGTTGGTCACATGGTTGCAATTATTTTGATCCTTAGATTAATAGATTTGAGATTAATTGATGACTAACAGATCTAATCTTATATATAACAAAACAACTAATGAAACCCCCCCCCCAAAAAATTTACCTAATTTTCTCTTCTTTTTTTTTGGGTTCACATGTATATCTGTTTATATACTGCATGTCTGTATCCGATTTCAACATATATGGATATGAATTTTTCTTACCGATGCACATTTGTATTGAATATGTATCCATAGTTGGTAAGTGGATATAGATATGATAAATATCATATCCGAGCCATATCCGAACCGTTTGCACCCCTACTAGGGAATTGAGCTTAAAAAATGTCATATAGAATGGAAAATGCTATTAAGTGAACTACAAGAGTTGTATTATGTTCGTATTACTAGACGAAAAGAAGTAGGATCCATAGAAATTCATAATTTCTTTTTGCAATTTATAAAAACGGATCCCACTTTATTATTATTATTATGTCTAACAGTACAAGAGTAGTATGACTATCGTAGTATAGTTATGACAAAGTTAGTGGAGGTCCTTGGTGTATTCGTCGAATATCATTTGAGTTCTTAATATTTGTAAATTGTCAGTGGAGATTCCTAACTTTACCTCCGTCATCAGGCTAGGTTCTTTTTACAAATTTCCGTTAAATCTTATTGACGTGTTAATAATATGGCAAGACAAACTTATAATTTGGCTATTTATTTTGCTGATGTGGCAGAACAAACTTGGAATTTCGCTAATTTTGTTTGACGTGGTACGTTACCATCACGTGAGTAAGATTTGATAGAAATTTATAGATACGACTTCAGATGATGATAAAGATGACATTAGGGACTCTGAATGTCAACTTTCTAACATTATGACAAATTAATATATCCGGAATCTCCACTAAAGTTTTGCCAAATACTTAACACTACTCATAGAGAATACTCCATGATAAAGAGTACGTAAGTGTCTCTCTGACAATTTTCTAATCCAGAATGTTAATTATGATATAATATGTTGTTAAGGGCCTAGTCCATGTTAAAGTCCAATGCTTCATACCGTGTAAACTCACCAACCACACCATCTCCGCTGAATTGCAAACTATATGAGGACCAGATGTATTAATTTCTTGAAGCAATTTGAGTTAGAACCGCGTGTGGAAACTCCCGAACCAACGTCAAGATCTCTCTTTAAAGTAAAATATAAAATCATTAACGAAAGGAACTAGTGACTTGTCAGGCTTCGCTTGATCTCAATGACCAGCCAAAACAAAGCCAAAGCTCCCCAAATTTGACCCCACTCTATGACAGGAAGAACCAACTTCAGTTCTTCACCTAACTTTTGGTCGTCAGAAACATCAAAGGGAATTTCAATAAGGGGCTGCTTGGTTGTTGGCATATTGTGTGGATTTAGTAGAATCTATGGGTCCTACAAATGTTTTTGTCAGAATACAAATTCTCTAACAAATTTGTGTTTGGTCTCCAATAGTTATGATATTTGAAAATAAAAAAAGTTGGTTCCACTTAATAGGAAAAGTACTGTGTCAGTAATCCTCCAAAAAATAGAAGTTATGGAGAAGAAAGTGTCATATCACATGTTAAAAGTACTAGAAAATTTTTAAATATTCAAAGATGTAAGAAAAACTATCAAGAAGTCTTGAGAAACAAACAAGCCCTCTATAGATTTTCTTCTCAAAATCAACTTTCTACTTCACTATCCTAACAACCAAACACAAAAGTAAAATTCTGGAAAATTTTGGATTTCATGGATTTGTGACATTGTCATAAATCCAACATGTAAATCTAAGAGCCAAGCAACCCCTAAATCGATTAGTTAAAGAACTAACCTTTTTAAAAAATTACCAAAGCCCCTTAGACTTAGAAAAAAAAGCTACTCTTCCGGACAAAACACTTATGTTCCACTCTCCTGAACTTCTTGTCCTCTCCAAAATTTTTTAGTATCCCTATAATGCCCTCAATAACTCATTCCTCTATCTTTCAAACAAAAAAAACCCTTCTCCTCCCTCAATCACTACTTCTGGCTCATCCCCAATCTTTTTTTTATCACTGTCCGTCATCTCATCCCACTCTTCTCCTCAATCTCCATCTCCCTTTGGGCCCGGCAGCTGTCTCACTTCAGTATGGCTCGAAGGGACACTAAAGCGAAGGGAGGAGATGACAGACATTGATAGGGGCATAATAGGCATACACTAAAGTTGCAAGAGGATAAATATCAAGTTATAGTATAGTTACAATAATGATCTCACGAGGAAGGTGTGTAGGAAAAATTCTAATTGGCTCCTAGAAATGTGTGTAGACAAAGAGGAGTGAAAGTATAGAGATATAGAGAGTGTGTGATTATTTACAAATAAAAGTAACTAGAACAAGAGGGGAGAAAGAGAGTGAACAAATAAAAGAAAACAAAGAATAAACAAGAAGAAGAAATAAAGAAAATAGAAAAGAACGAGAATCAAGAAGAGAAAAATAATTAAAAGAGGAAAATCAAAATAAGTAAAAGGTGGAGGAAATTAAGTAGAGAAGATAGGAATCTAGAATTGAATCTATTAGTTAATTTTGTTTAAGATTTATGAACTACTCTCTTTTGTCATATTTTACTTTAGATTTACTAAGCATATATTATCAAACCACTTAAAGGAAAGCATAGCCTATTAAATTATCATCCAAGCAAAATCACCATTTATGAAAAAACAAGCAACTAGATAGTAATTCTAAAATTCATAAGCATAACCTATCAAATCACTCAAGATAAACACAGATTACCAAATTCTTCTTCTACTAATTAGTTCTCTAGTTGATTATCATAAACATGATTATTTTAAACATAATAGAGCAATCCACAAATTATAAAAGAAATCAAACTAGTTTCATACAATTCTAGAGTTTCTACAAGATTTAGTTACTCATTTTACAAAATAAAAATAAGGAAATAAAATCTAGACAAGAAAACATAAAAGAAAGAGATAAGAAAAATAAAAACTAACTACAAAAATAAGAAGAAGAACAAGAAAATAAAGATCTAAACTATGAACTGATAATCACAATTTAATTATAATTTTATACCCTCATTACCTATTTTATATAAATAAATATCCCGCTAATAACTGTTTTATCTTAATTTACGTGCTAATGGAGTATTAATGAATAAGAGCCAATATGACTCAAATCTTCTGAATTTCTACTAATTTTTGAAGCCCAAATTTGAAGACAAATGAAGGCCCAAGACACCCAAGGGATCCAAGAAGAATTCGTGTAAAAACATCAAGAAAAAATAAAATCGGTTGGAAACCAATCGGTCAGCCGACCGATTGGCCAATCGGTCATCCGACCGATTGGCCAATCGATTGGATTTCAACTGATTCCGAATTAAGGGCTGATTTCAACTCCTTGGTGGCCAAGTTTGATCTAATGGTTCATGTTCACTCCGTTAGGCTATAAATAGGGGTTGAGGGGGAGAGGTTTGAGTGTGAAATATTTTATAAAAACTCTATTTGGAGAGGAGGGTTATTCTTAATTGAGAATACCTTTCAAAAATTATAACTTTTATTACACAATAAATAAAATTTTTCACCCCTTCAATTTTCTTTCTCTTCTTCTTATCCAAGGACCAAAAGGAGGATGAGATGAAGATCAGGAGTTGTAGGTTTCTTTTGCATTTCTTTTTCATTTCTTGTTCATTTATATGCTTTGTAGTTTAGATTTATTTTCATGCAATTTACTTTTATGCAATTTACTTTCATGTCTTGTATTTAATTTATAGTATAGATTTTTTCCTTGTAATTAGTTAGATTGTCTTTATTTCTTTTCTTCTCATTTTCTTTTTTCTTTATTTCTTTGCTTTTATTTTTCTTTTTGTACTTAGTTTTCTTTCCCTCCTCCCTCTCTTGATTTCTTTATTCCAAAGATGTGGAACTAACCCTTGTGGGGATCTAGTTTTGCATGAAACTAGTCTAATCTCTCTTTATATTGGTGAATCACTCTCTTATGCTTAAAAGATTATGTTAAGGCTAATCAACTAGAGAACTAATCGGTAGAAGAAAAATTTGATAGTCTATGCTTTTCTTAAGTGGTTTGATAGGCTATGCTTATGAATTCTAGGATTACTATCATGTTATTATTCTCCTCATGAGTGTTGATTTTGCTTAGGTGATAATTTGATAGGTTTTGCTTTCCTTAAGTGGTTTGATAACTTATGCTTAATAAATCTAAAGTGGAATGTGATGAGAATGGTTCATATCTTATAAGTGAGATTAGCTAGTGGATTTAATTCTAGATTCCTTCATATCTCTAATTGAATTCTCCATCTTTTGCCCTCTTGATTTTGATTTCTTGACTTCTTGATTTCTTGATTTTATTTCCTTTTTACTTCTCACACTTTCTCATTCTCATTTTGTGTTTATTTGCACTCCATTCACTTCACATTCTCTAATCTCCTCACACACAATTTCTTCCTCGCTTTCTTTTATTTAGCATAATACACATCCACTCTTTAACCTCTCACAACCACTTTCTTACTTTCAATTCTAATTGTCTTGCACATAATAAGAAGAGCCAAATTTGACTAAACTTACAAACTCCTTCCTCGTGGATTTGACAATCTTTTATACTATAACTTGATAGGTTGTATACTTTTAACTTTAGGAAGTAACCATTTATTTCCCATCATGAACATAAAGAAAATCTAACTAACAAAAATAAAAGAGTATAAAAGTAAATCTACACTATAAAAAATGTAAGAAAATAAATTCTACAAAGAAATAAAATAATAAAAGGGCATGAAAGTAAATCTACACTATAAGGTATGAAAGAAAACTAATCTACCAACATAAAAATAAAAAGAAAATAAAATCCTAAAATATGAATTTCTAAAATAATAAAATAAAAACTTACCTTGCATGGGGTTGACCCATTGAAAGTAAATCTTCATCTTCATCAATAAAGAAGAAGAAAAAAATTTAAAAGCAGGAAAAAAATTATTTATTGCAAGCAAAGAGTTAATAATTTTAGAAGGTCTTCTCAATTAAGAGTAACTCTCCTCTCCGAATAGAGTTTTTATAAAAATTTTCACACTCAAATTCCTCACTCTCTACCCCTATTTATACCCTACTACAATCAACAAGAGCTATTAGATTAGCATTGGGCTCTAAGAAATAAATCTCAGCTATTTACTATTTCTGTTATGAACCAATCAATTGGACAATCAGTTAGTCAATATGTTGGTTGACCGAATAGCCAATCGGTTAGTGAACCGATTGGTTCTTAACTAAATTGATTCCTTAGTTGACTTGTTGACTCGATTTTTTCTTGATTCCTTCGGCTTTTGTGGGACTCCTCTTGGCTTGATATTGGGCTTCAATAGCTTGTAAAAATATGAGGGAATTTGGTTCGTTTGGGCTCTTATTCAATAATTTTTTATTTCCTGTAAATTAAGAGAAAAATACGTTAGTAGGGATATATTTATTCAAAAAAATAGATAGTAAGGGTATAAAAATGTGATGATCAAATACCCCCACGTCTAAACTTTTGTTAATCCTCTAGCAAAGAGAGAAAGTGAAAAAGCAAGAAAAAGACAAAAACCTAACTCACTTTTGTAAAAATTGCGGTTGTAGTTAGCACATACAACAAGCCTTTAAACCCATGGGTTACCCTAGAGGACGAATTGTAGCCTTGTGAGGGTTTACAATGAATATACCCATAAAATTTGGTCAACTTGCCAATTTAAAGAATCAATATATAATTAATTCACTTGATATATTTAAATAATCTAATTGAAGCTAGTTTTTACTTAAGAAAATATTTTTATATTTAACTCTAAAGTAAATCTCTTGGAAAATCTCTTCATTATAGTTATCTGAAACCAAATCCAACTTAGAATTTAATTAAAAGTTTTGAAAAGAACATGCTAACTATTTGTTTCAAACAATTTTCAAGCCTCTTGATCAAATTACTTTTCAAGAATATATATATATATAAATATAACTATATATATTAAAAATTACTTTTTATTTTATTTTTATATATCTCTTTATTCATTGGTAATTTTGCTCTACTTTATCGGACTTTCTAAGTGACCATGTAATAAGTTTTGGGCCAATGGATGCCAACCCAATTGGGTTTAGGTCATTAAGTATAAAAATACTCTTCGGGCTTAATAACTCATGTTCGCGGGGAAAGTTGGTTTCCTGATTTTCATTGCTTTCGAATTCATTACACCTTTATGGGTTTACAAACGAATTTGAAAATAAAAAAAGATCGCCTTTTTATAAGGCTTACAACAAAAACCAACGAAAAATTATAACTTTATCTCCCTAAAATAAACACGAGATCCGTTTATCGAATCCTCGCTTGCGTGGGTGTCTTTGCCTGTGCCAGGGACTTTATTCCGTCTGTGGACCGCCGCGTAATCGTGATCCAAAGAGAGATCTACAAGGTAAACGGGGGTTATTTCACAAAGGGAATAACAGCCCGAAGCGAATGAGATCGACTAAGCGAAATCAAAGCTCTTCTCGAGATCAAAATAAAGTTTTTAATCTCGAGGAATCACGTGTAGATCTGAGATCCGATCTCTCGAACCTTTTTGAGGGGATTATCTCACGAAGGAGGATAATAGCCCTGGGGATTATCTCACAAAGGATGATAATAGCCCTTAGGATTCGCTGAGATCTGGATCTGGTGTCGAAAAAGATCGGTCATCGCTCCCGAATTTAGATCTGAGGTGAGAAGGCAATTTGGCAGAGCTTCGGCTTCTCAAAATTTTTTGATCTAAACAAATGAGCACCCTCCCTCTTATTTATAGCCTTACAAAGCGGATACGGGTTGAAACTGGGCCCAAAAGCCCGCCTAGACACTTAGGTGTCTCGGTTTTGGCCGAGACAGCCGAGACACTTTGAGGTGTCTCGGCCTTGGCCGAGACAGTTTTGACTATCTTAATTGTTTTGACCATAACGCTCTCGTCCGATCTCAGAATACAGTAATTCAAGATGTGTTGGAAAGCTGATGAGGAGAGATACAACTTTTATATTTTAAGTTTTCTCAGATTCAAATTGTATCATGGCTAAAATCCGGGATACATTTGGTGTCTCGACCATGGCCGAGACACTTTTTTGTGTCTCGGCTACTTCCGAGACACTCTGGATCATTTTGATGATAACTTCCTTGTCTGATCTTTGAATGAGGTGATTCAAGATGCATTAGAAATAGGATGAGGAGAGATACAATATTTAACTTTTGAGATTCTTCAGATTCAAAACATATCATAGCCAAAATCTGCAAGACATTTGGTGTCTCGACCATGGCCGAGACACTTTTTGTGTCTCAGCCACTGCCGAGATACTTTGCACCATTTTGGTGATAACTCCCTCGTCCGATCTCTGAATAAGGTGAGTTAAGATGCGTTAAAAATCTGGTGAAGAGAGCTACAACTGGTATGTTTTTCATTTCCTCATATTCGAACCGTATCATGGCTGAAATGTGTAAGACATCATTGGTGTCCTGCAGGTGTGAAACAGCCTGGACCCTCTCGGTTGTGTCGGCTCTAACTCTCTCGTCCGTTCTCGGAATGAGTTGATCCAAGATGTGTTAGAAAGCTGGAGAGGATATCTACAACTTTCCATAGGCAAGCCACCCATGGTGAGAGCAAGACATACTTGGTGCTAAGTCTTTTATGGGTATCCCGCAGCTCATGGTTGAGTCGTTTCTTCGTTGTTTTGCCGTTCCCATTGACTCGTATGCTTCGCCGATGTGCTTATTGCACTTTGTTCACTCATCATTGATGGTCCGTCAATTATCAACTCACTGTCACAAGTTACATTCGGGGACTTATAGGTAATTTTACACATCTACAGATACCCCCTCCAAAGTGTTTCGGTCTCGCTCTTTTATAGAAGAAGCCGAAATACTTTGGATATGATAGGCCTAAACCTTCAGTCGACATAATAGGACCTATGGAGTGGCTTTGAATCTTGATTTCTCTAATTCCTTCAGACTATCCGGTGCTTTGTCGAATGTTTGAAGGTGTCACGGTGCTGCATTTATTGTCTGACCGCTGTCGAAATCTTGAGTCAAAAGCCGATGAATGTGTTTTGTTTTATCTCATTTTGGTGAGTTGTCGTCGGACTGACCATCCAATTTGTTGAGACTTAAGCTTGAATCAGCGAATTCTCCGTTGCATGGCTTGGCGTAGGACTAGCCACAGTGGGAGAAAATTGGGGGTTGTCGAGTTATCCTTAAAACTATAGGAATATTCTCCAGAAACTTCTCCACAGAAAATAGAAAATAGTTTATACTCATATACCTAATTGGAGTATCGGAGGAGCAGTTTAATTATCATATCCAAGAAATTGGAGCTCACGGAACAAAAGCTGTTGAAGTTGAGGAGGAGGCTTCAAAAACATCAAACAGCAGCGAGGAGTCCTTCAAGGCTAAATTACAAAATGAGCTCCAACGACGATGAGTCGTCCAACAACCTATCTTTTGCTGTGAACCTGATGTTTGGACAACTATAGGATTTTTGGTAAACCCTCAGCCATCAACGGATTTGATGAGCCTTTACCGATTACCGTTTGAATCGGGCTAGCGTACGGATTATCTATACCCGTTCCGCAGGTGATGTTGTGCTAAAAGAATGAAACTCTTTTAGGCTTAATGCAATGATGTTGAACACATAGACTTTGTCATCTTTTACGGGCAAGAGACAAACCGGCGACGCGTAGTAGGCGTAGACTTATCCCTTCTTAGGCTTCGGGATAAAATACCCCAGAATCGAACTCTGGTGTCTTCTTCAATCAGAAAAAAGACTAAACCGGCAATGCGTGGTAGACGTTGGCCTATCTCTACTTAGGCTTCGGGATAAAATGCCCCAAGATGAACTTGGTGTCTTTTTTAATCGGAGAAAAGACTAAAACGGAGTAAAGATGAAACTCCAATTCCGGCCTACACCTTCAGTCGGCCTGCCCTGGAAAAAGAGCTGGAGAGGAAGAATTTTATATTCTATCTCTGGTGAAAAAAAGAAAATTAAAAGTGGGATCTCCACTTCGAGAATCAAAAAGACTTGGATAACCCTAACTGTCGGAAGGTTTGGTTACCTAATCTAAAGGCGGACTTCTCGTTTATCGAGAGGGAATTATGGTTTTGGCCCTAAAGGTTTGACCAAATGAAAATTTTGAGACGATCCTAATTGTAGGAAGATTTGATCGCTTGATTTGCAAGTGGACCTCTCGTTCATGGAAGAAATTGAGAGAGGAATTTGGCTTTGGTCCTAACTGTAGGAAGGTTTGACCAAATAAACAATGAGAGTGGAAGTATAAATCACAATGGTGGTGTTGATTTGTACAAGTCACTCAGTGGTGGTTGGTGAAATTGATCCCGGCGATTGTTCCAATGTGGGTTGAAGACGATATGACATGCTTCATCTTTGGGAACATTCAGAATTCAAATGACCTTCTTTCATCTGGAGTCATCAAGCCGATTTCAGATAATCCTTAAGAATATTATGTACAATATTCTCCAGGAACTTCTTGTCCTCTCGTATCCACCGCCAGCTTTTTTGCGCAACTGAGTCCAATGACTGATATATTGTATTCAGCCACACAGTCGGGTTATCCTTAGGAATAATATGTATACTATTCCCCAAGAACTTCCCGACAAAATAGGAAATAGTTTAGACTCATATACCTTTTTGGAGTATCGGAGTAGCAGTTTTACCTCTTATACTCATCGGAGGAGAGGGAGCAGTTTATACTCATATACCTGTCGGAGTGCAGAGGGAGCAGTTTATACTCGTATACCTGTCGGAGTGTTTGCCATTCTTGTTTGGCCTATTTTGGTGTTATGACGCCGGCGTCAACCAAGGCTTGGATGTTATTCTTCAGAGTAATACAAGTCTTGGTGGGGTGATGGACCTTCTGTGAGTGCATACGGTACTTTGGATCCGAAGTATTGCTAGCTTCCTCCTGATTCATGATAGGTGGCAGCTTGATTTTGTTGTTAGCGAGGAGATATTTGAAGATGGCTGGGACTTCATCATCATCGAAAGAATACTCCTCCTGGAATCTCAGTTTAGGAGTCCTTTGTTGCCTCCAAGATTGCTGTTGATGAATGTCATTAGCAATTACAGGTGCTTTAGCCGTCGGTTGGCTTCTCTCGGCCTTCTTCCTTTTGAGGAAGCGTTCAGCTTGCTCCCCGCGCTCTTTCAGCTCTTTCCACATTTTGGATGGCCCAACACCCAGGGCTTCCAAGACATCGATGGAAAGATTATTGTGGCATATCCGCAAAATGAATTCCTCTGTGACAGGATCCCTGTAGTTCATAGCCTTGTTGTGGAAGCGTTTAACAAAGCTATCAACAGACTCCCCATCCTTCTGCTTCTCGTCCAAAAAGGTTTCGATCGACACTTCAATGTCGTTGTCAAAAAAATTATTGAGGAACGAGCTTTCCATATCGTCCCAACTATTGATGCTCCCTGGCTTGAGACGGCGGTACCAATCGAAGGCAGCTCCTCGAAGAGTGCCAACGAATGACCGAACCATCAAGGGCTCGTTACCAGAAATAACGCCCAAGTGGGATTTGAAATAGACCAAATGCTGAGTGGGTGACCCCTTTCCATCGAACGGTATGAAGTTAATCAAATTAAACTTCGACGGATACGGGATCGACTCCCACTCTCTTGGGTACGGACGTGGCATCCCAGTCTTCTTTACCTCTTGAGCGGAAATCAAGGCGTTGACCTTATCCTCCAGCTCTTTCATCATCTCATCCTCGCCTGCATTTTCTTTCAGACGATTTTGAGGAAGAACAATGGGACCACTCCCAGAGTTTTGGCTATTTGCGTTGTGATCTTCGTCCCTGTCTGAGTCGCTTTCCTCTTGGTCGGCGTTATGACGCCGACTTGACTCACCCTGACGATTCATCAGTTGGATTTGCTGGTCATGCATCTCTCTCATCTGCTGCATAGCCATCTCCATTTCAAACTTGAAGTTCTCTTTCTGCCTGGCTAGAGCATCCTGAATTATTTGGGTCACCTGGTCAGAAGTGACCATGAACGCCTCCCAAGCTTGTCCCGTGCTGGATATTGTATCGTCAGAGGCGATTGCGGAGCAAGTATCCAAAAGTTCATCACTCGAGGATAGTCCTTAATGGATCTCTGGGTAATCCCTATGTTTGACAGCTTCTAGTTGGAACTGAGACATCCGTTGAGCTATCCCTGAATTAATTTTTCTTCCAGGAGAAAAGTCGGGATTAGAGACTTTTGAAGTAATTGCCTACTTTTCTTTGCTAACCATGTTGATGGTGACTTTAAGGAATTCATCATCCTGGAGGGAGGATTTTCTCTGGTGGAAGCGTTTTGGCTTGGGCTTCGACGCTTCAGCAGTAAGTTTCTCGAACATCGAGACCTTTTGTGAAACGGTCCTGGGGCAGCTACATTTTGACGATACTGTCCTGATAGGTCTCCCGTATGGAGAGTGAGAGCTGGTTTCTTGAACACTCTTCTTTTGGAATTTCTTCACACCCCCAGCCTGATGGTGCAGCTGATTGGAGCAATCCATCACTTGTTGGTGCGGTACCCCAAGTATAACGTTATCTTTTGACGGACACGTCTTCTTTTGGAGATGAAGAACCTTGTTGACATTCTCGGGCTTATTTGTTGTCGCCTTTGAACGATCCAAGGTCGCATCAGGAGTCACTCGTTTAAGACCACCTCCTTGTGAGCGTGGAGTCTTAGCGGGCTCCTTAGCTTCATCATGAACCCCCAGTCTAGACGCAACTGGAATTCTCTTATGCACGGCACATGAACACGTATATTAAGGTGTCCTGGTTTGTTTAGATGTGACAGGACACCTTTGGGTAGTGATCGGTCTGACGAGAGTGCATACACGACCCCCAATCTCGGGGCCGAGGCGGGTTGGACTGCGTCGGCGTTGGAAGGAGGGTTCGGCTGTATTGCACTCTGATCTTTGCGTCGTCTTGGGCTTTGGCACCCAAACTTGATGGGATTTTTGTGGTTTTTTGACCACTTCCCTCTTGCTCAAGTCTTGTGTCTTTCTTGCAAGAGCGCGAGCTTGAGCGGCACGTACACGACGCTTCTGAATACGCTCCTTCAGGGTCGAACGAGTCCTCTTGATAAGAACCCATTCGTCGGTCGATGGCTTGGAGGAATTGCAAGCGATTTGAGGCGGCCGATGCTTCCTGGACTCCAAGTCTGCATAGTCGCGGAGTCCATCCACCTATTCCAATGCCTTTTCAAGTTGACGAGCTTAGCGTTGGCGTCGCCTTTGACGTGCCCTCTTCATCGAAGCCGACATGTTGTGATCTGAACCCCCGGCTTGCTGTATTGTCGAAATAAAATTGCGAGGGGAGATCTCGGCAACGGTTGACTGAGGGTTGTCTTCTTGCGCCTCCTCCATGAAAAGGCCTTCTTTGGAGGCAAGATCTCGATCCGCGGCTGCGGCACGACGATCTCAGATCTGAGATCGTTGGCTCCCACTGTGGTCGCCAGCTTGTTCGCGGTGAAAGTTGGGATGATTGTCATTACCGATGAATTCGTTACACCTTTATGAATTTATAAACGGATTCAAAAATAACTCGCCTTTTTATAAGGCTTTACAATGAAAAATTAAAAAAAGATTGCAACTTTCTTTCACCAAAACAAACGCGGGATCCGTTTATTGAATCCTCGCTTGCGTGGGTGTCTTTGCCTGTGCCAGAGACTTTATTCTGTCCGTGGACCGCCGCGTAATCGTGATCCAAAGAAAGAGATCTACACGATAAACAGGGGTTATCTCACGAAGGAAATAACAGCCCGAAGCGAATGAGATCGACCAAGCGAAATCAAAGCTCTTCTCAGGTAAAAACAAAGTTTTTAATCTCGAGGAATCACGTGTAGATCTGAGATCCGATCTCTCGAACCTTTTTGAGGGGATTATCTCACGAAGGAGGATAATAGCCCTGGGGATTATCTCACAAAGGACGATATTAGCCCTTAAGAGTTCGCTGAGATCTGGATCTAGTGTTGAAGAAGATTGGTCGTCGCTCCCGAATTTAGATCTGAGGTGAGACGACAATTTGGCAGAGCTTCGGCTTCTCAAAAATTTTCCGATATGAACAAATGAGCACCTTCCCTCTTATTTATAGCCTTACAAAGCGGATACAGGTCGAAACTGGGCCCAAAAGCCCGCCTAGACACCTAGGTGTCTGGGTTTTGGCCGAGACACCTCAAGGTGTCTCGGCCTTGGCCGAGACAGTTTTGACTATCTTGATTGTTTTGACCATAACTCTCTCATCCGATCTCAGAATGAGGTGATTCAAGATGAGTTGGAAAGCTGATGAGGAGAGATACAATTTTATGTTTTAAGTTTCTTCAGATTTAAATCACATCGTAGCTAAAATCTGGGAGACATTTGGTGTCTCGACCATGGCCGAGACACTTTTTTGTGTCTCGGCTACTTCCAAAACACTCTAGATCATTTTGGTGATAACTTCCTCATCCGATCTCTGAATGAGGTGATTCAAGATACATTAGAAAGAGGATGAGGATAGATACAATGTTTATCTTTTGAGATTCTTCAGATTCAAAATGTATCATAGCCAAAATCTACAAGACATTTGGTGTCTCGACCATGGCCGAGACACTTTTTGTCTCGGCTACTTCCAAAACACTCTAGATCATTTTGGTGATAACTCCCTCGTCCAATCTCTGAATGAGGTGATTTAAGATGCGTTAGAAATCTGGTAACGAGAGCTATAACTGTTATGTTTTTGAGTTTTCTCATATTCGAACCATATCATGGCCGAAATGTGTGAGACATCATTGGTGTCCTGCAGGTGTGAAACAGCCTGGACCCTCTCGGTTGTGTCGGCTCTAACTCTCTCATCCGTTCTCGGAATGAGTTGATCCAAGATGTGCTAGAAAGCTGGAGAGGATATCTACAACTTTCCATAGGCGAGCCACCCATGGTGGGAGCGAGACACACGTGGTGCTAAGTCTTTTATGGGTATCCTGCAGCTCATGGTTGAGTCGTTTCTTCGTTGTTTTGCCGTTCCCATTGACTCGTATGCTTCGCCGATGTGCTTATTGCGCTTTGTTCACTCATCATTGATGGTCCTTCAATCATCAACTCACTGTCACGAGTTACGTTCGGGAACTTATAGGCAATTTTACACGTATACAACTCAGTCAACTTAGGCTTAGTAAGATAGAACCGCTTTGGAGTTCAAAAGAATTTATATTGGTGCCCATTTTTACACTTTTCTTTTACAAATATATATATATATATATATATATATATATATATATATATATATATATATATATATATATATATATATATATATATATATATATATATAGATCAAGAGAACTTGAAAAAATTGTGTTTCACTCTAAGCTAAGCATACAAAAATTTCATTACTTTTATTAAAAGTCTAAGTTGGACTATAATTTATACTACTTTGAAAATTATATCTTAAGAAATTTATTTAGAGTTATCATAAAAGGTCAACTTGAGTATAAAATTAACTAAGAACTAGAGAGTTTAAAAGTTTATTAAGTAGATCAATTATTAATTAACTCTATTAAATTGGCAAGTGAGATTTTTAATAAGAGAGGAAAAGGAAATAAAATAAAAAATGAAAGTAAAATGAAATAGAAATAAAAGAAAGCTCTTAAAGAAAAACGAATCTCACCCCCACACCTAGATTTTGTATTGTCCTCACGGCAAACACTAGCAATAACACTCAAATACATAAACATCACAGTATATAATATGAGTACATGCCAAAATAAAAGTCAAGTAGGGGTGATATGAAATGGAAACACCCTTTATTGCTCGTCATCACCAGACTGATCTTGATCGTCATCCTCATCATCCTGATCATCGGTCCCTTTGACATCCACGTCCTCATCATCCATCTCTATATCGGTACTACCGATATCATCCTCATCCTAGGGTCACGTAGCAAGCTAATGACGTGGTAGTGGTGATGGTGGTGGATCCTGCTGTGATGGAGGAGGGGGAGGAGGCTAATAAGATGGAGGAGCCTCAGATCTAGGTCTCATCTCATGAAGGGCTGAGGCTATATAATGCTCGTATTGGTGGCTGGTCAAGGCGATGGCCGGAGCTGATGTTGTGTCTTGACTCTCGGCTGCGATACCCTATCTGAAACTTATGGAACCTCATCTCGAGAGCATAGAGATGATCACCAAGCATCTAGGGTGTCCACTCTGTCAGTGCATCACTGGGTGGCGAAGGCAATGTAGGTAGGGTTTGCTGAGCTGATGCTGGTCCATGTGAAGAAGTAGAAGTGAAAATAATAGGCCCCTTGCCTCGGGCAGAAACACTTTTCTTCACTGTCTTAGCTGTCAGTGGTGCTCTCCCTACCTCTAGTCTATTCGTAGAATATGTCGGTACACTCAGAGTCTCACAAATTCGGGTAATGAGAAAGGGGTAGATCAGCTGGACCTTCTGCCTATACTGCTAACTGAGATACTCCTTGTCGCTGGTCAGCATGCCTGCAATCATCCTAAATATCAAATTTGCCACATCTAAACGCTGATCGGTGGCGATCCAGTATAGTAGGAGTAGGTCTCGGGTGTTAATAACTGAATATGAGGACCTCGGGTGTAGGTCAAACTTAAGAAAGAGGTTAAGGAGGATGAACTTTTTCTTAAGCATGCCTGAATGTAAGATCCCACCCATAGGTACTGTAGCAAATAAATACTCCACCATCTGATTGTATTCATGAGAGGTTATTCCTAACTGAGCAGAAACTCGAAAAAAATCGGGGCAACCTCTAGGGGGGCCTGGGGAGTCCTAAGATCTTCTAGATGAACTTAGGTGTGACTGTGATAGTTATCCCCTGAACAGTGGCAGAAGCTGAGTCCTCAGCTGATCTAACCCAACTAGCATAGAACTCTCAAACAAGGGTAGAATTGGCCATTTTGGGTTATCGTCATCATTGAATTGATCTCGACTTTTGTAAATACCTCAATAATAGGTTGGAATTCAAATATTTTATCAATGTGAATAGGTAATTAGGGTTCAAAGTTGTAAGAAATTCAAAGTTTTAGGGGTTAAATTATAAAGTTTTAGTTTCTGTTCTGGCTGCTAATCGATTAGCCAACCGATTGGCCAATTGATTGGTTCATCGCTGGAACGAATTAATCGATTGATTTTTATAGTTTTTTCCAACGAAATACATCACAACATCACCAGAATTTGTTCTATAATCATTTGCAACAATTCAATACACACTTTGCACCATAAATCAAAGAACATTTCATGAAAATTGGCAAGGTTAGGGTTTGAGCGTTTGTACCTTGGATTCGAGTGATTCAATTGTAAGATCGCTACAATTCTTTTTTAAGATCGTCCCCATCCCTTTGTCTTCGATTTTGGGTATGGAACAATTCTTGACGGTCTTATCTCTTAAATCCGGGATGTGAGAGAGCATTTTATGGGAAAAATTTACAAAATATGTCATCGGTACTTAATTGGAGCACCGAAGCTATTGGCTTTTAAAAATGAAAAAGCTCTAATTCTTGTGTATTGACAACTTTTTTTAGTCCTTTACTCCTTGATGGATTTTTAAGCATGAAAGTCGAAAAATGTTTTTTTTATATAAAACAAAGATTTGTTAACTATGTTATATTTTACCTAGAAACTAAAAAAAAAATGCGTTGGTTTAGAGTTCAACCTCTGAAAATACGAGAGTCATCCCATTGAAAAGCAGGTAGGCGCCTAGTATGTTTTAGGAAGAGGAGGAACCAAATACTAGTTGAGATCAAAGTTTAATTAAACAGAATGAAAAAATTAAAAGAAAACCTATGATATGTTATCTATACAAAAATTGAAAGTAGGTATAATATAGAAAGAAAAATGTAGTTGACAGCCGACCTTAAAGATCAAAAAGCCATTTTGTGAAATCTATAAGAAAGGAAAAAGATTGAAATTTAGTAAAGACTATAAAAATTCTATTACTCGTTAGAGTTGTAACTAATCATAAATTCTGCTCCTCTTCTTATTTGTACTTCATAAAATAGCCCTATTATCTAAGTAAACTTGCGATTTTGGGTGTGGAACACTTCTCAACCATCTTATCCCTTAAATCCGGGATGTGAGAGAGCTTTTAATGGGAAAATTTACAAAATATGTCATCGATACTTAATTGGAGCACCAAAGCTATTCGCTTTTAAAAATAAAAATCTCTAATTCTTGTGTATTGACAACCTCTATTTTTTGGTCCTTTACTCTTTGATGGATTTTTAAGCATGAAAGTCGAAAAATATTTTTCATATAAACCAAAGATTTGTTAACTATGTTATATTGTACCAAGAAATTAAAGAAAGAGTTCGGTGGTTTAGAGTTCAACCTCTGAAAATACGAGAGTCATCCCATTGAAAAGCAGGTAGGCGCCTAGTATGTTTTAGGAAGAGGAGGAACCAAATACTAGTTGAGATCAAAGTTTAATTAAACAGAATGAAAAAATTAAAAGAAAACCTATGATATGTTATCTATACAAAAATTGAAAGTAGGTATAATATAGAAAGAAAAATGTAGTTGACAGCCGACCTTAAAGATCAAAAAGCCATTTTGTGAAATCTATAAGAAAGGAAAAAGATTGAAATTTAGTAAAGACTATAAAAATTCTATTACTCGTTAGAGTTGTAACTAATCATAAATTCTGCTCCTCTTCTTATTTGTACTTCATAAAATAGCCCTATTATCTAAGTAAACTTGCGATTTTGGGTGTGGAACACTTCTCAACCATCTTATCCCTTAAATCCGGGATGTGAGAGAGCTTTTTAATGGGAAAATTTTACAAAATATGTCATCGATACTTAATTGGAGCACCAAAGCTATTCGCTTTTAAAAATAAAAAATCTCTAATTCTTGTGTATTGACAACCTCTATTTTTTTTGGTCCTTTACTCTTTGATGGATTTTTAAGCATGAAAGTCGAAAAATATTTTTTCATATAAACCAAAGATTTGTTAACTATGTTATATTGTACCAAGAAATTAAAGAAAGAGTTCGGTGGTTTAGAGTTCAACCTCTGAAAATACGAGAGCCATCCCATTGAAAAGCAGGTAGGCGCCAGGTATGTTTTAGGCAGAGGAACCAAATACCAGTTGAGGTATATTATTTCATGATCCTTATATGACCTTATAATGAAGAGGAAATCAATAGGACACAAGCAAGATATAAAAGATTGAGATAACCAAGATGAATGGAGATCTCATACCTTTCTCTTTCTCCTTTGCATCTTATCCAAATATGGATATTTGTCCTTAAACACAATTTTTGAAATGAGATTAGTTGGCATTTAACTCGCTCACATCCATTGATGAAATGAAAGCAAAGTGATATTATATGTTCGGGTGATAATTGGATTAAATCGACTCTATGTCAATCTACATATAACCAACTCATAATGAACTTGTTTATTAACGGATTAAGGATCTCAATCCATACATGAGCATAATAGTTGAGCACATTGTATCCTCCAAACTAATTGCTACATGGTCCATCGATCAACCAGTGGCGGATCCAGGATTTCTTAAAAGTGGTGTCACTACATATTTAATAATTAAAAAAACTTTACAATTTTCGCCAATGAGTTTTGTCTTTCGAAAAAAAGTGTATAATCACATCATTAGTAACATTATCAACTACATCTTTATTAATATGTATATGTCACTAATCATTGATTCTCAAATTCCGAACTTGAATTTCAGGGTGAGTTTTTGAGTTGGTAAATTTTAGAAAAGCCTATTAAGTTTTGGCTTTTCTCGATTAACCCCCTTAACTTTGAAATTGTCACAAAACGCAACTTAAGTTTTGGGGTTCTTAGAAAACTCCCCTTCAACTTTTAAGATCATTCAAAGAAAACCCTTGCTGGCATTAGCCACAATTCTCACATGTGTTGTTAAATTACGCAAGGGGATTTTTTATAGTGAAAATTATGCTTCATTTTTTTGGGGGGGTTTCTTGGATTTAAAGTTGAAGGGGTTTTTCTAAGAACCAAAAGACTTAAGAGGGATTTGTAAAATTTTAGAAGGTAAAGGGAGTTATTTGAGAAACTACCAAATCTGAGAAACTACCAAACTAGAAGAGTTTTCGAGAATTTACCATTTTAATTGGCTGGGAACTCCTGAGAATTTGAAATTTTGGGTTTGGTTCTATTAAAGTGGGTCATCTAAATTGAAGTGGGGTAAGTTTTCTTGAGAGGTGGGTTTTTATAGAGGGAGTGGGTTCTTTCCTTTGTGGTCCTCCTTGATCAAACTGGTGTCACGTGACACCAATTTGGTCAAGGTGGATCCGTCCTTGCGATCAACCATAGATAAATTTGACATTGTCATCCTTAATCATAAAGCTAGCTCACAAGCATTTCAAGAGCGTTAATAAGCAAATATACAACATGCACGTTTTTTAGTTCAATTAAGTAGAAACATTATGATATGTATACTAGTTTGTTTAATTATTCTTCTCCTATTTTAATTTATAGATATTTTCATGGATGAAATAATCTTAATTTTAGAATTGGATCATCTAATCTTAATTTTAGAATTGGATCATCTTTTAGAAATCAAAAGTTTATATTGTGTAGATAGATCAGTCATGAATAAGAAATATTTCATAATATAATGAGATATTTTTATCATAGAACTTTGGAAAATAAAACTGATATTTGCATGAGTTTAATCTCTCTCTCTCTCTCTCTCTCTCTCTCTGCGTTTTTTTTTGGGTAAGTAAGCATTTCTTATAACAATGAGAAATAGGAACAAAACTGTTATGTACATAAATGGGCACCTCTCCAATAAAGAGGCTACACCTGATCACAAATAAAACACTCAAACCTAACAGGTTGACTCTCAGAAAAGCAAAAGAAGAACAAACTACTTTCTTCTCTTAGGAACAAACTCTGGCTCAATCCTCATAGCCATGCACCCGTCACAGTTATCTTGAGTATCCTGTAGCCTTGAAACGTTGTTGCAAATAATTTTGATGTTGTATTGTTTAATCTATATACACTCAACCAATAGTTTCTTTTGCTGAAAAACCAGATTATTTCTCATGATCCACAAGTGGTAAGTACAAGCTGCCACTGAAGCTTTCCTGATGCTGGATATTACTGAGCTTCCCCTACATTCTTTCATCATCCAGTCCATAACATCACTGCATCTCCTTGGTACATTATTGACCTGAACAAATTTCATAATTTCTGTCCAGACCTTGAAATAAAACTCACATTCAAAGATCAAATGATCTCTAGTTCAGCTTGCAACCAACAAACAGGGCAAATTTCACCATTCACAATACCAAATCTCTTCAGTTTTGATCTTGTAGGAAGGTTATCAAGGCAAGTAATCCAAATGATGAATGCATATTTGGGTACAGCTAGTAAAACTACTCCATACTAATCTTGACCAAGCTTTCTTATCACCAACATTAACAAGTAAAGAGTAAGCAGAGGACGTACTTTAGCGAGGCTTATTACCTTTTCCAGTTAATGCCAACATCAGTGATTGTTATACAATTCAGTGCCTCTATTCTAAGCTTGAGAATTTTCTTGAATTGCTATCCGAATTGTTGTTTTGTTGTTATAGTCTAGAGGTCTTGATTTTTTATAGTAGCCATGAATCCACTTCATGCACATTGAATTCTGTTTCAACACGAGAGCCCGTAGATGTTTAAGCATCAATGCTTTATCGAGAACCTCC
Source organism: Asparagus setaceus (assembly GCA_012295165.1). Taxonomy (NCBI): domain Eukaryota; kingdom Viridiplantae; phylum Streptophyta; class Magnoliopsida; order Asparagales; family Asparagaceae; genus Asparagus; species Asparagus setaceus. The sequence continues at coordinate 20,725,266 of CM022706.1, forward strand.
ATATTGTGAAGCCTCAAATCACCATTCTGCATTGGCATACAAACTGAACTCCAAGCAACCTTGGCTTTCTTTATGAGATTGGAGATCTCCAGCCCATGGACAGTCCCTACAAATCTGCACCACATTCTTGATAATCTTCTTTGGCAAAATAAAGATACTACCCCAGAAAATGAGTTTAATCTAGCTGATTTAATTAGTTATTAATTAATCGAGATGTTCATGAAATATACATAAAAATTGAATTTGCTTGTTTTATAAATCAGTAATGATAATTGTTTTGTATTTTCTTGTTCTTATGCGATTAGCATGAATTTTTAATAAATTGTCGCTACAATTTGTGGCTTTATACATGATCAAAAATGATTTATGTATAAAAACAATTAGAAAGATTGATCATGATATCGTGTGAAAATCTATGTCGAGCATGAGAATTTAGAGGACATGCTAGCATGATGTCCATATTTTTAACATGTATTTATGAGAAGATGATATATATCTGCACTTCCAATTTGAGGATCCATCATCTTTTCCTAATCAGATTTAATTAATAATTGATGTAAAAGTCGCAATTTGTATTGGATCGGATATCCAAAATAAATAACTGTGATAACTGTTCAATCAGAACCTACAGCTTGAGTTGCAGTTACTATTGGATTAGAAATTCATATTTAAAATCATGATCTATTTAATTAGAAACTGAATTCATTATATAAGCATCAAATTCCTAGTAAATTAGAAAAGTTTAAACCCAATAAGAAAAGTGATAGAATATTTGAGGAGTAACTATAAAAACCCTTTTATCTGTAGGCGTTTCTATAAAACTCTCCTTATTCATTTTCTCCTTCGAACATCTTCTCAAAATAACTAGGATTTTAATTTGTGAGCGATGGGACCCCCAGAAATTACTGCTGTTTCAATCCTCGCCAATCTCAGCTCCATATCATATTTATACAACACGCAGTGCTGCATCGAGATCAAGCAAAAACTCGAAGATTCAAAGGAAAACCACAATGTCAAAGCTCGGGACTACCAACTTCTCGTCGACTGCAGCCTTTTATCTGCCGACATGGACAAAGAAATCTCCACGACAATCAAGTACATTCGCAACATCTAGAAGCCCAAGTTGCCCGATCTCCACATCAAGTATGCTGATCTCATCTACTATACAACCTGCGAAGAATTTGTCGAGGCCTATACAAAAGATATTTTCCCGAAAAGTACGCCTGCCTCTGAGAAGAACAAGAAGAGGGTTGTCGATGCCTATCATCGAGTTATTGCCCTCGATTCGATGAAGGAGAAATTGACTTGTTTTGTCAAGACAAGGATGTTGCTTTTGGCGCCAAAACTTTCGGGTTTCGTTGGGCCCTTGGTCGCCGTGAAGCTCATAAGCGATGCTGGTGGTTTGTTGGAGTTGTGGGCTATGAATGATGGTGATTTACTCGGTTCGGTTGAGGAGACTGAGGCTTATAAACGAACTAAAGTGGAGTATAAAGATTGCTTTGTGTTGGCTTTGAAAGTAGCAGTGACCAAGGACTTGAAACGAATTAAGCGGGGTCCAGGGTTTATGAAGAGATTTAAGCAGCAGATGAAGCTAGAGTACATGATCGATTCTGTACCGCGTGAAGCTAGATTTCATGAGCAAGAAGAGCTTTTCGCTCGGATATATACATAGATAGTATTTTTCATTTTACCTAGTTAATGAAGGTATTACCTTACTCCTGGTAAAATAGAAACCTACCTAGTTTTGTGCATTTACAACTTCATGTCATGAGGTTGATTAACTAATGTTCTTTTTGTATAATTTATTTTGTCACTTCATTAAAAGTAGTACTGTTTTCTTATATTAATTTATATTTTTCAGTTGATATTTTTGGTGCACTGATTATAGTCCATGCTGTATTTTCTTCTTGAGTTACTGTGTGAACTATAAATATATATTAAAAATTGATTCAGAGTATTTCTTTTCCATACTACTTACAAAAATTTCAAGGTACTTATTTAGTCATTTGAGGGGTATGTATGTGTATATATATATAAGTAAAAACCTATTTTATGATAGAAATTTGGAAGGAAAAAGTAGTTGCATATAACTAAATCTAGGAGGATTCGGATCCTCTCTAATTATGTGGTAATTGAAGAGTATCCAATTATTATAATCTCTATCATTCATTCCAATTTTAAGGGATGAGATTATAGCACATAGGATTTTCAATATTGTGATAATGGTTTTCACAACAGCGGTTTCAAGACAATAGTGGTTTTCAAGACAATGATCGTAGTCCTACGTGACATCATCTCATCATTTAAAATTAGAATAGGCAGTGATTGGAGTAATTGGATACTCTTCAATTACCACCTAATTGGAGAGTGTCCATATCCATCTAGCACTAGTAGAAAAATGCGCAATCTAGATGGAAAATTCCGTCTAGATTGCTCAAAATTCTGTCTCGGTTGACCAAACTAGACGGATATCCGTCTAGAATAGTCCGTCTAGAATAATTCCGTCTAGATTGAATCAAACTAGACGGAATTTTCGTCTAGTTTGGTCAAGCGAGGCGGAAAACAACCTAGGCGAATTTTTCCGTCTAGAAATCAACCTAGACGGAAATTCGTCTAGGTTGCTACAAACGAATTTCCGTCTAGGTTGATTTCTAGACGGAAAAAAATTCCGTCTAGGAGCAACCTAGACGGAATTTCCGTCTAGGTTGCTTGTGCTACAGTAGTTTTTTTATTTTTATTTTAAGAATCTACTTATATGTGCACAATTTTGCACCAACACCAAATCACATTCATATGTGCACAATATTGCACAACACCAAATCACATTCATATCCAACACAATCTAATTATATTCAAATAATACATTCACCAAAATACTAGAGCAATACAATCTAATTATAACATGTCTCATACATTCAAAAAACACAATGCACAAGATCAAATATCCACAAACTAATCAACAACGCCAAATAAACAAATCCATAACTAAAAACATGATTACAACGTCTTTACAAACATGTCAATATCCCCACATAATTGAAAACATGATCCCCATATCTTCACAAACATGCCAATATCCTCACAAGCAAGTCCAAGCCATAAAGTAATACAAACTAGATAAACAAATGTGTAAATGCATACTTGTATGTCGAGATACAAAATATTAAAACTCACTACGTGAGGCCTTCGCCTCATCGATGTTATCATCTCGATCATTACGGTGTCTCCATGTCGGCGATTGCTAACAACAAAACAAATTCATATAAGTTCAGTTGATGCCAAATTTAAAATTTAAGATAATTGAAGGAATTAAATAAAATGAACTCAAATTTAAAATGTTTCTATTACTTATTGCTAGAGATCAAATAGCTAAGCAAAAGCTTATCCACATACACAAAACTTGCACCCTGACCTCCCTCTCATCATTTCACAATAATTAACAGTGTTTCCATTGACAATATAATAAGGTTTGACATTGTAAATTATTTAGATTAGAGCATGAGCCCCTTTTTCTCATTTTGGGTACTTGTTCGCATGAATGAAACAGCTTAACAAGCGATTTTATAAAAGAAGCAAAAGTTTACTACACCCTCAATAAGCCACAGACACCTGTCATGATACACAAGTTCAAAGAACAGTCTGCTAATATGGAAAGAGTGTTCCATGGATATTGTCTCAAGTTTCATCAAATTCTATTCTCTCAAATTCTAACAACACGGATGGCGAGGTATATACTCTAAGAGATAAGATAAGAAATGACGCATTCATAAGAGATTAGAGATCGCCTTATCGAGGACGTAATGAGAGAGAATCGATTGAGGTGGTTTGGCAATATGCAAAGGAAAGCATTAAATGTACTAATTAGGAGAAGTGACTAGTTTATAATTAATGAAGCAATGAGGAACAGAGGTAAGCCTAAAAGAACTTAGTTGGATGCAACTGAAAAAGAGATGATAGTGATTAGCTTAGTAGAAAGTATCGAATCAAGGGAAGTACAAGCATATTTACCAAGAATTGCCAAAGACTATGAACTCGAGGATGATGAGAATGTTGATTCACGAAAGGGCAAAATATTTAAACAAAAGCCAAGTCAACGCCAACTTAAATACAATAGTATGTAAAACTTTGGTATACTATTTAATATTATATAACGACCATCGGCATGTTGATTCCGAGCAACCAATAACTAGGAATTTCCATCAAAGCACGCACACAAAACTCCTTGCGCTTGAACTGCAAATTTGGTAGTAAATAAATAAGGATATTCTAAATGATTAATTCCTCCTGCAACAATTCTAAATCGGTGTTTAGATGCGAGAAAAGGACCAAGTCTTAGATCCATCTCTTTAAGTAGTCACAATTGCCAACTATAAAACTTTCCACATCCATGTATTACCGGTGTCTACATTTTTCTCGCTTTTACTTTTCAACCATTCTATTTCTATCATTAAAGAGACTCATTTATAGCATATACATGAATTAGTAACTATCTGTGAATACAACTAAACACATGCATGTAAATACCTAAATATGTATTGTGTAAATTGTAGATTGGGAATATAAAACGATAGAAATTCATGCCATAAAAATAATCATATGTTATTTTACAAAAGCGAGTCCTGCTTTCACAATAATAATCATATGTTTTGACACATTGTGTATGTTGTGCAATATAGTGCATCTCAAATAAAAAATAGAAATTCTAACAAAATTTGAAGCCAAACATCAAGCAACAACATCAAAATCTTGAGGAACTTCGGGCATGCGACCATAGACAATCTTAGAGCATTTTTAAGAATAAGTAGGTGCTCGGACCTTTATATATTACTTCAACATGATACAAAGCGAAAATATAAACACATCTAATACTCCGGCAAGATATCGATAATTAATATGAATACAAACAATCTAATATCCACAAGTAAATAAATAGATCGGGTTTAAACCCGACCTTGAAGCAAGGGACAAGATTCGACGGATGATCTCGAGTGAAGAAGGTGTCGGGACTAAATGGGCTTGGCAAGAGCTTGCGGACATTTCACTCTCTATGGGAACTCTCTCCTGCAACTTTAAAGCCAAGAATAATGCATCCGGATCTCCAATGTTGGCGTCTCGAAACATTCTTTAATAGCGGGAACTTCAAGAACATGGTTCATCGCAGCTTCTAAAGGTAGGCGTAATACTAGCATCTTGAAATTTAGAGATTCTTTCTCTAATTTGTAAAGTTCAAGGGTTCCATGCAAATCACCCAAAGTTCAAGGGTGTCATCTGAAATTTACCAAAAACTGAAATTTTCAAAAGAGGGCTTACATCGGTGTGTGAATTTGAACATCTTAGGCGAGGCATCGACCAAATACACGACAAACTCCTTGCTCGCCTCTCTCCTGAAAATAAATCCATCATCAAACTTAGAGATCAATCAAAAGTGGGGGAAATCAAAGAAAATGAGGGTCTTTCACCTGAAAGAACTCGTTATCGGAGATTGGATATATAACACATTATTGAAAATTATATTGTGTTATATATCACTCTATTGTATGAAATTTTTTAAGTTCATGTATTATCACATAATAAGGTTTCAAGGAATTTCTATGATGTAGGATTCATAATACCAACCTTAACAAAAAAAAATCTCTTAAATTTGACGATTTAATATTTAAAAGTGAAAACATGACGGGTTTATTTCATTGATATAATTCAGCAAGCATAATTATCAACATTGTCACCAGCACAGACTTTTGTTAAGAATAAAAACATAAATTAAAATGACATATCCAATAAAATTAGCCAAAAATTACTCTAAAATCAATCAAAAAAAGATACCTGAGCTCTAATGAAACCAGAGAGCAAAAGTGGAGAAGCGGCGGTGTAAATCCGTTCTCATCTACATGCCCAATGTTAATCTGCACTGAGGCATGATCCTTTGCCGTAATCAACCGATTCGTCGCCGAACTGAATAAAATTTAAAAAAATCAACAAATGAAACCCTTTGTCCGAAAAGGACCCCCAGAAAGAGGCCATCACGATCCACAGATCTCACCTCAATACCTCCATTATTTCCCCCATTTCCCCCTCCATCAGCCACCCCCAACATGTCTCACCACCACCACCACAATCATTACTCCCCTCCCCTCCCCTGGCTGCTGGCTGCAGCGCCTCCTCCTTCCCTGGCTGCGGCAACACCCCTCCCCACCAAACCCTCAACGCCGATCACCTCCTCCAAACCAATTTTAGAATATCGAGAATCCATGGATCGCTCATAAATCTCAAAAAGAAAATCGATCAAAAAGATCTTTTTGGCATAAAAAATAAAGGAGCCTGAAAAATCATAAAAAGGCTCAAATCTCAGGATCAAAAAGGAAAGGCTCAAGGATTTTTAAATCATGAAATTAATCAGTTAAATTTTATTTTTTTTAAATGATTAACCAACCTGAGGCGGATTTTCCGTCTAGGTTGTTTTATTAAAATTAAAAATAAAAAAGTAAATTTTGGACCAAACTAGGCGGAAAATTTCCGTCTAGATGATCTCGAGTGAAGAAGGTGTCGGGGACTAAATGGGCTTGGCAAGAGCTTGCGGACATTTCACTCTCTATGGGAACTCTCTCCGCAACTTTAAAGCCAAGAATAATGCATCTGGATCTCCAATGTTGGCGCTATCGAAACATTCTTTAATAGCGGGAACTTCAAGAACATGGTTCATCGCAGCTTCTAAAGGTAGGCGTAATACTAGCATCTTGAAATTTAGAGATTCTTTCTCTAATTTGTAAAGTTCAAGGGTTCCATGCAAATCACCCAAAGTTCAAGGGTGTCATCTGAAATTTACCAAAAAGCTGAAATTTTCAAAAGAGGGCTTACATCGGTGGCAGTGGATTTGAACATCTTAGAGAGGCATCGACCAAATACACGACAAACTCCTTGCTCGCCTCTCTCGAAAATAAATCCATCATCAAACTTAGAGATCAATCAAAAGTGGGGAAATCAAAGAAAATGAGGGTCTTTCACCGAAAGAACTTCGTTATCGGAGATGGATATATAACACATTATTGAAAATTATATTGTGTTATATATCACTCTATTAATATGAAATTTTTAAGTTCATGTATTATCACATAATAAGGTTTCAAGGAATTTCTATGATGTAGGATTCATAATACCAACCTTAACAAAAAAATCTCTTAAATTTGGCGATTTAATATTTAAAAGTGAAAACATGGCGGGTTTATTTCATTGATATAATTCAGCAAGCATAATTATCAACATTGTCACCGGCCGAGACTTTTGTTAAGAATAAAAACATAAATTAAAATGACATATCCAATAAAATTAGCCAAAAATTACTCTAAAATCAATCAAAAAGATACACGAGCTCTAATGAAACCGAGAGAGCAAAAGTGGAGAAGCGGCGGTGTAAATCCGTTCTCATCTACATGCCCAATGTTAATCAGACTGAGGCATGATCCTTTGCCGTAATCAACCGATTAAATTAGCGAACTGAATAAAATTTAAAAAAATCAACAAATGAAACCCTTTGTCCGAAAAGGACCCCCAGAAAGAGGCCATCACGATCCACAGATCTCACCTCAATACCTCCATTATTTCCCCATTTCCCCTCCATGACCACCCCAACATGTCTCACCACCACCACCACAATCATTACTCCCCTCCCCTCCCCTGGCTGCTGGCCGCCCTCCTCCTTCCCTGGCTGCGGCAACACCCCTCCCCCACCAAACCCCTCAAACGGCGATCACCTCCTCCAAACCAATTTTCTAGGGACGTAGAGATCGACGGCGGTTCCCTCTTCATTCTGCATCTTTTAGAAGAAAATCGAATTGGTAAGGGAGGAGGGTTCATTGTTTGGAGGAGGAGGGCGTCGAGAAGGTGGTGAGGCGAGGGAGGGTAAGGGAGGGATATGAGGGAGGAAGCAATATGAGAGGATTATGAAATGATAAATTGAAGTCATGAGTTCAAGTAGGGGACTAGGAGTTTATTTAGATTGGCTGCAAGGTGTTTAGGGGAACGGTATAGGGTTTTTATTTTTATTTTTATTAAATGATTAACCAACCTAGGCAGTTTTCCGTCTAGGTTGTTTATTAAAATTAAAAATAAAAAAGTAAATTTTGGACCAAACTAGGCGGAAAATTTCCGTCTAGTTTGATCCGTCTAGATGTTAAAAATTCTACTAGTGTAGGAGATATAGTATATATGCATTAGATTAATTGAGATTATCTTGGAAAATAAAAAAAAAAGAAAAAAACGTTATCTTCTTTTAAAAGAGTTTGAATTCTGTTGATCTGCAAATTAAACATGGAGTGTGTATATATTTTAATGCTTTATATGTGATTAGCATGAGCTTTATTAACACATGTTGCTATAGTTCATAATTCATATGCACAACACTAGGTCTCCGGCTTGACTCTCCTGGGGAGCACCGACTGGGGAGCACCGACTGAAATACTTGAGGCCGTGCATTGGGGTACACCTCTTAGTCATGCTTGGGGTTTGATACCCATGGTCTGAAGGATCATGGAGAAGTTCACTTGTCAAAGCAAAAGCAAAAAAATAAAAAAATAAAATAATAATAATAACAATATAATAAAATAAAATTTGTCGACTTCATCTAGAAGAAATTGATCAAGTAAATCTTATGAAAATCATTGCATGTGAGCATGAGTGAACATGCTTAGAAAACTTAAGAAATTGATGGAGAATTGCCTCAATTAAAAGAGAAGTTGAATTTCTATATTGGATTTGATATTAGTCGGGATGACAATGTATAATAAATGGAGAAATTTTTTTTAAAAAAGAACCTTTTTCAAAAATAATTATCAAAATCGATCTCTTTTTTAAAAAGAGGTCGACTTTACAAAAATTTAGCTTTAAAATACACGGGACTAGTAGTCCCGTGTATTTAGTTCTCATTAATTAAACCTTAAGTAATTCAGCGCTAAGTACACGAGACGACCATTTCAAATTAACCGTAATTAGCGACCACTAATTACATGAAACTACTAGTCCCTGTAGGCGTTGAAAAATACTTACAAGATCCCCGAAACCAACTCGTGACGGGAAGTCGGCGAATGACAACCCATCGGATGATTCGGACGTTGAATCGTTAAGACGCGAACCCGACGGCAAACCCACAGCGTCACAAGCACGGTTTAAACCGGACTTGAACAGACGATCGGATTTCGAGACCGTTGAACCGAACGAACCAAGAACTAGTCCCTAATCAAATACGCATGCAACCCAAGCCCGAGAGATGAAAAACGCCGAAAACGACGAAACGACAAACGGCGAGAAGGCGCACTCTACCAACTTGCCGAGGAACCTCTACCAAGTGGTCAGGGTAGCGAATACTTTGGCCACCCCGCCAACTGGCCGAGACTCTGCCAGTGAACGAGGTGGCTCTACCACCATGGCCAGCCACCTCGCCATTTGTCGAGGTGGCTCTACCACTTGTCGAGCCACCACCCTCTCCAATTTGTATAAATAAGGGGGTCTTCAATAGGGTGGGATTTTCAGAGGGCTGGATTTTTGGGAGATTTTGAGCTTCGGACTTGGTGAACTTTACGATCTTCGAAGAATTCTCGCGAGATCTACGAGCAGTCGACGACGGTTCCGAGCCGGTGAGCATAAGTCCCGCCGACGCCGACCTACAAATCACGAGGTAAGCAAACTCGGTCGGCTACTGATCGTAGCAGTTGATTTCTCCTAGTAGATCTCACCCGCTCCGTGATCCTCTCCCGTGAGTGTGATCCCGGCGATCCTCTCCTTCGTGAGTGTGATCCCCTTAGGCGCCGCTTCCTTCGGAAACGAGCCCCTTCACGCCTCAGAGTTCCGTAACCCGGTTTCCACCGATCGAATTGCGCGGTGGTCCATGGACACAAAAAGTCCCCGGCACAGGCAAAGAACCCACGCAAGCGAAGATCTCGATATAACAGGGATCCTAGCGTTTGTTCACTTAGGAAAAAGTTGTAATCTTTTTTGATTTTCATTGTAAGCCTTATAAAAAGGCGATATTTTTCTTTGAATTCGTTTCAGGCGACTGAAGTTTGTAACAGTTCAAATCAATGATAATCAAACCGACTTTTACCGCGAACAAGCTGGCGACCACAGTGGGAGCCAACGGTCTCAAGTCAACCGGCTAGCGGGACCGCCGAAAACTCTGCGTAGGGTGTAATAATTACGCTCCAGCGAAGTCAACCGAATCCAAGTTGATCCGGTTCCGCCAGAGTATCGATCGTCGTCTCGCCCGTCTCCCGCCTAAAGGTTAAGTTCACCTGAATGCTTGACTTTACAAAATAGACAAAAGTGCTGATATCTCTCAAACCGGAAGGAATTGGGCAAAATGACAGGAGCAAACCGAACCCTTCGGGGTTCGGTTTGGTTGGCTCCGTCTCGTCGAGATAGTCGATTTTCATATGTAATTCGTCCAATTCCGACCTGTCCTTCGTAGCATATGAGGAAGTTCGCCAAGCAGCGAAGCTCTCCGTTCAGTCGAGGTTCGCCAAGCAACGAAACCCTTCATCCAGACGAGGTTCGCCAAGCAGCGAAGCTCTCCATTCAGTCGAGGTTCGCCAAGCAAGAGAAACCCTTCATCCAGACAAGGTTCGCCAAGTAGCGAAACTCTTCATTGAGCGAGGTTAGCCAGCGTGAAGCTCTCCATTCGATCGAGGTTCGCCAGCGTGAAGCTCTCCATTCAGTCGAGGTTCGCCAAGCAGCGAAGCCCTTCATTGTGATGAGGTTTGCCTACAGCAGTGAGCCTCGACATTCAACCGAGGTTCGCTTACAGCGGTGAGCCTCAACAGGTAACCGAGGTTCGCCTACAGCAGTGAGTCTCGACAGGAAACCGAGGTTCGCCTTCCGCAGTAAGTTTCGACATTCAACCGAGGCTCGCCCACAATGTCAAAGTTTGACGAGGTTAAGCCCATCAAAGTTGGGCGAGGCTCACCATGACATCAAAGTTTGACGAGGCTCGCCCACGGCATCAAAGTTTGACGAGGCTCGCCCACAACATCAAAATTTGTGAGGCTAGACCATGCAAACTTTAAAGCGAGGCTTGCTCAAGAGACAAGGCTCGACCTCAATCTGAGGTTTGCATGTGGGCGGAGTTCGAGCTTAACACGAGGTTCGCCACGGCGAAGCTCAACAGTCATGTGATGAGGTTAGCCTACAGCGATGGTCGTGAAGCTTCGCCTATAGCGATGGTCGGCGAAGTTAAGCCCACAGCGGTGATTTCCACTTTCATCCGAGGTTCACAAGAGGAGCGGCTTCGACATTCGTCTGAAGCGGACTTTAATCTTAAAGGCGAGGTTAGCCCACTTAGCTGGCTTCGACTTTCATCACGAGGTTCACCTACGGCGTGGCTTCGCTATCAACCAAAATGCATAAATGCATTATTTGAAGTTAAGCCCAAGCAGTGAAACTAGTCATATAGCTGAAGTTCATCCAAGTAGCGGACCTCGTTATGCAATCAAGATTTGCCGAGCAAAGAAGTTCGGCTTCGAAGCTTCGTTATTCGGCGAGGCTCGGCCTTCGCCCTGGTCGAATCCCAATTTACCACGTGGATTAAGTAGTGGGCATCGGTTAACCAGCGTTTTCCCAATTTTTTGCATGGCGGTGAGTAGCCATTAGGCAGGAAGCTTTTGGAACTTTTGGAGATCAACACTTGCGCAGGAGAAAGAGATCAAACTCTTCATCGGCAATCTCATCAATCATCAACAACATTGTTACGTCGTCAGCGAGCGGATCTCAGCGAGGCCTTGTATCGATTCCACCTCCGGCCATCGCATCCAGTTGCCATCCACCTCGGTGCCAGCCGGTCGAGCTTCATTTGGAGCTTCCCGAAGCAAGAAAATGGCTTTGGAGCACCTCGGCTCATTGCATGATGATCGAGGTAAAATTTCGATCAAAGAACGATTGGGCCCGTTAAGGAAGTCCCGGGTCACTCACATGCAGTCGCACCACCTCAACCGTGATAAGAAGATTCTGTGGCTGCTCTCACTGGAATTGGATCGAAGTTAGAGCCCATCGAAACCCGGCTCGCAAAGTGACGTTGAGATTAGTGACTCTTGGAACCTCGATAATGTGACTCATCCTCGAGAAGGAGACATTTTCATCGGCGGCGATGGCGTTATACGAGAAGTCATACCAACACACGAAGGGTTGCTCGGCATTCATGCCGATGAGTTGTACTATCGTCTTTGGGGTGCAGTAAATCTCGAAGAAGAAGTTCCCCGAATTGAACACGCATTGTCCGTGTTCTCAAACTAATCGGTGGTGTTGTCGAATGTAAGCGCACCAAGCCGACTCGAAGAAGCGTCGCTCTTTCATAGGCTTGGCAACAAAATGCTAAGAAGATCGGAGTCTCAAAGGCGATATGACCAACAGAGGGTTGGGATACGAATCCTCCTCAGAAGATGAATGCTCATGGCTGATTGATAATAATCCACCCGGTGAAGGGGACGGACATTCGTCTGATTCTTCGGCTTGGGATTCTGACACCAGCCTCGGAGAAGCTTTCAAGGTTTTGATGTCAAATATGGCTACGGTCAATCCTGTTACTATCGAGGATGATGAAGATATGCCAACATGGGAAGACCCATGGATCCATCAACTCAAAGAGCAATTTGGGGATAGATTCGAACAGAGAGAGCCCCCCACTAAGGATGAGGTAGTCCAGGTTAATATGGGTGACGAAGAGCATCCTAAGCTCATAAACATCAGCAATACTCTTTCCTCGGAAGAGAAGGAAGAGTTGATCGCCCTAATCAGGGAGTATATCGATGTATTCGCCTGGAGTTACGAGGACATGCCAGGACTCGACCCTAATGTGGCAACACATCGCCTCAACATCAAGGCGGATGTCAAACCTGTCAAGCAACAGCAAAGACGGTTTCGTCCACAAATATTGCAGGCAATCGTTGACGAAGTGAAGAAACTCATAGAATCGGGATTCATCAAGGAAATTCAACATCCGGATTGGGTGGCGAATATAGTCCCGGTCATGAAGAAGAATGGTTCGATTAGGATCTGTGTCGACTACAGAGACCTGAACGCTGCTTGCCCGAAAGACGACTTTCCTCTTCCAATCACTGATGTCATAGTCGACAATACGTGTGGATTTGAAAGAATGTCGTTCATGGATGGTTTCTCGGGATACAATCAGATCAAGATGCACCCCGATGATGCCAAACACACAGCGTTCAGAACGCCCATCGGTATATATTGTTACACAGTCATGCCGTTCGGCCTGAAAAATGCTGGCGCCACGTACCAGCGAGCGATGACGAAAATTTTCCAGGACCATCTCCGGAAAACGGTCGAATGCTACGTCGACGACTTGGTCGTGAAAAGCCGTGACAAAGAAGATCACATCAAAGATCTTAGAACGGTATTCGAGCTCATGCGGACTCATCAGCTAAAGATGAACCCTGCCAAATCCTTCCTTGGAATGTCCAAAGGGCAAGTTCTGCTTCGTTGCCACCGACAAAGGAATCCACGCCGATCCCGACAAAGTGAAGGCAATTCAAGAGTTGCAACCTCCGAGAAATCGAGAGAACTCGGGTTACAAGGGCGACATGACATCCGACGGTTCATATCGAACCTATCCGGAAGTGCCAACCGCTCTCTAAGTTGAGCAAAAGGGCGGTCGCTTATTTGGGACGACGCCGTAAGGCATTCAAGAGATCAAGTCTTATCTCTAAACCTCTCGTTTTGCCGCACCGCTGGTCGAAAGCCATTCCTCGATTTACATCAAGGCAACACCACTCGCTGAGCTTTACTTGCGCAGACGACGATAGCGGTCACGCAAGTGCGCTGTATTACCCGAGCCGAACATTAGTCGGCGCTGAAGTCTCGATATCCAATGGTCGAAGCGTTGTTTTGCATTAGTGTTCGCAATTCGTAAAATGCGGCACTATTTAGTCGGATGACGATTTATGTTATCTCTAATGTAAACCGTCCGAATATTTATGACCCAAACCGCCTCAATGAGTCAAGGCTCGCGAATGGGCCTTGCTCTTGTCCCAATATGACTTGTATTTCAAACAACGTAAGTCACCAAAGGACAAGCGATTTGCGATCTCTTGGTCGCCACCACAACGGATGCAGCTTGAGCTATATGATGATCTTCCTGATGAAGTCCACGGTTAACACTACATCGCACCAACAAATATGGCAACCGTGACTTTGACGGAGCTTCTCGAGCTACAATCGGATCAAGATGCACCCGATGATGCCAAACACGGCGTTGAGAGCGTATCGGTATATATTGTTACCGGTCATGCCGTTCGGCTGAAAAATCTTGGCGCCCGCATACCCGTGGCGATGAAAATTTTCGGGACCATCTCGGGAAAAGCGGTCGAATGCTACGTCGGCGACTTGGTAGTGAAAAGCCGTGACAAAGAAGATCACATCAAAGATCTTAGAGCGGTATTGAGCTCATGCGGACTCATCGACTAAAGATGAACCACCAAATCCTTCCTTGGAATGTCGGTGGCAAGTTCCTCGGCCGTCGTCACCGACAAAGGAATCCACGTCGATCGACAAAGTGAAGGCAATTCAAGAGTTGCAACCTCAGAAATCGAGAGAACTCGGGTTACAAGGGCGACATGACATCCGACGGTTCATATCGAACCTATCCGGGAAGTGCCAACCGTTCTCTAAGTTGAGCAAAAGGGCGGTCGCTTATTTGGGACGACGCCGTAAGGCATTCAAGAGATCAAGTCTTATCTCTCTAAACCTCTGTTCTTGCCGCACCTTGTCCGGAAAACCATTCACGATTTACATCAAGGCAACAGACCACTCGTTGGCGCCTTACTTGCGGGGCGGCGATAGCGGTCCGCGAGCAGGCGATGTATTACGAGCGAACATTAGTGGTGAGTCTCGATATCAATGGTCGAAGCAGTGCCTTGCATTAGTGTTCGCAATTCAGAAAATGCGGCACTATTTAGTCGGACAGACGATTTATGTTATCTCTAATGTAAATCCGGTCCGAATATTTATGACCCAGCCGGCCTCAATGAGTTGGCGTCTGGCGAAATGGGCCTTGCTCTTGTCCCAATATGACTTGTATTTCAAACAACAGAAGTCAGTCAAAGGACAAGCGATTTGCGATCTCTTGGCTGCCAGCCCGACAACGGATGCAGTTGAGCTATATGATGATCTTCCGGATGAAGTCCACGAAGTTAACACTACATCGCACCAACAAATATGGCGACTGTACTTTGACGGAGCTTCTCGAGCTACTAATGTAGCAAGTGCCCCCGGATGTTCTAAGATTTCCGCCGGGGTCGGGGTTGTCTTGATTTCCCCGGGGAATCATGTCATGCCCCGTGCTTATTCACTCACCGAACCTTGTTCCAATAACGTAGCCGAATACAACGCGTTACTTATTGGACTTAGCTTCACCAAGGAGCTGGGGGTCGAGTATCTCGAAGCGTACGGCGATTCTCAATTGATAGTTAAGCAGATTCGTGGTGACTATGAAGTTAGAAACCCTGATCTGGTCCCCTATCATCAGATAGCCGTTGAAATGGCAGACTCATTCGAAGAATTCTTCATCGAATATATCCCGCGCCTCCAAAATGCTTACGCAGATGCACTGGCGGCGTTAGCTGTGTCGTTAGCACAACCTTCAGAGACTGAGCAACTGGTTACGGTCAGGACTCACCAGCTCTTCGTACCCATATATGATGGGGTACAAGAAGACAAAGGGATAGTTACCAAAGAGGTAAATGCAACCCAAACCAAGTTGGAGCCCCGAGATTGGCGCTTTCCTATCATTGACTACGTCTTGCACGATATTCTGCTAGAAGACGTAAGGGAGAGAGAATCAATCCGGCGAAGAGCTCCAAGATTCTTCTACGACACGGAGACCCGGATGTTATATCACCGGGGGTACGATGGTCTTTTACTCCGATGCCTTTCAAACAAGGAGGCGTAAGAGGTCCTTCGAAGCACACGGAAGGTGAATGTGGAGCACACCACCGGTCCCAAGCTCTACGATCGAATCGGAGAATGGGCTACTTTTGGCCCACGATGATTAATGACGCAGCCGCCGAAAATGCCACGCTGTCAAATTCACGCCAATTATATGCATCACCTCCCGGCAAGCATCCTTCGCCACATCCCGCCATTCGAGACATGGGGAATGGACGTTGTAGGTCCCATTTTTCCTCCGTCACCAAAGGTGATCGGTTTATTCTAGCAATCACCGACTACTTCCAAGTGGGTCAAGCAATCCCGCTAAAAGAAGTAAAGGCGAAGTACCGCTGCCAAATTTATCAAACACCATGTCATTTACCGACACGGTGTCCTAAGACGGATCGTGCATGACAACGGTCCCCAATTCATCGCAATTCCTTCATCGGGTTTTGCGAGAAATTCAAGATACAAGACGTTCGCCGATATTTCTATAATCCAAGAAATGGATTAGCCGAGGCATTCAACAAGACGATTATTAAGATTCTCAAAGGCTCGTGAAGAATAACAAGCTTAGACCGATGATAGACTTGAGAAGATCTCGGCATATCGCACAACCGCACGCGACGCTAATCGAGAGACCCCGTGATTCTCTCGGCTCCACGCGTGAAGCGCTTCTCCCATTGGAAATCCAGATTCACACTCCGCACTCCCGCGAACGGAGATGACGATTGAAGAACAACATCAGAAACGTCTCGAAGAACTCGAGATGTTAGATGAAAAGCGCCTGGAAGCTCAACAATGCATTGAGTTCTACCAAGCTAGGATGTCGAGAGCTTTTAACAAGAAAGTACGACAAAGGAGTTTTAAAAAAGGAGATTTGGTCCTCGCTGCTCGACGACCGATAATCCTCACTTACAAGAAGAAAGGCAAATTCGAGCCTAAATGGGAGGGTCCGTTTGTAATAGAAACGGTCTACTCTAATGGTGCTTATCGCCTAATTACCCAAAATGACGACCGGCAATTAATGCCGATAAATGGGAAGTTCCTGAAGAAATACTACCCTTAGTATCTTCGGGATAACCCGTTTCGACGGGAAGTTCCTCGTGGGATGTTGCACCCACTTTTCTTGAGGATAACCCTAAATTTACCCTCCATCACAATTTCCCCCACCGATCAAATTCCTTGACGGTAGGTCCACGAATTTGCTGGTACATTACCAAAATCCCCTCTTAATTCCGTCTATGAACAAGAGGCCCACTCAAAATCCCTCTCACGCCGAAGATAGAATATAAAATTCTTCCTCTCCAAGCGTAAGATCCTTTTCGTGACAAACGGAAGGGTTACATCCATCCCTCTCGAGTAGCGCCGGTGAAGGTATCTTGTAGGGATTTTCGAACCGGGTTGTCCTTTGAAGGTCACGAGTCTCTTCGGTTCTCGAAGTGGAGATCCACTTTTAGTTCCATCTCTCATCTTAGGTAGCGCCGTGAAGGTATCTTGGGATTTTCGAACCAGGTTGTCCGTGAAGGTCGCTGAGTCCTTCGGTTCTCGGTGGAGATCCCACTTTTAGTTCCATCTCTCATCTTAGGTAGCCGATCAAGGTATGCGCCGGATTTTCGCACCGTGTTGTCCGACAAGGTCGCTGAGTCTTTCGGTTCTCTGAGTGGAGATCCCACTCTTAGTTCCACCTCTCTCCTAGGTAGCGCCGACCAAGGTATGCGCCGGATTTTCGCACTGTGTTGTCCGACCGACGGTCGCTGAGCCCTTCGGTTCTCGGTGGAGATCCCACTTTTAGTTCCATCTTTCATCTTAGGTAGCCGATCAAGGTATGCGCCGATTTTCGCACCAGTTGTCCGCCTAAAGGTCACGAGTCTCTTAGGTTCTCGGAGTGTGGAGATCCCACTCTTAGTTCCACCCTTCTCCGGTGTAGCGCCGGTGAAGGTAAGCGGAACTTTCATCTTAGGTAGCCCGGTGAAGGTGCAGCGGGATTTTCAAACCGGGTTGTCCGGTGAAGGTCGCTGAGTCCTTCGGTTCTCGAAGTGGAGATCCCTTTTAGTTCCATCTTTCATCTTAGGTAGCGCCGGTGAAGGTATCTTGTAGGGATTTTCGAACCAGGTTGTCCGTGAAGGTCGCTGAGTCTTTCGGTTCTCGGCGGAGATCCCACTTTTAGTTCCACCTCTCTCTAGGTAGCGCCGGTGAAGGTATCTTGTAGGGATTTTCGAACCGGGTTGTCCGTGAAGGTCGCTGAGTCCTTCGGTTCTCGGTGGAGATCCCACTTTTAGTTCCATCTTTCATCTTAGGTAGCGCCGGTGAAGGTATCTTGGGGATTTTCGAGACCGGGTTGTCGCCTAAAGGTCACGAGTCTCTTCGGTTCTCGAGTGTGGAGATCCCACTCTTAGTTCCACCCTTCATCTTAGGTAGCGCCGGTGAAGGTAAGCTTGGAACTTTCATCTTAGGTAGCCCGGTGAAGGTGCAGCGGGATTTTCAAACCGGGTTGTCCGTGAAGGTCGCTGAGTCCTTTCGGTTCTCGAAGTGGAGATCCCACTTAGTTCCATCTTTCATCTTAGGTAGCCCGTGAAGGTATCTTGTAGGGATTTTCGAACCGGGTTGTCCGTGAAGGTCGCTGAGTCCTTCGGTTCTCGAGTGGAGATCCCACTCTTAGTTCCACCCCTTCTCGGTGGCGCCGTGAAGGTAAGCGGAACTTTCATCTTAGGTAGCCCGGTGAAGGTATCTTGTAGGGATTTTCGAACCGGGTTGTCCGTGAAGGTCGCTGAGTCCTTCGGTTCTCGAAGTGGAGATCCCACTTTTAGTTCCATCTTTCATCTTAGGTAGCGCCGGTGAAGGTATCTTGTAGGGATTTTCGAACCGGGTTGTCGCTGAAGGTCACGAGTCTCTTCGGTTCTCGGTGTGGAGATCCACTCTTAGTTCCACCCTTCTCCGTAGCGCCGACTGAAGGTAAGCACTGGAACTTTCATCTTAGGTAGCGCCGGTGAAGGTGCAGCGGGATTTTCAAACCGGGTTGTCCTTTGAAGGTCACGAGTTTCTTCGGTTCTCGGTGGAGATCCCATTCTTAGTCCCATCTCTCCTAGGTAGCGCCGGTGAAGGTGCAGCGGGATTTTCAAACCGGGTTGTCCGGTGAAGGTCGCTGAGTCCTTTCGGTTCTCGAAGTGGAGATCCCTTTTAGTTCCACCCTTCATCTTAGGTAGCGCCGGTGAAGGTATCTTGCCGAGATTGTTTGGATCAAGTCGTCCGAAGGGCGTCTGAACCCTCTTGATTCCTCAGAAGGTGCCCCCGCTATTGGTTTCATTCGAGAAATAGAACATAAAGTTCCTCCTCTCACCAATTTAATCCTATCAATCAAAACTCCTTAATCCAAGATTCTTCTTGGGGTATTTTATTCGAAGCCTAAGAAGGGATAAAGCCAGCGCCTCACCGCGTTGCGGTTTAGTCTTTTTCGATTGAAGAAGACACGAGTTGATTAAGGGCATTTTATCGAAGCCTAAGAAGGGATAAAGCCAGCGCCTCCTGCAGCGTTGCGGTTTAGTCTTTTTCGATTGAAGAAGACACGAGTTTGATTACGGGGTATTTTATCCGAAGCCTAAGAAGGGATAAAGCCAACGCCTCACACGCATTGCGGTTTAGTCTTTCTCCGATTGAAGAAGACACGAGTTTGATTACGGGGTATTTTATCCGAAGCCTAAGAAGGGATAAAGCCAGCGCCTCACCGCAGCGTTGCGGGTAGTCTATTCGTGACAAAGGGCCGAAGCCTCATTATTCAACATCGTAGCATTAAGTCTAAGAGAGTTTCATTCTTTTAGCACAGCGTTGTGTGTAGAGCGGTTTAGACAATCTACATGCTAGCCCAACTCAAGCGGTAGTTGGTAAAGGCTAATCAAATCCGTTGAGAGCTGATTGGACCAATAACCCTAAAGTCAACGCCACACGCATTGCCGGCTTAGTCTTTTTCCGATTGAAGAAGACACGAGTTCGATTCAGGGTATTTCATCCGAAGCCTAAGAAGGGATAAAGCCAGCGCCTCCTGCAGCGTTGCGGTTTAGTCTTTTTCGATTGAAGAAGACACGAGTTGATTAAGGGCATTTTATCCGAAGCCTAAGAAGGGATGAGTCGTGTAACTGCAGCGTTGCGGGTGGTCTCTTGCGGTAAAAGAGTACCGAGTCTATGTATTCAATATCATAGCAACAAGTCTAGAAGAGTTTCATTCTTCTAGCACAGCGTCGCGTCTTGAGCGGACCCGGATAATCCATGCGCTAGCCCAACTCAAGCGGTAGTTGGTAAAGGCTAATCAAACCCGTTGATGGTGAGGTTTGCCAAAATCCTATAAGTATTATGGTTAATTATTTCTGACGAAGTAAAAGAATCATAATAAGCAATGAAAGGAATAAATCTTATTCATTTGAAGTAAATATAAAAGGAGCTACAATTGTCGAGATCAAAGCGACACGTCAGAATTCATTGGCGCAATCTAGTAATGTGAAGGAAGCGAGGTCAGCTTTGACGGTGGCTAATTTTTCCTCCTGGTTCGCTCGAACCCGAGCTTTGGCTTCCTTCTCAAGTTCCTCTTCAGAGTTCGCGGCAATAGCAGCCGCATGTTCCCGACGACGCCTCGAGGACTTGCTTCTCACAATCGCGATACTGACTCGTGCACTCACGCTGCGGAAATTCTTGCGTCTTCTCCCTTGAGCAGTCCGATTCCCGTCGTCGACATGGGTGTGGTACAAGTTTATTCGACGCCGCAGTTTACACCGCCGCCGTATGAGTTCGCAAAATGACCTCTTGCTCTGATATTCTCCTCTCGCGAAAGGTGCGTTCACGAGAAGCCTTGATCCGAGCCTCGCCGATGAGTCGTATCACCTCATTACATGATTCAAAAAAGGCTAAACTCTCCACACGGTACGCAAGAGTTAGCTGCCTAGTGAGCTTTGCTCACAGCGATTAACTAGGCGAGGGCCACCAACCGCTGAATTTCCTCCAAGCTACTCAATATGAATGGAAGACCATAAAGGTCACCCATCTAACCCGATAATAGAGATCGCTGTTTCAAACCATTCTCCAACGGTGAAGGAGGCCCATCACGTAACCGAGTCGAACGGCAGATTTTGGCCCGGGCAATCTCGGCGATAGGTTGAATCCGTGGAAGTGGTCCGTCAAGATTAACACAGGGCCTCCACCGCGCCCTATACTCGAAGGGTGGAAATCTGGTTTCGGCCAAAGTACGTAAGGAAGGCGGCGGATCGATGATGGAAGCGATCCTCAAACTTCGTCATCGAAATTATGATGGTAGGCTCGAGGCTTAGCTGGTTTCTTCTGCGGGTGTTAAGCCTGTTGCGGTTCACTTCCTCGGTGGAAAGAGGTGTTCTCCCGGATGACCTTAAGAATCGAGACTTGACATTTGGAGCCTTCGAAATAGACGAATAATCATCGGAGCATCCGCCTACCACAAGAGAACAAAGGGTTAACAGATCATTTAGGAGGAATATCTTGAAAAAGGAAACAGCATAAGGCGTAGAACTCTTCTCAGAAACCCACGAGATTGAGTCATGACCTTATAACGGGTACGACGATTTCATCCGTATCGGACGCCCGGAGAACGATAAATATAGTCGCGAAAACAAAGTGGCAATATATTCCGTTCTACAGAGCAAGGGTACGGTATGAGATCGCTCCCGTTAAAGATATCGAGACGGGTGATGACCAAGCAAAACCAATCTGAAGCGTCGGTCCCCACAAAGGAGGATTTCGGCTCTTCCCAATCACCTCACAAAGGAGAACGAAGCGGGGTCATAACGAGAGTACGCAATCTGAAGCGTCGGTCCCCACAAAGGAGGATTTCGGCTCTTCCCAATCGCCTCACAAAGGAGAAGCGGCGGGGATACGCATATATGTCACGAGAATGTGATAGCGGCCGCACCACAGAAAGAGGCGTGCATTCACGCTGCAGACGAGTTGATCGACTCCTCAAAACATGAGATCTTCGCGACGACATCGGAAACTGCAAAAGAAGACAAATAAAGTCAGATATGCAGTCAAAAAATCAACAAAAAGGCATCAAGAAAGACCGGTAGCCATAATCGATTACAACAAGCGGCACCGGCGGCCAAAGCGGCGGCCAGTAGCGACACAGGTACGCGAACATCAGGCCATAACTTTGGTCGCGAACAGCCGGTATTTACTGGCAGCATGAGCCGCTGACTGTGCGCTTGAGCAACAGTATTTGCTGGCCTTTGTGAACGCCAGTATTACTGGCGGCGCCCGAACCCGACACAGTGTGACGCCAGTATCTGTCTTGGCCGCCGGTATTCTCCGATCGCCGCCACCGTCGACGTCGTTCTTCCCGCCTTGCTGATTGTGCACCCGTTTGTGCACAAAACAAAACAAAAAAAAGAAAGAAGAGGAAGAAGAAGAACAAGAAAAAGACATCGTAAAACCCTCGTGCACATACCTCGTTGATCAAAGGAGGCGAGACGGCGCGAGAGGAAAAGAAAACAAGAGGAAAGCACAGAGAGGGGGGGGGCCGGCCTAGGTCAAAGAAAAGGAGGGGTTATGGGTATTTATAACAACCCCATATGGACCCAATCCTCTTTGAATAAGGAGTCCTATTTGACAACAAGTAGGAATTCTAATTGGAGCCCAATTGGATAGCCAAAAAGGAATCAAATCAGTCCCTAATTAGGAGTCCTAATTAGAACCTTATCTGGATATCAAAATAGTGTCAAATCAGTCCATTGATTGGCTCCTACTCCCTCCGCCAAGTTTGGAAAGATTCTGAAGATTTATTCGGCAGGATAACACCTCGCGAAGGCCCCCATCGATGCCTAACACGCGTCGCCCAATCCTACTCCAACTAGGATTACGAGTATAAACTGTTTCCTAATTTGTCGAGAAGTTCCCGGAAGAATATTCTCACAAGAAATATTCTTAGGGATAACTTCGATCGTCTTGGATTGCATCGGCCAATCAGCGTCGCCAATCCTACTCCAACTAGGATTACAGTATAAGCTGTTTCCTAATTTGTCGAGAAGTTCGGAAGAATATTCTCACAAGAAATATTCTTAGGGATAACTTCGATCGTCGCGGATTGCATCGGCCAATCAGCGTCGCCCAATCCTACTCCAACTAGGATTACGAGTATAAACTATTTCCTAATTTGTCGAGAAGTTCCCGGAAGAATATTCTCACAAGAAATATTCTTAGGGATAACTCGATCGTGCGGATCACACCGACGCAAATCAACGCGTCGCCTAATCCTACTCCAATCAGGAATACGAGTATAAACTATTTCCAAATTTTCAACGAGAAGTTCCTGGAGAATAAACCCATATTCTTAAGGATAACTCGATGACCCTTAATTTCCTCCCACCATAATACCCAAGAGAGGAATAATCTGACGAGGCGTGGAAGTCATGTTGACACCGAACAACGTGTCCAGTCCCGAAGAAACTCTTCCCACTGTGGATAATCATATCCCAACAACGGTCAAAGCGTCGCACTCGCCGACTGAAGGCTAGGACGATGGTTGAAAGCCAAATGGTCTCCTGTTTCAACAAGGAATACTCGGAGGATATCTTCATGAAAAGATTAATCCGCCCGCTGTGGTTAAACCAACAACACACGTGATGATGGAAGAATTAGCCGATTGAGGGTTATGAAATTCTATGTATTCGACACAGCCAACGTGTCGCCAACAAGGAGTTCGCCGACATACGGAGAAGTCCGAAAGTCTGATGGTTAGTCAAACAACGACCAACCGACACGAGTTACAAACAAAATTCACCCACCAGCTTCGAATCAAGATTTCAACAAGCGGTCAGACAATAAATGCAGCACCGTGACCTTATCAGAAATCCTACAAAGAACTGGATGATCTGAAAGAATCGAAGACTTGAAGCTAACTTTTGGGACCCTCTCACGAAGGCGGGAACCATCATGTCAAAGTATTCGAGCTCGTCTATAAAGAAGCGAGTGAAACACTGGAGGGTATCTGTGGCGTTGAAAAATACTTACAAGATCCCGAAACCAACTTCGTGGCGGGAAGTCGTGAATGACAACCCATCGGATGATCTGGACGTCGAATCGTTAAAGGCGAACCGACGGCAAACCCACGGCGTCACAAGCACGGTTTAAACCGGACTTGAACAGACGATCGGATTTCGTGACCGTTGAACCGAACGAACCAAGAACTAGTCCCGAATCAAATACGCATGCAACCCAAGCCCGAGAGATGAAAAATGCAAGCAGGCGCAGCGAAAGCGGTGAAGCGGCGCCTGGCGAGTGGCTCAGCTGGCCAGGTGACTGACAAGTGGCCACCCACCCCTCTCCAATTTGTATAAATAAGGGGGTCTTCAACGAGGTGGGATTTTCGAGGGCGGATTTTTGGGAGATTTTGAAGCTTCGGACTTGGTGGACTTCGATCTTCGAAGAATTCTCGCGAGATCTGAGCGATCGGCCTTCGGTTCGAGCCGGTGAGCATAAGTCCGTCGACGTCGGACCTACAAATCGCGAGGTAAGCAAACTTCGGATTGACTCTGGTCAGTAGCGATGATTTCTCCTAGTAGATCTCACGCTCGTGATCCTCTCCCGTGAGTGTGATCCCCGGCGATCCTCTCCTTCGTGAGTGTGATCCCCTTAGGCCGTTTCCTTCGTGAAGCGAGCCCTTCCGTCTGTAGTTCGAACCGGGTTTCCACGGATCGAATTGCGCGGTGGTCCACGGACACAAAAGTCCCGACACGGGCAAAGAACCCGCATAGCGAAGATCTCGATATACGAGGGATCCGGCGTTTGTTCACTGGAAAAAGTTGTAATCTTTTTTATTTTCATTGTAAGCCTTATAAAAGGCGATATTTTTCTTTGAATTCGTTTGAGCGTGAAGTTTGTAGCAGTTCAAATCAATGATAATCAAACCGACTTTTACCTTGAGATCCTTGTATTTTAAAGTCAAATGGTCTCTGTTTCAACAAGGAATACTCGGAGGATATCTTCATGAAAAGATTAACTACCATTGGTTAAACCAACAACACACGGATGATGGAAGAATTAGCCGATTGAGGGTTATGAAATTCTATGTATTCGACATACCAACGGTCGCCAACAAGGAGTTCGCCGACATACGGAGAAGTCCGAAGTCCGATGGTTAGTCAAACAACGACCAACCGACCACGAGTTACAAACAAAATTCACCCACCACCAATCAAGATTTCAACAAGCGGTCGGACAATAAATGCGACAGTGACCTTATCGAAATCCTACAAAGAACCGGATGATCCGAAGAATCAAGACTTGAAGCTAACTTTTGGGACCCTCTCACGAAGGCGGGAACCATCATGTCAAAGTATTCCGTGCTCGCCTATAAAAGAACGAGACTGAAACACTTTGGAGGGTATCTGTGGCGTTGAAAAATACTTACAAGATCCCGAAACCAACTTCGTGTGGGAAGTCGGCGAATGACAACCCATCGGATGATACGGACGTCGAATCGTTAAAGGCGAACCGACGGCAAACCCACGGCGTCACAAGCACGGTTTAAACCGGACTTGAACAGACGATCGGATTTCGTGACCGTTGAACCGAACGAACCAAGAACTAGTCCCGAATCAAATACGCATGCAACCCAAGCCCGAGATGAAAAATGCCAAAACCATCGAAAACGACGCAAACGGTGAGGGAGACCCTACCAACTTGGCCGAGGTGACTAGGCCAAGTGGCCGAGCCACCACCCCCCCTCTCCAATTTGTATAAATAAGGGGGGGGGTCTTCAACAGGGGTGGGATTTTCAGAGGGCGGATTTTTGGGAGATTTTGAGAAGCTCGGACTTGAGCTGGACTTTCTGATCTTCTGAAGAATTCTCGCGAGATCTACGAGCAGTCGACGCACGGTTCCGAGCCCCGGTGAGCATAAGTCCCGTCGACGTCAGACCTACAAATCGCGAGGTAAGCAAACTCGGGTCGGCTACAGATCAGCGCAGTGATTTCTCCTAGTAGATCTCACCCGCTCCGGCGATCCTCTCCTTCGTGAGTGTGATCCCCGAAGGCGATCCTCTCCTTCGTGAGTGTGATCCCCTTAGGCGCTTCGTTTCCTTCGTGAAACGAGCCCCTTCACGTCTGTAGTTCCAGAACCCGGGTTTCCACCTGGATCGGAATTGCGCGGTGGTCCACGGACACAAAAGTCCCCAAGACAGTAAAGAACCCACGCAGTTAAGATCTCGATATAACAGGGATCCGAGCGTTTGTTCACTTAGGAAAAAGTTGTAATCTTTTTTTATTTTCATTGTAAGCCTTATAAAAAGGCGATATTTTTCTTTGAATTCGTTTCAGGCGACTGAAGTTTGTAACAGTTCAAATCAATGATAATCAAACCGACTTTTACCGCGAACAGTCCCTTGTATTTTAAAGTCAGTATTTTAAAAAATAAGGTCGATTTTGCTTATTATTTTTCAAAAATAATCTTCTAAATTCTCCATAATAAATTTGTAACATCTAATTATGTTAAAGAAGAACCTAAAGTAATGGGGACTAATATAGGAAGATTGGGATACTCAAGTTAAATGGAAATCTCAAATACTTGTTATTAAACACAATTTTGATTTGTCATTAAGCAAAATTTTGATATGAGTCACTTGGTGCTTTACTTGCTCACATCCCGACCATTGTGAAACTTTAAGTTTAATTAAGGGTTTTTACATGGAAACCATCTTTATTTTTACCTAAATTAATGGAAATTACCTTTTACTTTTTTTTTATGGAAACCACCTTTATTGCTAGTATTGTCGCAATGTCATTCTTTTGAAAGAATTCTGCTTATTAAAATTTACCCTCTCTTCCACAAATACCCTTACCCTAACTACTCCCCCATAATAGTGGTTTCACCGTGGCCTCCCAATATTGATCAAATCAAACTCCCTCTCTGGTCAATCTCCCTGATCTCTCCCCTCTATTCTCCCTCTGCATCCACTTCCTCTCCCGCAATAACTTCCTTTGCAAACTCTCCCCTTCCCTCTCCTCCCTCTCCCGCCTCTCCCGCCTTGATGTCTCCCACAACCACCTCTCCGGCCCCATCACTTGCCTCAACCTCAGCCCCCTCCTCACTCTCTATCTCAACTTGCTCCCATTGAGGATTCATGTGTGAGTGTAGTCTCACACCGGATTGTATAGAGAAGAGTTATGAGTTTAAATTAGAAGTTGGAGCTAGTATCTAATATCTATAGCTTTTGGGCTGTTCTAGCTTCTATCTAAACCCACTAACTCTAGGACTGGACCAGAGTTTCACCTCATCAATTGGTATAAGAGCCAAGTTGTGTGGTCCAAGGTCCGATGTGATTTAGTTCACGTATGGTGAAAAATTCACATATGGTAATATCCGAGTGCATGCCATGTTTTTGGTTCCATGGAGGTTGTTCGTGTAGTTAAACATATGATCTAACACATATATTAGAAAGATGCCGAATGTTAATAGCCAGGTTATGGTTTCCATTGTTATCAAGGTTCTACTCACAATGAATAGGGGGAGGTCGTTGAGGATTTATGTGTGAGTATAGTCCCACATCAGATAGGATAAAAAAGAGTTATGAGTTTAAATTAGAAGTTGGGGCCAATACCTAATTGTTATACATTTTGGGTTAAAATTGGTTTATAGCTTCTATCTAACTCTAGAATTGGGCCGAATTTTCTCCATCAGCTACCAGCACCGCCCACAGTCTAGCCTACATACACCACCAAAACCACTCCAAATCAAACCCCAACCTCTTCCATGGCAACATTAAATCAACCAACATCTCCTCGCCAAATCTCTTTCATGGGTATAAGCCCCTGAAATCCTCATCGACCCTGGCTAAAGTAGAGTTAAGAGGGGCTCACATGCTTTGCATGTACATTAAGTGAGGGTATTATCGGTATTGCGGGTATTTTTTAATCATAATTCTCCCAAAAGTGTGACATTAACTGCAATAGCAGTTAAAGGTGGTTTCCATAAAAAAAAAGTAAAAGGTAATGTCTATCAATTTAGGTGAAAATAAAGATAATTTCTATTAAAACCCTTTAATTAAGTATGAACATTATGATTGAATTAATTATCCTTCTCTTATTTTTATTTATAAAAATCTTCATTAATGAAATTAAAATAATCTTAATTTTAGAAGTGGATCATCTTTTAGAAACAAAAGTTTACTTTCTTTTTGTTTATCGTCATCAATAAGAAATACTCCATGATATACATAAAATAGTGAGATATTTTCTATCATATAACTATGGAATATAATAGATCTTTGCATGCATTTTGATCTAGTTGATGTCATATACTTAATTAATTCATTGAGATATTCAGGAAAAATAAATAAAAATTGAATTAGCTTGTTTTATAAATCAGTTATGGTATTGTTGTATTTTCTTGCACCAGATGCTATTCGCACGAACTTTTAAAGGAAAGGAAAGGATGTTGCTTTTGCCGACGCCCAGACTTTCAGAGTTCGTGGGGGCCGTCGGACGCCAAGAAGCTTATAAGCGATGCTGGTGGTTTGGTGGAGTTATGCTCTATGGATAATGATGATTTACTCAGTTGTTGGGGAAACTGAGGCCTATAAAGGATGTAAAGAGGAGTATACGAGCTTTCTGTTGCGTTTGAGGGTAGCAGCAGCCAGGGATTCCAAGGGACTTTGGCCGAGACGGGAGTTGAAGGAGTTGATGACCAAGGTGACTCAGTTCCAAAAAACTTAAAGTTCCGTATTAATTTAGATTCAAGTAGTGGTCAATTAGAAGCCTAGTTATAGTTGATTAATAGGTACTATTTTTTGCTTTTTTGTTATTTGGTTCCTTCAAGAGACACCTAAGAAAATATTGGAGATAACAACACTTAACTACCTACATTTGTTTTAAATGTTGGTATTTACCAACGTTTTTAGAGAAAATATTGGGAATTGCCAACATTTTAGATAAAAACATTGGGAATTGCAAGATTCCCTCTAAAAGACTCATCCCCTTCTCAGTCCCACATCGGATAAGCAATTAGATTTTCAATGCTTTAAAATAGTAAACTATCCACCAACTAATTGTTGAAATCATTAGTGCAAACTTACCACTAAGTGTAGCCTTAAAAAATTATGTAAGTTGTGGGCCTTGCAACACTATTTAGTTCCAAGAGTGCTCTATGATAGTCAATATGTTCTAAGTTCTGCAATGATTCTTTTGTGCAGTGCCAACGTTTTTAACAAAACGCTGGCATCTAATGCCCACACTTGCCATACCAATATTTTTTGAAAATGTTGGTGCCCCGAATAACAACATTTTAAAAATGTTATTGAATGCAATTATAAACGTTGTAGTTTACTTAGTTTTTTGTAATGATTCTAAGTTCTGCAATGATTCTTTTGTGCAGTGATAACGTTTTTAACAAAACGCTGGCATCTAATGCCCACACTTGCCATACCAATATTTTTTGAAAATGTTGGTGCCCCGAATAACAACATTTTAAAAACGTTATTGAATGCAATTATAAACGTTGTAGTTTACTTAGTTTTTTGTAGTGAGAGGTGTTGCTTTTTAGATTTATTATCTACTTTCCTTGATATACCTTGTTACATTGATCAATCTATTGCTATATTTTGATCTTGAGGTATTGTGTTTGTTTCAGTGTTTTTT
This sequence comes from Asparagus setaceus, assembly GCA_012295165.1. Taxonomy (NCBI): domain Eukaryota; kingdom Viridiplantae; phylum Streptophyta; class Magnoliopsida; order Asparagales; family Asparagaceae; genus Asparagus; species Asparagus setaceus. The sequence goes on from CM022706.1 coordinate 20,754,833, forward strand.
AGTAGTAGCTATGAAACTTTCAATGTACTTGTTTAGTGTTTTGATCTCTAAAAACGGAGCCAAGAAAATTACTTTTAGTAATGGCTATCTATTGTTTAGTGGACAATTTTGATACAGTCTGGTATGCATCAATGAAACTATAGTTCAGGAGTTTGAATAACCAGTGGTTCCCATGTAGACCTTCCATATCACAAACAAAGAAGGCAAGGGTCGTGATTAGGGGTGTGAAAAATATATGTATCCAAAGATATATATTCAGATTCGTTAGGATACATATATGTTTACTAAATACGATTATCCAATAAGAAATAGTTACGAATGTTGGGTATATATTGGAATATCCATATTCATATTAAAAATATTTAAATATATGTTGATCATACCGTTGTAATTTTAATAATCCTTGGATAGTGGATTTAAGGTTAATCTTGATGATCCAAGATCTAATATTAGCTTATAGATATAATTAACATATTAATGGACTCTCTTGTAAATATGAACTATTTTTTCAATCTTATATGGCTTTCTCATATGCATTTTGTATTCACATATATATTTGTCTCTGTGTTAGATTTTTACGAATAAGGATATGATTTGCTTACCGTCCATATCTGATCCAATTGAACCCCTAGTCGAGATTAGCTCTTGTCATCGCTCCTCCGATGCTTAAACTAGTTTTCTTGTACCATGATTTTAGAATGGAGATGGTGTTAGCTCTGTTAGTAGGGGTTGCTTTTTGTAAGGTGTAGTGGGAAAACAAAGACTAGGATCTTAAGCCCAAGATCAAATATGAAAGAGGAATATAAATGCGTAATAAACAACAACACAATCAACCACAGTGGAATACAGATATAACGTGATTCGGTAAAATGTGCCTAAATACACGGACAATAAGAAGAGCTCTTTCCACTATAGCAACAAAGAAGAAAATACACCATACAACAACCCTCAATGCTTCAACCAAGCTTGAGACCCAACAATAATGGGAACAAATGGAGAACATACAAGGGATTACCTCACAACTCAAATTACGCAACCCACTTGAAAAATCACCCTCCACCAAAGAATCTAACTTTGTAGAGACCTTCGAGATGTGTAGATATTGAACAAATCAACCCAATTGAGCTCCTCCACAAATCCTAGTTTTCCCCATTTTCTCTCCTTTCTCTCACATTTACACTTATGAGAAATATGATAGTGGAATGAATAATGAACCCTCTTCTCATAACACTTAAGTCCCCATATGACTCAAGCCTCAACCCAAACTCAAGTGGGTTGAACCAACTTGACTACATTGTGCCCATTTAGCCAACCCAATGTGTTTGAGCCCATCACACATATGGACCCAAATCCAACAATCTCCCCCTCCATGCCCATGAGGGGTGACACCTATGACTAGCAACTAGCATTCATGTCGGTCATTTTCCGGCAAAACTTTTGCTTCTCCTTTGTCATGCACTTTATCAATATGTCGGCTCTATTCTAGTCAGTGTGGATATTCGCTAATATCAACAATTTCTTATCAAGCTCATCTCATATCCAAGGATAACTCACATAAATATGCTTTGACTTGTAGTAGTGGAAACTTGGATTCTTGCTCAAATGAATTGCACTTTGGCTATCACAATGCACTATATAATGCTTTAGCTTCTTGCCCAATTCCTCAAAGAATCTCTTCATCCACAACATCTCTTTGCATGCTTCAGTAATGGCTATGTACTCAGCCTCTGTGGTAGATAATCCAACACACTTTTGCAACTTGGATTGCCATGAAATGGCTCACCCTCCAAAAGTGATTAAGTACCCTGATGTGGACTTTCTAGAAACAAAGTCATCGCCATATCAGCATTCGTGTATGCAACCAACAAGGGCTCATTTCCTTCAAAGCATAAACACTCCTTTGAAGTACCTCGAAGATATCAAAAAATCTACTTTATCATTGCCCAAGGCTCTTTACACAAATTTGAAAGGGATCGACTAACCACACCAATGCCATGTGTAATGTCGGGCCTCATGCACACTATGGCATATATTAAACTCCCAATAGCCAATGCATATGGAACATTCTTCATGTCTTCTTTCTCTTTTAAACTTGAAGGACATTGATTCAAGCTCATTTGAAGTGACCCAAAAGTGGAGAACCAACTGATTTTGCTCTTTTCATATTAAATCTTTAGAAAACCTTTTCAATATATTTTTCTTGTGATAACCATAACTTCTTTGATTTCTTATCATGAGAGATCTCCATGCCCAAAATTTGCTTTACTAGTCCCAAGTCTTTCATTGCAAAAGAAGTATTCAAATCTTCCTTTAACTTTTCAATCTTGGATTTGTCATACCCAACAATCAACACATCATCAACATAAAGCAAGAGAATAATGAAATCACCATCACCAAAACTCTTCATGAAGAAATAATAATCCGAAGTTGTTCTTTGAATCCTTGATGTGCCACGAATACATCGAATTTCTTGTACCATTGCCAAGGAGCTTGCATTAGGCTATAAAAACTTTTCTTCAATTTGCATACAAAGTCTGCTTTACCTTTAATTTCAAAGCATTTGGGTTGTTCCATATAGATCTCCTCCTCCAAATCACCATGAAGGAATGCACTTTTAACATCTATTTGGTCAATCTCCATATTCATGTAGCAGCCATGCTCAACACAACCTGAATGGATGACATCTTTACACCAGCGATAAAATCTGGTCAAAGTCGACACTTTTCTTTTGGCCAAATCCCTTCACAACCAACCTTGTTTTGTGTCTTGGATATCAACTATTCTCCTCATATTTTAAGCGGGATACCCACTTGTTCTTCAATGCTTTCTTGCCATTTGGTAGTTTCACTAACTCATATGTGTTGTTTTTATGCAAAGAGTCAATCTTCTCTTGCATAGCTTTAAACCACTCCCTTTTATGCTCACTTTTACAAGCTTCAATACAGCATTCCGATTCATCACCATCTGTGAGCATAATGTAGCCATTACTAGAGTACCTCATCGAAGGTTGTCGCTCTCTAGTAGATAGTCGAAGTTGTGGAGATTCTTGTGCTTCATGTGGCTCATTGGTGGCTTCCTCCTCACTTCATCATGAGTAACATCGAATGTCAAAGCTTCATCACTAGCATTGTCATCATCTTCATAGGAGAAGGAATTGGATCCATAAAACTTTTCTAAAAGAGTCAAACTTCTCTTGCATAGCTTTAAACCACTCCCTTTTATGCTCACTTTTTCCAAGCTTCATTATAGCATTCTGATTCATCACCATCTGTGAGCATAATGTAGCCATTACTAGAGTACCTCATCGAAGGTTGTCGCTCTCTAGTAGATAGTCGAAGTTGTGGAGATTCTTGTGCTTCATGTGGCTCATTGGTGGCTTCCTCCTCACTTCATCATGAGTAACATCGAATGTCAAAGCTTCATCACTAGCATTGTCATCATCTTCATAGGAGAAGGAATTGGATCCATAAAACTTTTCTAAAAGAGTCAAACTTCTCTTGCATAGCTTTAAACCACTCCCTTTTATGCTCACTTTTTCCAAGCTTCATTATAGCATTCTGATTCATCACCATCTGTGAGCATAATGTAGCCATTACTAGATTACCTCGTCGAAGGTTGTCGTTCTCCAGTAGATCATCAAAGTTGTGGAGATTCTTGTGCTTCATGTGGCTCATTGGTGGCTTGCTCCTCACTTCATCATGAGTAACATCGAATGTTGAAGCTTCATCACTAACACTGTCATCATCTTCCTCAGAGAAGGAATTGGATCCACAAAACTTTTCCGGAGAAGAATGAGTATCACCACTGTCTTTGACATCTTCAATAATTTGGTCTTCAAGAAATACCACATCTCTACTTCTCGCCAACTTCTTAGTTTATGGATCCCATAGGCGATAGTTGAACTCATCATGTGAACATCCCATGAAAATGCATTGCTTTGACTTGTTATCAAGCTTGGACTCTCACCTTTCAGAATATGGACAAATGCACAGCAACCAAACACCCTAAAGTATTTGTAGGAAATATTCTTCCTACTCTAAACTCTTTCTGGAATGTCATCATTTGATAGAGCTGCCAAAAATAAGTTGAGTAGATGCACCGCCGTCCTTAGTGCCTCCCCTAAAAAGGATTTAACCAATTTAGCACGTGACAATATACATCTAATCCTCTCGACAGGTGTGCGCTCTCTGCAATAGCATTTTTCTCCGGAGTCTTTGAAACAATTCTATCATACCAAATACCATGCATCTTACAATATACATCAAATGACCCAATGAATTCATCACCATTGTCCGGCCGAATGTATTTGAGAGACTTTTTGATTTGCCTCTCAACCATGACATGAAATTGTTTGAAGACTTCTAAGATTTGATCTTTGCTCTTCAAAGCATAGGCCCAAACCTTCCGACTATGGTCATCTATAAAAGTAACAAAATTCAAAGTGCTACCAAATATTTTCCCCTTCATAGGACCACATAAATCATAGTTAATCAAATTTAAAATATTTTGACTTTCTTTGTGAAGCTTTTCTAACAAAAATACTCTATTTGCTTTCCGACTAAGCAATCAACACAAGTATCGAAATGCGCACCTTTGATATCTGGATGAATTTCACTTTAGTAAGAACTTGTAGGCCTTTCTCACTCACATAGTCTAGCTATTAGTGCCATAATTCCATAGAGTTTTCCTTTATAGTATTTGTATCGCATACACATAAACTTGTATTTTATAGAGAGTACAAGACTTTTTCCCTTTGATGCTACAAGCAATCCTTTAGTGAGCTTCCAAGCACTGTCACCAAATATATTTGTGTACCCCTCTTCATCAAGCTTTTCGATCGACATAAGATTGAGGCAAAGATCCGGTATATGCTACACATCCCTAAGCACCAACTTATAACCAAGCTTGGTCTCAACATAAATATCTCCAACACCAATAATTTTGGAAGTCCCTTTGTTGCCCATCCTCACAACTCCATAATCACTAAATTTATAGGAAATAAGCATGTCCCTCCAAGGAGGAGAATGATAGGAGGCTCCCATGTTAATCACTCAATCGATGCCTTGACATGCAACACAAAGACTTGACTCACAACTAGTAGACATAATGACCATGTTCCCCTTAAGAGTAGCCATGGTGTTCTTTAGACTCGAATTTTGCTTCACTTGTACTCTCTTTTTATTCATTCTTTAATTTTTAGCAATTCTTCTGGATATGCCCGAGTTTGCCACAATAGTAGCATTTTATGCCACTTTTAGACTTTGATCTTGGCTTCGATTTGTCATAATCACTATGGTAAGGTTTTCTACTTTTGCTTCTGCCCAACCTTTTCGTAACAAGTGCCTCTAAATGTGAATAAAATCCTTATTCTTTTCACCTCGCTTCTTAATTAAACAAACTACCTTTCACCATGCTCGTGGTTAGCACACCATTTGGAGCCATGTTGCTAAGAGATATCACCAAAGTCTCTCATCTATCTGGTAAAGAGCTCAAAAGAAGTAGAGCTTGTACCTCATCATCAAAGGCAATCTTCATGATAGACAAATCATCCAACACTTCTTGAAAATTGTTCAAATGCTCCGCTACATTTTAACCATCCTTGTACTTTATATTCACAAGCTTTTTAATCATAAAAGCCTTGTTTTGTGACCTCTTCCTTTCATAAAGACTCTTCAATTTTTACCAAAGCTTGTAGGCTTCAAGCTCTTTAGATACATGATGAAAGACACTTTGATCAACCCATTACTGAGTTCGTCCAACAACTTTCCGATTCAATAGCTTCCATTCATTGGCATTTTTGAATTGAGGAATGACACCTTTCAACTTGATAGGTAGAAACAACTCTTTACAATATAAGATATCCTCCATCATTGTCTTCTAAATAGAGTAGTTTTGAGCATAGTACTTGAGCTTTCCTCCGTTGTGCTAAACGTCTTTCACACCACAAAAGAGACTAATATCTCACTCAAGCAATTCATCAAATACCTTGTGAGAAATCTTGCTCTGATACCATTTTGTTGGGAAACCAAAGACTAGGATGCCAAGCCCAAATTAAATATGAAAGAGGAATATAAATGTGGAATAAATAACAACACAATCAACTATAATTGACAACCAATATAACATGGTTCACCAAAATGTGCCTACATGCACAGACACAAAGAAGAGCTCTTTTCACTATAGCAACAAAGAAGAGAATACACCATACAATAACCATCAAAGCTTCATCCAAGCTTGAGACCCAATAATAATGGAAACAAATGGGAAACATGCAATGGATTACCTTACAACTCAAACTACACAACCCACTTAAAGAATCTTAAAGAATCACCCTTCACCAAAGAATCCAACTTTAGGGACCTCCAAGATGTGTAGATATTGTACAAATCAACCCAATTGAGCTCCTCCACAAACCCTAGATTTTCCCCTTTTCTCTCCTTTCTCTCACACTTACACTTATGAGAAATGTGATAGTGGAATGAATAATGAATCCTCTTCTCATAACACTTAAGTCGTCATATGACTCAAGCCTCCCAAACTCAAGTGGATTGAACCAACTTGACTAAGTTGTGCTCCCTTAGCCGATCCAATGTGTTTGAGCCCATCAGGGGTATGGATCCCAACCCAATAGGGTGTTTAATCAAAATATATATTCATTTTGAGATGTTCACTAACAATACAAATTTCTTTGTGTTTAAAATATTTATATTGAGATTTTGCATCAAGATTTTTCTCATCAATAACGGTCAGTGAAGTTTCAAATTGAAAAACTATGACGCGTTATTCATGTTATCCCGTAAAAATTCGATTGCACATGCCTAGGACAAACAACAACTTGTCAAGCATAATTATGATCCATATGTATGACATAATGACCACTTAAGATTGTTGAGACAATAAACCTTCTCTAGTTAAAATAAAAGTTTTCCATATATGTGAAAGATTTTTCATTTCATGAGGGTGTATATGTAGTTTTTCCTCATATAATCTAATCTTTCAAAAACTATCAATTTGTATGTTTTATACGTTAAAAGCATGTCCTTCCTAATAAGTGATTGAATTAAATATGAATAATATCCGGGATATATAACGAGTGATTTAATAAGAAATTTTAAAAATTCAAGGTCAACCAATGGTTTACGCCAAACCGAAAAAAATTTTTTGACCTAGCAAGTGATTTTACTAAATCTAAATCTCAATAAATTCCTACTAAATAGTTGACTTATCGAAGTTAATACATAAATAAAATCATGTTTTTGCTAATATTACCCTAAATCTATTCTACCAGAGATTTGCCCTCAAATCTATGTATTCTATTAGTAGACCATAAAGGTATTTAGTAAATATGCAAATTATGGAGGTAAATCTACAAATATGATAAATTTGGGGTATTAAGAAGAATAAAAACTATTATTTTCTTACAATGTTTAGGAGCATGTAGGAGAAGGAAATGAAAGGAAAAATAAGGAAAAGAAAGGTCGAGAAGAAGAAGGAAAATATAGTATCTTGTTTGGGAATCTAGTGATGGGTATTGATGAGAACTTATTCATTTTGTTTAGCAGTTCTAAATCAAATCTAAGTTGTTGATCTATATAATGATATAAAAACTAGGGAGAGAAGGGGTACTTTTGTCATGTTAACCCTTAATAAAGTTCAAATAAAGGAGTGCTTTCTAAAAAAATCAGAATAAAATACTAAACCAAAACAAGAATAAAGCCCAGATGAAACACGAAAGATTTGTCTCATCTTCCCTCTCCCAAGATGGGCAACACTCTCCTCCTCTCTCGCTCTTCCCTAAACCTCTCCTCATGTGCGCTGCCTCCCAGAAAGCAGTTACTGAAGAAGATACTCAGGTGTTATCACATACAATAAATAAAGAAATCAATACATATGAGAATGTTCAAGTTGCAGTTGATATGTAACAGGGTCAAAAAATTGAGAAGATGTACTTTAATCATGTGGGGAGATCTGGAAAGTGGTTGCTATGGTGGATAATGATAAAGATAATATAGTTCTCTCTGATGCTACTGATAATATTTCTAAGGGTATTGAATCAGAGTTAATTCTTTGTCAGTTATCTCCAAATCATGATACTTCTAGTGATATTAGTGATGCTTCTTATGTAGAGGATGCTGGAGGGGAAAGGGAGTATGGTAAAAGTACTTATAGTTCCACCTTTAAATATGCTATCATCTGATGCTCCCATTCCTATCAATAAGGCAGTGGGAAAGAATTTTCAATTAACATTTGTTGACATGGTTAGGAGAAGTTCCAGATTCGTGTGTAATGAAGGCATGTTTGCTTTAGAGGAAGCCAAGCTTAGGGTAGCTGCTAGAGACTCTGGAGCTATCGGGAATCTTACTGGTAATTCTACTACCGGCTCATATTCTATTCATATGTATGCTACTGTTTTAGGTGAAAATTTTTCTTCCCCTGGCTCCACACTTTCATTCCTATCTTATTTGAAGCTATTTAGATTGCCAATTACATGATTTTGCTCTCAGTGTGCTATCAGCCTATCAAGTTTGATGCTTAGGAGGGTTTTGATCCTCTGGAGAAAGTTAGGTAAATTGAAAAGGAGAGAGCGAGTTTTCGGTAGTTTCTCTAATTAGTCACATGAAATGTTAGAGGTTTGGGAAAAAGTAAAAAAAAAAAAGGTTTGGGGTTGGGAATTTTTGTCATCTTAATAAAATTGAGATTGTATATTTTCAAGAGACAAAATTAAATTGTGTAAATGATGGAATTTTAAAAAGTTTGGGAGATAATATTTTTGTTGGGTTTGTTTACCCTCTATTGGTTTTGCAGGAGGCATTCTAATTGGTTGGAATTTTAATGAGTGGATTAAAATTACTAACATGAGTGGTCAATTTATTTTATTAGTGGTATTGAAAAATAAAAAGGATGGATTTATATGAACTGTTTATTCATTCTGTGGACCACATTGTAATAGAGAGAGAATGGATTTTTGGCAAGAACTGAGAAGTTTAAAAAATATTGTGTCTGGGGCTTAGGTTGTAGCAGGTGATTTTAATATCACTGTTAATCCTGATGAAAGAAAGGATAAAGCCAATCATATAAAAGATATGGAAGATTTTAATGACATCATTAATGAGTTAGAGCTTGTTGATAGTCCTATACAAGGGAGGAGATTTAGTTGGTCTAGTAAGAGAAGCTCCCCTTCTATGCTTGACTTGATAGAGTTTTTCAATTCTTATTGGAAGGATAAATTTTCTTTGTCTAAACAACAAGGTTTAAGTAGTCAACTTTCAGACCATGCTCACATTTATTTTGATTTGGTGAAAATTAACAATTTGTTAAATTGTTTAGGTTTGAGAAAATTTGGTTACAATATGAAAATTTCAAAAATAATGTACCAGTATGGTGGCAGTATGCTCCTACTAATACTTCTACAACAAAAGATATTGTAGGAAAACTAAGATTCATTAGAAAATGTATCAAAATTTGGACCCATTCCAATTTTTATTGCATCAAACAAAAGAAGAAACATTTACTTGATAAATTGTTAGAAATGAATGTCCTAGAAGAGAATAGAAATCTTAATGGTGATGAATTAGTTTTTAAATGTGATATTTCTTCGCAGGCAAATGAAATTTTATCTCAAAAAGAGATTTTGTAGAGACAAAGATCTAAATCTCTCTGGCTTAAGGAAGGAGATAACAATACTGCCTATTTCCATAAATTGACAAATGGCAAAAGAGATGTAATTAGATTTCCTCTATTATAGCCGACGATGTGGAGATTAGTTTTGAGGAAGGGATTGCTCATCTTTTCTATGAGCGTTACAAACTAGTCTTTGGTCAGGCTGTGTCAAATAGACTTCACTAAACTGAGACTTACTATTTCCTTTGTTTATTGGAGGCTAGTGATCTAGAATAACCTTTTACCCTAGAAGAAATTAGAGAAACTATTTTTATATGAATGGTGATAATCACCAAGACCTGATGGTTTCTCAACTCTTCTTTTTCAAGAGTTTTGGGATTGGGTGAAATTTGATGTCAAAAATCTCTTCAAAGAGTTTTATGAGGGTAATCTAGAAATTAATAGACTCAATTATGCTCATATTATCCTTATACCAAATAAAAATGAGTCATTTTCCATTAATAACTATAGACCTATTAGTCTTTTGAATGTCATATACAAAATTATCACAAAAGTCCTAACAACTAGGTTGAATTTGAAATTAAAACTTTTAATTGTTCCGGTTCAATCTGGATTTATTAAAGAGAGACATTTGCTGGATGGGGTGACTGCCGCCCAAGAGATCAAATCTGATTATTTTTAAAACAAAAAGGTGGGTGGTATTTTATTAAATTATATTTTGCTAATGCCTATGACATTTTGGATTGGAATATTTATTTTAGATGTTCTAAAAGCAAAAAAACTTTGGTGATAGATGTCTTAAATGTATTTTTTTACGCTTAAAGGGTTGTCAGTAGTTGTTTTGAGTGGAAACTGGATATTGGATTATGTGTAAGAGAGGGCTACATCAAGGGGATCCTTTATCACCACTTTTATTTGTATTAGTTGCTGATTCTTTCACTAAAATGTTGTCTTTAGCTATGGAGGCTAATTTAATTGAAGGACCTGATACTATGAATCAGAAATTTTGTTTGTCTTGAATATGCTAATGACACTTTGATTTTTTGTAAATCAAAGACTGGACACCTAATAGTTTTAAAACTTGTTATTTATAGTTTTGAGCTTGCGTCTGGTTTGAAAAATTAGCTTTAATAAAATCTTGCTCATTGCTTTGGAAGACGATCTGCCTTTGCAACAACAGTTAGCTATGATGATGAACTGTAGGAGTGGTAGTTTTTCAAGAGGGTACTTCTAAGACCTGGGAAGTTAAGTAGAGAGGACTACTTTTTTTTAATCAGTAAGCTTTAGATTTTATTCATTACCAAAGGGATTACATTAGTCTACCAGCCATCCCTGTGAATACATAAAAAAGTTAACAAGCTGCACATTGGAAATAAGCTATACTGAACAAGGCAAACAAAAAACATTCACTCCAAAGTTACTATCATCTTGAAATTGAGGAGGAACAGAGGTGTGGTAGAACATAGTGAGAATATGCACCTTCACTTGTTTGATGATTGATTCGGTACTTAAATAAGAATCTGTATGAAAACTTTGGTTTCTTTTCTTCCAAATGTAGTAGATTGCAGTAGCCAAAGCTGCCCCCTTGAGCCTCTTGTCATATGAGTTTCCTCTACAGTTTATATTAAACCATCTCATAAAGAAATTCCAGTCACAGCTTCAACATACACCCATCCACTGCATTAGTCCATTCCATACTCCAGCAGAGTAAACACAGGAGAAAAATAGGTGACAATGATCCTCTTCATTAGAGGCACAAAGATAGCATCTATTATATAGTGAGAACCCCATTTTCTTCACTTTATCTTGAGTGATAAGCTTCTATATAGTGAGAACCCCATTTTCTTCACAAAGATAGCATCTATTTATGCGTGCTTTAGCAGAGTGCATTTACCTCAAACTATAGAATTCCAGTCAATAGGGGGGGTGGGGGTGTTAGTAGCAAGGAAGTTATAAACATTGGCAATTTGAAGCTTGCCATGAACACAACAACTAGAGATGTTAGATATGACATTCTCCTCAGTACTCCATTTCCGCAACAAGGAATCTCTAAGTTTTAAAATTTGTTTCCACATCCAAGAGTCTCCATTTTTTTATTTAGCTTCCAATAAACTAAATTTTTTTATATATGTACCATGAATCCATCTAATCCATAATAAATCTTTTTTCTCATGAATATCCCATTAATAGCAGAAACTTGATTCTAGTGAAAGGTAGATATTAAGGCCACCATGATGATGGGCTTGACAAATAGTGTTCCAAGCTATAGGAGGGGGTTTAGTTGAAACATGAGAACCAAACCATAGGAAATTATTGCATATTGCATCAATTGATCTCAAGGTCTTTTTAGGCAAGATGTAGCTATTAGCCGAGTATGAATGCACCCCAAACATGGCACTTTTAATTATTTGTGCTCTTCCAGCATAAGAGAGATGCTTCGTGTGCCAATTGTGAATTTATGTGCTGATTTTAGAGATCATAACATTACAATCAAGGGCAGACAACCTCTTAGAAATCATTGGAAACCCTAAGTATTTAATTGGAAGATTCCCTTCAACATAGCCAAGATCAAAGAGTATAAGATTTTTTACCTCAGGGGAGACACCTTCGAAGAAAATTGAACTTGATAATCACAATGTAATTACAATTTTATGCCCTCATTACCTATTTTATATGAATAAATATCCTGCTAATAGCTGTTTTTATCTTAATTTGCAGCCTAATGGAGTATTAATGAATAAGAGCCCATATGACTCAAATCCTCTGAATTTCTACCAATTTTTGAAGCCCAAATCTGAAGACAAACGAAGGCCCAAGACATCCAAGGAATCCAAGAAGAATTCGTATAAAAATATCAAGAAAAAGACAAAATCGGTTGGAAACCAATCGGTCGACCAATCGGTCGGCCGACCGATTGGCCAACCGATTGGTTTTCAACTGATTCCGAATTAATGGCTGATTTCAACTCCTTGATGGCCAAGTTTGATCCAATGGTTCATGTTTACTCCGTTGGGCTATAAATAGGGGTTGAAGGGGAGAGGTTTGAGTATGAAATATTTTATAAAAACTCTATTTGGAGAGGATGGTTACTTTTAATTGAGAAGACCTTCCAAATTTATAACTTTTAGTTGCAATTAATAAAAGAATTTTTCACCCCCTCATATTTGTTTCTTCACTTTGTCCAAGGACCAAAAGGAGGATGAAGATGAAGATATGAATATGTGGGTTTGCCATTTATTTCTTTTTTTTTCTTGTTATTTTATTTATTTATAGAATAGATTTACTTTCATGCAATTTATTTTCATGCAATGTCTTTAATTCTTGCTCTTTAATTCTTGTAATTAATTTTGATTTCTCTTTTCTTTTCTTTAATTCGCCTTGAGGCTTAAGATCTCTTGAAAATTATCCCTTTTCTAAGTGTGAAGCCTTTAATTGGATCCCTAGAGATTATTTGAAACTAGCTTTTACATCCAACTCATTCTTGTGAGATTGAGATTTGCTAAGTGGAACTACTCTAGATTCCGCCATCTTTAATTATCCTCCACATTTTACCTTTTTTATTTTCCTCTTTATTTTTCGCCTTGTTTTTCTCTTTTCTTTTGTTCATAGAGATCATAATTGGGGATCTCTAGAGATTGTTTGAAACTAGCTTCATATCCTACTCACTCTTGTCGATTGAGATTAGCTAAGTGAATCTACTCTAGACTCCCTATCTTAAATCAATCCTCCATCTTTACTTTCTTTATTTTCATCTTTACTTTCTTCCTTTTCATTTGTTTGTTATTTTCCTTTATTCTTGATTCTTGATTTCATTGATTTTACTTCTCTCTCAATCTCATATTCTCTCCATGTGCATATAATCTCAAACCTAGTTTTGTTATTATGTGCATATAACCACAACCACATTCTCAACTTCATTTTCTCCTCTTTTGCACATAATCGCATTCACTCTTCTAATCTTTCCACATCCACATTCACATTATTTACCACTCCTAATTTGTCACACACAACATAAGAACCAATATTGACCAAAACTCATACTTTCACCTTCCTCGTGGGATCGATAACTTTTTATACTATAACTTGGTAAGTTGTATACTTGCAACGCTAGGAGGTAATCATTTATTTTTCTATCAAGTTTTTAGCGCCGTTGCCGGGGAACGGTGTTTGCAATTAAAATATTTTGGTTCTTTAACTTGTGTGTTTTCTTGTGTAGGAACTACTTTGAACTTTGAAGAAAAATTGAAGATTGAAGATTGAAAAATGGCCTTCAAGGAGGCTTTGGATTATTTTTGCGTGGGTAACTCTTCTTTCTAGTATTCTTAATTCCACCCTTTAGATAGTTCATCACAACTAGAGACAATTAGGTTAATAAAAAAAAGAAAAAATATATAGACATTCTTTCTTGTTGACCATAATAAAATCTATCCTCTACTTGGACTTTGACTAACAAGATAATAAACTCAAACAATTTCCACCTCTCTCACATTGTTTGTTGCTAACCATAATTGAAAAAAAATTTACTTTGACATCCTTTTTAGTTGCTTTTTATTTCTAGGGTTGCATTTCATATAATAGTAGGAATTCACCCAAGTAATTTGAGCATCTTGATTTGACACACACTTGAAAATATCTTAAGGGTAAAACCCCCTGATCAAGATAAGGTGAGGGATTTCATCACCCTTTCCTTAGCCCACAAATCACTAATTCCTCACTACACAAACCGATGCCTTCTAAAACTCATTAGACGTTGGCCCCTAAGGATTCGATCTCATTAAGGAACAATAATTCCTTAAGTGAACTGGTCCAAGTTTATTTGAATTAATTGGTGTCTAAGGCAAGGTTTAGGGGTTGTGTAAAGCGCTCCGTAAGGAACGAGGTACTTAATTGATCTTTCATCTCCCTCTAGTACTATCCTTACCTGGCTATTTACCCGAGTAAACTTTAATCTTTTCACTAAAGGAATTTTTGGTTAGGAGCTGGTCTAGTGAAGTTTAGGCTTAACCCTAGAAGTTTAGGTGATTGAAAAGTGATTGCCTTGATTTGTTTTTAGTTAGTTTTCCTTTTTCTTTTTCTCATCATCTTCTTAACTTTTTCTCTTTTCCTTTTTCATTAAAAAAACTAACTTTTACTTTTTTCTTTAAAAAAAATTTATAAAAAAAATATTTTGATTTTGGTGTATGCAAACTTGGATTAGGGATAATACCAATCGTTTAATTCGTTGTGATCCATCTCTTGAACCAAATGAAATGGCCGTCCCTAATTCACCCGTTCTTCAAGATATATGCTATCCAACTAGGAATGCAATCCCTTCTTGCATAAAGCTTCCCGATGTCAATGGAATAAATTTCAAACTTCGACCGCATTTCATAAATATGCTTCCAAAATTCTTAGAAAATGAAACTGAAGACGCATATATCTTTATCTCTGAATTTGAAGAAGTTTGCCTCATGATTAAAATGAGGGACTTAACCGAAGATGCGATAAAACTCTTATTTATTCCGTTTACCCTTAAAGACAAAGCCAAGAAATGGCTGTATAGCTTGCCTACAAATTCTATCTCAACTTGGGACGAATTTGTCACCGTTTTTCTAAAGAAAATTTTTCCTATCCACAAAATGGTTAAGCTTAGAAACAACATTCAAAATTTTAGGATTGTCCCGGGCGAGCCATTCTGGAAGTATTTTGATAGATTTAAGGATCTCCTCATCCAATGTCCTCATCATGGTCTAGAGAAATGGCGATTATAGCAAATTATCTATGAAGGATTGGATTATTCTTCAAAAACTTCCTTAGAGTCAATGTGTCAAGGGGATTTCATGAAGAAAAATGCTGATGAAGCCTGAGATTTTTTAGAGAGTTTATCTGAGAAAACCATGCAGTGGGAACACTATGATGATAGCGTTTCATCAGTTCCCCAACCCAAAACCAGTGGTCTTTCCTTAGAGACGAACATAGCCTCTGAAGCAAAGATGACTACAATCATGCGTAGGTTAGAAGCTTTAGAAGTCAAAGAACGAGCTCCAGCTCAAATCAATCAAGTTTCTGCCTCAGGTTGTCACAACTGTCTTTCTCCATCTCATGTCTCAGAGGAATTCCTCTCTTAGGAAACAATCAACTACTAGGACAGGTAAACGTTGCATTCCAGCGTCCCGAGAATGACCCATTTTCTCCAACTTACAATCCAGGTTGGAGAAATCACCCGAGCTTTACATGGAATCAGGAAAACTACTCCGAAAATTAAAATTTCACTCCCTCTTCAACTCAACAATTTCCTAGGGGAAACACAGTTCCTTTCGGTTCTCAAACAAATTTTCAACAACCAAATCTGCCATATCCAAATCAGTCTCTTCATCAATCTGTAAATCATTCTTCTCCAAACTCTGATCATGATAAACGTCTTAATGTCTTGGAAAAAGAATTAGAAACACTGATTAAGACTTCCACACAGACCACGAACTTGTTGACTCAAACATCTAACACTTTAAATTCCTTCATGCAATCAACCGGACAAATTCTCACCTCCAACACTCAAGCCATAGCTCGTTTAGAAACTCAACTTGGCCAACTAGCGAATGCTGTGAGTGAGAGAGAGAGAAAGGAACATTTCCAAGTCAACCCGTGACCAACCCTAAGGACACAGGATCAAGTTCTACCTACCAAGCTCAAGTGAATGCAATCCATTCACTCCGGTCGGGAAGCAAAGTCGATAATCAAGTTAGAATGCCTCCAAGTCAAACCCTTGAGCCAGAATAAATTCTCTCTCCTTCTGATAACTCCATTCAGCAGTCACCCAATTCTACTGAACCTGAACCAGAACCCAAACCTGAGCTTAATCTTGATAGGTTTAAACCAGTTGCACCATACCCAGATAGACTCAGGCCTAGGAAATATTCCCCTCAGGAGGAGAAGATCCTAGATACTTTCAAGCAGGTCAAAGTCAATATTCCTCTCTTAGATGTCATTGAACAAATTCCTTCATATGTAAAATTTTTAAATGATTTGTGCACTAAGAAGAGAGGAATAAATGTTTCAATGAAAGTCTTCCTTGCTGCCAATATCACTGATATACTCTCAAAATCCATACCTTTAAAACATAAAGATGCAGGTTGCCCTACCATCTCATGTGTTATTGGTAATAGTTTCATTGATAAGGCACTCTTAGACTTAGGGGCCAGTGTCAATTTGCTCCCATTTTTGGTCTACCAACAACTAGATGTAGGGGAGCTCAAACCAACCAGATGCACCCTACAGTTAGCTGATAGATCTGTCAAGGTCTCCATGGGTGAAATAACGGATGTTCTGATTAAGGTTGGGGATTTCATCTTTCCTGTGGATTTTATAGTTTTGGAAACACAACCTGTTTTCAATCCCAAATGATAAATACCTGTTATCTTAGAAAGACCATTCTTAGTCACTTCTAATGCTCTCATCAACTGTAGAATTGGTCAAATGAAGCTGTCCTTTATGAATTTGACTGCTGATCTCAACATTTTTAACCCAAGAAACCAACCAAATAATCAATCAATGAAAATAAATTACATCCAGGAAAGCTCAATTGAAGAGATAGAAGAAGAAGAGAATAAATCAGACCTTAGTTTTGAGAAAATCTTTCATGAGGAGCTGAAAATCTTTAAAAAATCAGATTTAGTTTTTCAAAACGGGGAAACTGTGTTGAAAACATGCCTCTTGAATGCAACATTCGAGGAACTTTTTTCTGATGAGCTTAGATTTTTGAAACAACAACCAAAATGTTAAGTTTTCATTAATCAAAAATCTAAGTTCAAAATGCGTAATTAATAATACCTACCTTTATTTGTCAGAAAAATCATTGAAAACTTTAGAATTTTTAGAATTTGAGAACATCATTGATTATATCATCTTAAAATTCTTTAAATTTCGGATAGAAGTTTCAAAGAATAAGGTAGGATTTAATGTAGAATGTGAGCTTCTCTTGTTTCATCTTTTATTCTATATTTTTATTTTTTGTCTCATAATAATAAAAATTATTCTTCTCTCATGTGAGAGTTTCTTATCCTTCTTTGCTTCAAAAAAAGAAAAATAAATAAAAATAAAAATTAAAATAAAAAACAAAAAAAAAACAAAAAAAAAAGAAAAGAAAATATATATGTAAAAACATTTGTGAAAAAAGAGAGATATATATAGAGAATAAATTTTTGACTCCATCACCCTCATATCAAAGGTAATTGCAGAATTTTTATCATTGTTCAAGTCGATCAATAACCTGTAGTGCTTCAATTATTATATGCTTTACCTTGTGCATAATAGAATTTGCATTGAAGACAATGCAAAATTTAGGTGTGGGGGTGCGCTTAGTCATTGTTTCCTCTTTATTTTAGCCATTTTTCCTCTTTTTCTCACCATTTTTTTATCTTTTCATATTTAAAAAAATAATTTTTTTGTCACTTTCAAACTATAAGTGAGTTAAGTTTTTCTTTTTATTTTCTTTGCTAGAGGACTAGCAAAAGTTTAGGTGTAGGGGTATTTGATAATCACAATTTAATTATAATTTTATACCCTCATTACCTATTTTATATGAATAAATATTCTGCTAATAACTGTTTTTATCTTAATTTATAGGCTAATGGAGTATTAATGAATAAGATCCCATATGACTCAAATCCTCTAAATTTCTACTAATTTTTGAAGCCCAAATCTGAAGAGAAACGAAGGCCCAAGACACCTAAGGAATTTAAAAAAAATTCGTGCAAAAATATCAAGAAAAAGATAAAATCGGTTGGAAACCAATCGGTCGACCAATCGGTCAGCCGACCGATTGGCCAACCGATTGGTTTTCAACTAATTCCGAATTAAGGGCTGATTTCAACTCTTTGGTGGCCAACTTTGATCCAATGGTTCATGTTCATTCCGTTGGGCTATAAATAGGGGTTGAAGGGGAGAGGTTTGAGTGTGAAATATTTTATAAAAACTCTATTTGGAGAGGAGGGTTACTCTTAATTGAGAAGACCTTCCAAATTTATAATTTTTAGTTGTAATTAATAAAAAAAGTTTTCACCCCCTCATATTTGTTTCTTCACTTTGTCTAAGGACCAAAAGGAGGATGAAGATGAAGATATGAATATGTGGGTTTGCCATTTATTTCTTTTCCTTTCTTATTATTTTATTGCTTTGTAGAATAGATTTACTTTCATGCAATTTATTTTCATGCAATTTACTTTCATGCAATGTCTTTAATTCTTGCTCTTTAATTCTTATAATTAATTTTGATTTCTCTTTTCTTTTCTTTAATTCGCCTTGAGGCTTAAGATCTCTTGGGAATTACCCCTTTTCTAAGTGTGGAGCCTTTAATTGGATCCCTAGAGATTGTTTGAAACTAGCTTTTACATCCAACTCATTCTTGTGAGATTGAGATTTGCTAAGTGGATCTACTCTAGATTCCGCCATCTTTAATTATCCTCTACATTTTACCTTCTTTATTTTTCTCTTTATTTGTCGCCTTGTTTGTCTCTTTTCTTTTGTTCATGGAGATCATAATTGGGGATCTCTAGAGATTGTTTGAAACTAGCTTCATATCCTACTCACTCTTGTGAGATTGGGATTAGTTATGTGAATCTACTCTAGACTCCCCCTATCTTAAATCAATCCTCCATCTTTTATTTTCTTTATTTTCATATTTACTTTCTTGCTTTTCATTTGTTTGTTATTTTTCTTTATTCTTGATTCTTGATTTCATTGATTTTTACTTCTCTCTCAATCTCATATTCCCTCCATGTGCATATAATCTCAAACCTAGTTTTGTTATTATGTGCATATAACCACAACCACATTCTCAACTTCATTTTCTCCTCTTTTGCACATAATCACATTCACTCTTCTAATCTCTCCACATTCACATTCACATTATTTACCACTCCTAATTTGTCACACACAACATAAGAACCAATATTGACCAAAACTCATACTTTCACCTTCCTCGTGGGATCGATAACTTTTTATACTATAACTTGGTAAGTTGTATACTTGCAACTCTAGGAGATAATGATTTATTTCCCTATCAGAACTCCTAGAGGGGTTGGCAATCAAACCATAGGTAAGGCTAAATTCTACAAGACAGTGATGTAAAACTCTCACATAAACAATATCACCTCTTCCATACATCAACAGTTCATTTGCAAAGATTAGATGATAAATCTTTAATTTACTGCATTTGGGATGAAACTTGAAATCACTTTGTGATGTAGCATTAGAGAGAATTCTTTAGAGTTATTCTATACAGATAACAAATAAGAATGGAGAGAGAGGGTCTCTTGGGTGTAATCCCCTTTTTCCTCCAAAGTAGGTATTTAGAGCATCATTGAAAATGATGGACAATCTTGGGCTACTAACACATTTCATTATCTAGAGAATCATTTGAGGTAAAAAAATCCATCGCTATGAGCACATCTTGAAGAAATTTCCAATCAAGAGAGTCGAATGCCTTTCTTATACCAATATTAAGCATACATCTAGGTGAGATGTGTTTTCTCCCTAATGCTTGATCAGTTCATGTGCAAGTAGAATGTGGAGCAAGGGGGCACTCTCGACAAAGATAGATTAAGATTCACTAATAAATTCACGCAAAATCCCTTAAAGCTTGCTTGTGAGAATTTTTGCAATGACCTTGTATAGATAATTACAGTAAGCAATGCCGAAATCCAAAGCTTTTGTTGAGGAGAGGACTACTTTCCTTTATTTTAAAAGTTTGAAAAGAGGTTAGCTTTATGGAAATGAAAGTCTCTTTCAAGAGGAGGGAGGTTAGTTTTGATCAATTCCATTTTATCATCCATGCCTCTCTTTTGGATGTCCTTTTTCACTTTTTTCTTATTGGGTTTGTGAAAAATTGGTTAGAATGAGAAGAATGTTTCTTTAGGTAGGATCTATGGAGCATAAAAGCTTAATAAGTCATGTTAGCTAGGGGGAAATCTATAAGCCTAAAACATATGGTGGCTTAGGGTTATTGATTTAAGAAAGTGGATTTGAAAATGGCTTGATGGAAATTCTATTTTGTGAAAATAAATTTGTCATCATAAATATTTTGAGAACAGAAGCTTTTTTTATTATCGGTAGTAGGTAAACAATACTTCTCTCCTTTCTAGAGAAAGGTAGAAATCATGTGATTGTTGGAGAGGGTTGTTTTTCTCTATTTTGGTTAGATAAATGGGTTGGTCCATCTACTCTTGCTTCATTGTTCCCTGGAGTCTCATGCTCATCTCTTCATACATTGTAGGTTTCATTCTTTCCATTTGGAAATCAATTCAATTTAAGCTTGATATTGCTGAGGATTTTAGATTTGACTCTATTCAGCAATTATGGTGCATTTTGGGTCTAAAGAATGATTCTGAGGCCAACATTCATCGTGCCATTTAAATTTGTACTGTAACTTGGTACATTTGGTAAGAACATAATGATAAACTATTTTCTAATAAGAAGAAAAGATATCCTGAACTGCGAAATAAGATTGTGCCTTTCTCAAACTTTTTGCTAGGTCACAAGTCTTTATCTGTAAGAGCTCTTCGCAAGCAGGAGAGGAGCAGGAGGAAATTATGCTATGCTGAGAGAGGATAGGGATGTTAGAGATCTTGCTGCAAACAATGATTAGTTGGCTCCTGCTAGTGGGAGGACTACTCTTGAATGAAGAATGTTGAAGTGAATTAGGTCACTGCAATATACTTTCAAACTTTTGTAGTTATGTAAATATTGTGGTCGTTGTGTTATTTGTTGTTTTGTTGTTTAGTCTTTTGTATGGGTGTGTGGATATCATCTATGATATGATACAATGACTTTGTAGACCATATTCTTGGAGATGTGGTCTTACTTTTGTAACAACTAGTTATAGTAAATTTAGCAGGTTGGGACATCCGTGTGGTGTCCCATCTTTTTTCTCAAAAAAAAAAAATGAAAAAGAAAAAATAATAGTAAATATAAAAGGTAAAAAGAAAATGTAAAAGGTATCAACTCAAATATTTTCCTTCTTCACCACCTCTCGCATGTATCTGATCTCTTTTTCATCGCACCATACTTCCTCCCTTCGAAATCCACCACTATCCCTTGATTTGTTTGCCTGAGAAAGACAACGATTAAAGTAGAAGGATTCACGGGAAAGATGAGAAAAAAGAAGAATGAAGAGGGAAAAGTTATAAGCTATTTAAGAATCTTCAAAAATGCATATGGGGACAAAGTGGATAAAGCATAATTCTTTGGATAAAGACGTGAAATCATGCTTTTTTTGCTTTCGGGATGGGGCATGCTTTTTTTGGTGATGCGGGGTGGAGGCTATCTAATTTTCCTAATTTTTTTTATCCCTCTAAAAGGATATCTCAAAACCTTTGTAACTTTTTACTTGACAAATCTCAACTTTTAACTCATTATTTGAATTATGCGGAATATTTCTTGACACAACCTAATTTAGGGTGAAATAGAAGGACTTTTGTGGTTTTTTTTTTCGGAATATTGCTTGCCACAACCTAATTTCGGGTGAAATAGAAGGACTTTCGTGGGGGTTTTTTTTTTGTAGTTGTGTGTGTAGTGGGAGTGGGGTGATTGAGGCAAGGGCAGATACGAATTCCCATTATTTTGGGTTGGATGGGGGAGGCGAAAACAAGGGCAGATAATAATTTCCAATCTTTAGGGGATTAAGAGGGAACTAGAGGCAGAGGAAAAGTGATGTTTGGGGTGTGGAGTTATTTAGTAAAGATAGTTTGGTAATTATCCATAGATATAATAGAAAGGTTCTCTATCTTCTTAGAGAGAGAGAGAGAGAGAGAGAGAGAGAGAGAGAGAGAGTCTAAGGGATTGTCAATCTTATATTGTTCGCGGTAAAAGTCGTTTTTGTATTCATTGTTGTTTGAACTCGTTTTACAGCTTCTTTGGCCTACAACAAAAATTCAAACAAAAGAAATGCCTTTTATTTTAAGGCGTACAATGGAAACAAAAAATTACAACTTTTTCCTTTATGAACAAACACGAGGATCTCTGATATATCGAGGTCCTCGCCATGCGGGTTCTTTGCCCGTGTCGGGACTTGAATCGTCCGTGGACCACCGCAATTCGATCCGTAGAGACCCGTTCGAACTACAGACGGAAGGGCTCGCTTCACGAAGGAAACGACGCCTAAGGGGATCACACTCACGAAGGAGAGGATCGCCGGGGATCACACTCACGGGAGAGGATCACGGAGCGGTGAGATCTACTAGGAGAAATCATCACTGATTCAGAGTCAACCGAAGTTTGCTCACCTCGCGATTTGTAGGTCTGACGTCGACGGGACTTGTGCTCACCGGTGCTCGAATCAGTATCGACCGTCAGATCTCGCGAGAATTCTTCGAAGATCGAAGTCCACCAAGTCCGAGCCTCGAAAATCTCCCAAAAATCCGCCCTCGAAAATCCAACCACTGAAGAAGACACCCCCATTTATACGACCTGGTAGTTGGTGGCTCTACCAAGTTGGTCGAGGTGGCTCTACCAAAGTGGCCGAGCTACCTCGCCCTTGGTCGAGGTGCCTCGCCAGTTGGTCGAGGTGGCTCTACCAAAGTGGTCGAGCCACCTCGGCCACTTGTCGAGTTACCTCGCCGTTGGCCGAGGCCGCCGCTTTTGGCCGTTTTCTGGCCTCTGCAGGCCCCGCCATTCGACTCTTGGCTTTCTCCGGACTTAGGTTCCGTCTGTATTTGGTTCCGGGACTAACTCTTGGTTTGTTCCGGTTCAACGGTCCTAGAATCCGCTCGTCTGTTCAAGTCCGGTTTAGACCGTGCTTGTGACGCCGTGGGTTTACCGTTGGCTTCGTGTCTTAACGATTCGACGTCCGTATCATCCGATGGGTCGTCATTCGCTGACCCCCCGTCACGAGTTGGTTTCGGGGATCTTGTAAGTATTTTTTAACGCCTACAGATACCCACTCCAAAGTGTTTCAGTCTCGTTCTCTTATAAGCGAGTCTGGAATACTTTGGACATGATGGTTCCCGGCCTTCAGTCGGCGGTGGGTCCCAAAAGTTAGCTTCAAATCTTTGATTCTTTCAGACCATCCAGTTCTTTGTAGGACTTCTGATAAGATCACGGTGCTGCATTTACCGTCTAACCGCTTGTTAAAATCTTGATTCGAAGCTAGTGGGTGAGTTTCGTTTGTAACTCGTGTCGGTTGGTTGTTGTTTGACTAACCATCAGACTTTTGGACTTCTCCGTATGTCGGCGAACTCCTTGCTGGTGACACGTTGGCTGTGTCGAATACATGGAATTTCATAACCCTCAATCGGCTAATTCTTCCATCATCACGTGTGTTGTTGGTTTAACCACAGCGGGAGGACTGATCTTTTCATGGAGATATCCTCCGAGGATTCCTTGTTGAAGCAGGAGACCATTTGGCTTTCAACCATCGTGCTAGCCTTCAGTCGGCGAGTGCAACGCTTTGACCGTTGTTGGGATATGATTATTCACAGTGGGAGAGGTTTCTTCGGGACTGGACACGTTGTCCGGTGTCAACATGCCTTACATGTCTCGTCAGGTTGTTCCTCTCTTGGATATTATGGGGGGAGGAAATTAAGGGTTATCGAGTTATCCCTGAGAATATTCTTTCGGGAACTTCTCGACGAATTGGGGAACAGTTTATACTCGTAATCCTAGTTGGAGTAGGCTTAGGTGACGCGTCGATCGGCGTCGATGCAATCCGCTGATCGAAGTTATCCCTAAGAATATTTCTTGTGAGAATATTCTTCCGAACTTCTCGACAAATTAGGAAACGCTTTATACCGTAATCCTAGTTGAGTAGGATTGGCGACGCTGATTGGCCGATGCAATCCGCTGATCGAAGTTATCCCTAAGAATATTTCTTGTGAGAATATTCTTCCGAACTTCTCGACAAATTAGGAAACAGCTTATACCGTAATCCTAGTTGAGTAGGATTGGCCGACGCGTTGATTGGCCGATGCAATCCGCACGATCGAAGTTATCCTAAGAATATTTCTTGTGAGAATATTCTTCGGGAACTTCTCGACAAATTAGGAAACAGTTTATACTCGTAATCCTAGTTGGAGTAGGATTAGGCGACGCTGATTCGCCGATGCAATCCGCACGATCGAAGTTATCCCTAAGAATATTTCTTGTGAGAATATTCTTCCGGAACTTCTCGACAAATTAGGAAACAGCTTATACCGTAATCCTAGTTGAGTAGGATTAGGCGACGCTGATTGGCGCCGATGCAATCCGCGACGATCGAAGTTATCCCTAAGAATATTTCTTGTGAGAATATTCTTCCTGAACTTCGACAAATTAAGAAACAGCTTTATACTGTAATCCTAGTTGAGTAGGATTGGCCGACGCGTTGATTGGCGCCGATGCAATCCGCACGATCGAAGTTATCCCTAAGAATATTTCTTGTGAAAATATTCTTCCGAGAACTTCTCGACAAATTAGGAAACAGTTTATACTCGTAATCCTAGTTGGAGTAGGGTTGGGCGACACGTTGATCGGCGTCGATGCAATCCGAAGATCGAAGTTATCCCTAAGAATATTTCTTGTGAGAATATTCTTCGGGAACTTCGACAAATTAGGAAACAGTTTATACTGTAATCCTAGTTGAGTAGGATTAGGCGACGCTGATTCGCCGATGCAATCCGCACGATCGAAGTTATCCCTAAGAATATTTTTATGGAAATATTCTTCCGGAACTTCGATAATTTAGGAAACAGCTTATACTGTAATCCTAGTTGGAGTAGGATTGGGCGACACGTTGATTGGCGTCGATGCAATCCGCGACGATCGAAGTTATCCCTAAGAATATTTTTATGGAAATATTCTTCCGAACTTCTCGATAAATTAGGAAACAGCTTATACTGTAATCCTAGTTGGAGTAGGATTAGGCGACGCTGATTCGCCGATGCAATCCGCGACGATCGAAGTTATCCCTAAGAATATTTTTTATGGAAATATTCTTCCGGGAACTTCTCGATAAATTAGGAAACAGTTTATACTCGTAATCCTAGTAGGATTGGGCGACGCGTTGATCGGCGTCGATGTGATCCTTCGCAAGGTGTTATCCCGTCTAATAAACCTTCAGAATCTTTCCAAATATAGCGGAGTGAATAGGAGTCAATCAACGGTTTGATTTGGCACTATTTTGACCTCCGGATAAGGTTCCAATTAGGACTCCTAATTAGGGGCTGATTAGAGTCCTAATTGGAATTGATTTGGGCCCATTAGGAGTTGTTATAAATACCCATACTCCTCCTCCTTTTGACCTAGGCCGCCCCCTTCTTTTCTTCTTGTTTTATCTCCTCTCGCTACTGCCTCATCTCCTTCAATCAACGAGGTGCACGCCACTTTGGCAATCAATTTTCTTCTCTTTCTTCCCTCCTTTTCCCCTTTTTTTGTTTGTTTCTGTGCATGAACAGGTGTATAACCAGCAAGGCGGGAGAAAATCATCGGCGGTGACGGCGATCGCAGTACGGCGGCCATCAGGGGCGGAACGCCTACGCTGGCCACTGAAGGGCTGCTCGGCCAGCCGCACTGTCAGCAGCCGGGCGCTGCTCGGCGCTGACAGCCGCTCAAGGACGGCTCGCTTAACGGTGCCTGGCGCTACTGGCACGGTTCGTGACAGTCGCTACTGGCACTGGCCGCACTGGTCGCGGCTCGGCCGTGTTCGCTGGGCTTGTTGTTGCACCGATTGTTTTTTATGCCTTTTTCGTTAATTTTTTGACTGCATATCTGACTTTATTTGTATTCTTTTGCAGTTTCCGATGTCGTCGCGAGGATCTCATGTTCCGAGGAGTCGATCAACTCGCGCGCCGCGTGAATGCACGCCTCCTTCTTTCGGTGGTGTGCCAGCTTATCATATTCTCATACAAATATGCTATATCCCCGCCGCTTCTCCTTTGTGAGGCGATTGGGAAGAGCCAAATCCTCCTTTGTGGGGACCGACGCCAGATTGTGCACGCTCGCTACTTAATTCCGCCGTTCTCCTTGTGAGGCGATTGGGAAGAGCCGAGATTCTCCTTTGTGAGGATTGAGGCTTCAAAGCTCACCCGTCTTTAACGGGAGCGATTTCATACCGTACCCTTGCCCTGTGATTATCACATTTTAATTACAAATTTATACCCTCATTACCTATTTTATATAAATAAATATCCTACTAATAACTATTTTTATCTTAATTTGCGTGTTAATGAAGAATTAATGAATAAAGGCTAAAAAGAGAACTCAAATTTCCTCATTTTTCAACCTTTACTGAAGCCGGAGATCAAGCCGAGCAATCTTCGGTTTAACATGCAAGGATCAAATATAAAAGAAATCAAATAAAAATAATGTTCAAGATGTTAGCCACAAAGAAATGACGATATCTCTCAATCCGGAAGGCGGAATTTAACATATAATATATGAAAATCGCCTATCTCGACGAGACGGAGCTAACTGTATTTTTAGTTTTTTCAAATTTCAATCGGTTCACCAACCGGTTGACCAATCGGTTGGCCAACCGATTGGCCAACCGATTGGTCCGTAACAAACTCGATTTGTGGCTAAGATTTGATCCTTGGAGCCCAAGTTTCATCCAATGGTTCATGTGCATTGCTGTAGGCTATAAATAGGGGTTGAGGGGGAGAGGTTTGAGTGTGAAATATTTTGTAAAAACTCCATTTGGAGAGGAGGGTCACTCTTAATTGAGAAGACCTTCCAAAAATTGTAACTTTTGTTACACAATAAATGAAATGTTTCACCCCTTCAATTTCCTTTCTCTTCTTCTAATCCATGGACCAAAAGGAGGATTAGATTAAGATCAGGAGATGTTGGTTTCTATTTTATTTCTTTTTTATTTTCTTCTTTATTTTCTTGTTTGTAGAATAGATTTACTTTCATGCAATTTACTTTCTTGCAATTTACTTTCATGCAATTTAATTCCATGCAATTTACTTTCATGCAATGTATTTAATTCTTGCATTTACTTTCTAGAATAGATTTTTCTTTCCTTTAATTCACCTTGAGGCTAGAACCCTCTAGGGAATTACCCTTTTCTAAGTGTGGAGCTAATATTCGTGGGATCCCTAGAGATTGTTTGAAACTAGCTAACAAATCCAACTCATTTTCATGAGATTGAGATAAGCTAAGTGGATCTACTCTAGATTCCTCATATCTTTAATTAATCCTCCATACTTTACCTTCTTTATTTTCCTCTTATCCTTGTTTTTCATTTGTTTGTTATTTTCCTTTATTTTTGATTTCATTGATTTTACTTCCTCTCAATCTCATATTCCTCCATGTGCATATAATCTCAAACCTAGTTTTGTTGTTATTTGCACATAATCACAACCACATTCTCAACTTCATTTTCTCCTCTTTTGCACATAATCCACAATCCACTCTCTCTTATCTCTCCACATCCACATTCACCATTTTCTTATTTTCATTTTATTTGAATAACTCCTAATTGTCACGCGCAAAATTTGAGAACCAAAACTTGAACAAAACTCTTCCTACTTCCCGTTCCTCGTGGGATCGATAATCTTATATACTATAACTTGATCAAGGTTGTATACTTGCAACTAAGGAGGTAATCATTTATTTCCCATCACCCTGTGGAACGGGATGTATTGCCGCTTTGTTTACGCGACTATATTTATCGTTCTCCGGGTATTCGATACGGATGAAATCGTCATACCCGTTATAAGGTCGTGACTCAATCTATGTAAGATGAATTCAACGCCATTTACTAACTGAATATTTTCTGATTTCAGTTGATTATTCCTCGGGAGCTTTTCCAGCTTACGCGGTTGATGGACGTCATAGTGACTATTATTCCACGTGTGATGATCCCGCGATTTTTATCTCGCCTCGATTTGCACCCGGCACATCAGCGGAGACGATCCAGGCTGTATTTGAGGGGAGTTCCCGCATTCTCCGACGATTGGTCACCGATGCGCCACTCGTAAAGACACCAGCTCCACTGAACCTTTGCGAAAAATAGATTATCTATTCGGCGACTCAGTTAAGGATCCGGATACAGCTTTTGTCGAGAGCGAGCGGTGGTTGAACCAAGACGACGGAGGTCCCTTGTATATTCCTCGGATACCTCGTCAGCTCTCATTGACTGATTTCAGACACCACGCCGTGACACGCCGTATGTCCTGGCGTCTGACCGAGGAGCGTGATCATATTCATTGCGGATTTATTACCCAGCAGCCAGTTCCGGGTTCCAACAGGAATCGCGTCATCGGCCTTCACCCTGGGGTTGTAGGGCTGGACACACCGCCCCGTGATGAGCTCTTTGTTCCTCGCCGACTAAGAATCGCCTCGCTACTGGGAGATGCCGCCATCTAGTCATAGATTTTACTGCCGGGTTCACTCATCGTAAACATTGGTGGGTCGCCGACCAACTACGCCCTCACCGATGGGATGGAGAACTTCGTGTTTATGGGTTGTATTCACGATTCGTACACCATGTATGGCCTTCCAATCAGCCAATCATTTCTTCGCCTTATTTGAGCTCTACAATCCGATTCAAATACATTTTTCACTAAACACGGCGAAGTTGGGCTGGCTCTACATGAGATGTATCGATTCGATTTACCCATGGGGAAGATGTCGATCGAGTATTTCCTTCCAATCGTGAACCGAGCTCGGCTGAAGAAACACACACCGATCGTCACAAAATTTTGTGGGATCTCACTTGTCATTATCATATAGCTCGCCCAATCAACCTTGCGCCAAAAGGAAATCGCAGTGAGTCTCAAGCAATTTGCCATTACTTGTTCCAAAGATTTGGAGGACAAATCGGCGAGGAAATATGTGAACTGCCACCGCCACTCTTCAAGGTTAATGAACTGATCGAGAGGTCCGAGGCTAACTCTTATACCAGCCTACGAAGATGGTTTTCCCCGTGACCAAGTTTGCAACCTTTCGTGGCATGCGGTAAAGCCTATCCAACCGACAACTCTTCTAGCCGGCTATCTTGCAACTGATAAAGAAATGTGTGGTTCCATATCAACTGATGATGCTTTACCTTTGGAGGTCCTTTACCCTCGCAGCTCAGCCTTTGCCCACAAGAAGGAACTCTCCTCCTTCCTGTAATGGTGGCCAATATTCACCGTGGATTGCGGCATATAGTCCGAAGCATCGAGAAAAGACGAGCCATCATCACGCATTCCTTCCGTCCGAGTAGAGCTCCCATATACCTATTTGATGGCTTGGTTGGTCCTTCATCGCCCGACATGATGTCGGACCGTTCCACAGATTCGCCTACTCCTTTCTTGCGGTTGGTAGAGGATTGCGATGGAAGGGCGTGGCTTTGCAGAGATCAAGAATGATGCGATTCACAAAGAGTGAATCTTTCCGATGTTTTCCTCGATTCTCGGTCAATATGGTGAGTCCTTGGTCGACGAGGAGGTGCCGAAGACACGCAGACTTCACTTGACATTGGTCGCTTCAACCGGCTAGTGAATATCGTGCCGTGGTATCTCACTTTCCGGTAAAGGAGGAATGCTTCATTGAGCCTTATTTTCCCTCGTCGCTTTTGCTCGCCAGCATTTTACCAACTTTATGTTGGGAACCCGAACCGACACCCGCACTCGAGGTGGACTTGTGGATGGCCTTCGAGCATGGTTGTGGAGCCATGGGATGTACCGGTGCTAGATTCAGCCTCCCGAGCTCGCACCGCCACCGGAGTCGACATTCCTTCATTGTAGTTGGCTATTAGTAGCTAACGAGCCAGCCCCTATGAGGGCTATCTCGCACTGGTGGCCGGCATCGCTGCTACCGACACTCTGACATCCCCTGATGCCGCCGTTCGTGAGGAAGCGCCAATCTCATCCACCGATTGAGGCCGAGGGGAGTTCCACGACTCGTGCCGGACTTTAGAAGAGAACCAAGCTGAGGTCGCGAACCTTGGTACTCTCTTTTTCCCTTCGCTTTCTCATCCTTTCTATTGATTCCTCATCCAACTGAACTTTCGTGAAAATCAATAAGAAGAGGAATTTCGACCTTCTCGCGGGTTAAACGAAAGAGATTAGCCCATAAGACTCTGTGAATTCTGGCCTTTGATATAGACTTGACCAGCGATGATCCACCAATGACGGAGGTAACAATTCGCCATGATGTAACCTGAAGTTTTCGGCTTTTGAGACTAACGCTTCTCCGCTTGCATGCAGGGGTTTTAGAGATCATGATTCCGTTTTGATTTTCCTCACCACAATTCTGGCCCAGCTTCGCCATGCTGAGCCAAGTTTTACTCAACAGATGTATGGAGCTATGGCGGAGGCGGCCGATGTAGGACCTGATTCGGTGAACCCAGGTACATCTAACATTGATAATTCCTCTTCTGGATGGCGAATGCGAGAATTGAACGACTCGGAATTCGTACCCCCATTAATTGTCTCTTTGCTTTTTGCTCTTTTAGAAGGATTGCAGGAGACAAATGCACGAACCGAGGCTAGGCAAGCTAATTCCACTGTAGGAGGTAAGTAGCTTTACCTATTGTTCGTCAACTCTTAGTTGCATTCGTTTTCCTAATGCCTTCTTTTTCAGACTTCTCAATGGAAGATTTCGTGGAAGCTGGTTTATACGGCAATACTTCCATGGATGACCTGTTACGCACTTGGTCACAGGATGGCAATGCATTCGGTGAAGATTTACCTGAAGCTACCATCCCTGAAGAAGGTATGAATTTTCTCTTCGATTAATTATAGGACCAGCCGTTTGGCCAATACCACTATAATTAAAAGAGGTCAGACGCTCCTTTGTGTAGTGGCAGGACTCCTCTTTCCGCCGCTTTCTGTGACGCCTACCACAACACCGCTGAGATAGATGAGCACACCGAGGGCTCACCGCGTTGACAAAGATCCCAAAGAATAGATACCGGTAGACTCACTAGTCTCAAACTACACCAAGGAGACGGGTAAGAGTCCTTTAGCCAAATAAGTTTTCGCCAATTTTGACTGAAGATTCTAAAGTCCTCTCTTCTTCTGTGTAGAGCCTACATCTCGACTCCATGATCTGGTGAGAGCGTTGATGCTGGATGAAGATCCATCCCATCTTATTATCCGCTTGAAGTACGCCATTCTTTTCTCGGTGAACACGGTGATCGAAAAGGTCCTTCATGGCGGCTTTCTTCATCAGCCAGCCATCGCTTGATCCCCTGATGGCCTTGATACGGATATGGGTTATCCCGACCGCTCAGCCATTGTTGACGCACTCGCCTATCCGAGGGAAAGCTTCGAGATCAGAAGAACCGCGGCAGCCGGGTTTTCATTCATAGCCGCCATACCGACTTGCTTAGAGGCATGGCGCGATGCTCGTGTTCTTTACCGGACTCAAGTCCGATGCGAGAGACCGCTACCGATCAGCTCTTGCGTTGTTGCCGACATATTCTTCCCTAAGTCACATCCGACCGATATTGTGGCGAAAAGGAGAGGATAATATCGCCGTGGAGAGCTCCATACCGAGGAAGATAAGATGAGCAGCTTTGAGTCGCCAAGGCCAACAAGGAAGAAGCCCTCACCGCTATGCCTAGGGAACTCGACCGTCGGGCGTAAATTACCGAGCTCGAGGAGGCAACCACGAAGACACTGAACACCGATGAGGAGTTCTTCAGGGCCGAGTTGCAGGAAGAACTCCACCAGGCTTACAATGGTGAAGTGTCTCAGCTCGAACAACAAGTCCTTTGTCATAGACTTGATGTTTAAACAGTTGTAGCTCCTTCTATATTCCTTTCATTATTTATTATGATTCTTTTACTTCGTCAGAAATAATTAACCATAATACTTATAGGATTTTTGGCAAACCCTCAGCCTTCAACGGGTTTGATTAGCCTTTACCAACTACCGTTTGAGTTGGGCTAGCGTGCGGATTATTTGGGTCCGTTCCGCACGTGACGTTGTGCTAGAAGAATGAAACTCTTCTAGACTTGTTGCTATGATATTGAATACATAGACTCGGTACTCTTTTACGGGCAAGAGACTACCCGGCAACGCGTGTTACACGTAGACTCATCCCCTCTTAGGCTTCGGGATAAAATACCCCAGAATCAAACTCTGGTGTCTTCTTCAATCTAAAAGACTAAACCGCAACGCTGTAAGGCTATTTATCCCTTCTTAGGCTTCGGGATAAAATACCCCGTAATCAAACTCGTGTCTTCCTCAATCTAAAAGACTAAACCGCAACGCTGCGGTGAGGCGCTGACTTTAGGGTTATCGCCAACCCCACCTTCAACGGGTTTGATGAGCCTTTACCAACTACCGCTTGAGTTGGGCTAGCATGTAGATTGTCTAAATCCGCTCTACACACAACGTTGTGCTTAAAGAATGAAACTCTCTTAGACTTAATGCTACGATGTTGAATAATGAGGCTTCGCCTTTTGTCACGAATAGACTACCCCAAGAACGCTGCGGTAGGCGCTGACTTATCCCTCGCTAAGGATTCGATCAAATTCCCCGTAATCAACTCGTGTCTTCTTCAATCGGAGAAAGACTAAACCGGCGCAGCGTGTGAGGCGTTGGCTTTATCCTTCTTAGGCTTCAGGATAAAATGCCCCGAATCGAACTCGGTGTCTTCTTCAATCGGAAAAAGACTAAACCGAACGCAGCGTGTGGCGTTGGCTTTATCCCTTCTTAGGCTTCGGGATAAAATGCCCGAATCGAACTCGGTGTCTTCTTCAATCGAAAGAAAAAAAAGACTAAACCGCAGCGTGTAAGGCGTTGGCTTTATCCCTTCTTAGGCTTCAGGATAAAATGCCCGAATCGAACTCGGTGTCTTCAATCGGAAAGAAAAAGACTAAACCGCAGCGTGTAAGGCGTTGGCTTTATCCCTTCTTAGGCTTCGGGATAAAATGCCCGAATCGAACTCGGTGTCTTCTTCAATCGGGAAAAGACTAAACCGCAACGCTGCGGTGGCGTTGGCTTTATCCCTTCTTAGGCTTCGGGATAAAATTTCCCAAGAAGAACCTTGGATTAAAGAGTTTTGATTGATAGAATTAAATTGGTGAGAGAGGAGGAACTTTATGTTCTATTTCTCGTATCGAAACCAATAGTGGGCCTCACATGAATCAAGAGGGTTCGACGCCCTTCACGGACGACTTGATCCAAACAATCTCTACAAGATACCTTCACCGGGCTACCTAAGATGAAAGGTGGAACTAAAAGTGGGATCTCCACTCAGAACCGAAGAGACTCAGTGACCTTCAGCGACAACCCGGTCTCGAAAATCCCTGCACCTTCAATGGGCGCTACCTAGAGAGAGATGGAACTAAGAGGGATCTCCACCGAGAATCGAAGAGACTCAGTGACCTTCAGCGACAACCCGGTCTCGAAAATCCCTACAAGATACCTTCACCGGGCTACCTAGAGAGAGATGGAACTAAGAGTGGGATCTCCACCGAGAACCGAAGAGACTCAGTGACCTTCAGCGACAACCCGGTCTCGAAAATCCCTACAAGATACCTTCACCGGCGCTACCTAGAGAGAGATGGAACTAAGAGGGATCTCCACCGAGAACCGAAGAGACTCAGTGACCTTCAAAGGACAACCTGGTTCGAAAATCCCGGCGATACCTTCACCGGCGCTACCTAGAGAGAGATGGAACTAAGAGTGGGATCTCCACCGAGAACCGAAGAGACTCAGTGACCTTCAGGACAACCCGGTCTCGAAAATCCTACAAGATACCTTCACCGGCTACCTAGGAAAGAGATGGAACTAAGAGTGGATCTCCACCGAGAACCGAAGAGACTCGTGACCTTTAGCGACAACCCGGTTTGAAAATCTCGCTGCACCTTCACCGGCGCTACCTAAGATGAAAGTTCCAAGCTTACCTTCACGGCGCTACCTAGAGAGAGATGGAACTAAGAGTGGATCTCCACCGAGAACCGAAGAGACTCAGTGACCTTCAGCGACAACCCGCCTCGAAAATCCCTACAAGATACCTTCACCGGCGCTACCTAGGAAAGAGGATGGATAGAACCCTTCCGTTTGTCACAAAAAGGATCTTACGTTTGGGGAGGAAGAATTTTATATTCTATCTCCGCCGTGAAAGGAATTTCTAGTGGGCGTCTTGTTCATAGAAGGAATCAAGAGGGGATTTTGGTAATGTACTAGAAAATTTGTAGACCTACCGTCAAAGCATTTGATCGGTGGGGGAGATTATGGTGGAGGATAAATCTAGGGTTATCCTCGAGGAAAGTGGGTGAAATATCCCACGAGGAACTTCCCGTTGAAACGGGTTATCCTGAAGGTACTAAGGGTAGTATTTCTTCAGGAACATCCCATTTATCGGCATTAATTGCCGGTCGCCACTTTGGGTAATTAGGCGATACGCACCATTGAGTAAACCGCTTCTATTACAAACGACCTCCCATTTAGGCTCGAATTTGCCTTTCTTCTTGGAAGCGAGGATTATCGGTCGTTGAGCAGCGAGGACCAAATCTCCTTCTTTGAAACTCCGTTGTCGTACTTTCTTGTTGAAAGCTCTCGACATCCTAGCTTGGTAGAACTCAATGCGTTGTTGAGCTTCCAGGTGTTTTTCATCTAACATCTCGAAGCTCTTCGAGACGCTTCGATGTTGTTCTTCAATTGTCATCTCCGCTGTAAGAGCCGGCGGAGTGACGAACTCGATTTCCAACGGAGAATCGCCGCACCCGTGAAACCAAGGAGTACGGGTCGCCCGGTTGGCGTATGCATCAGCAGCGATATGCCCAGAAAGCCCGAAGTTTATCGCCCCGCCTCGCTTTGTTATTCTTCACAAGCTTCGACAAAATCTTGATAATCGCCTTTGTTGAACGCCTAATCCATTTTCGCCGGATTATAGGTCGCCGACGACATCTTGTATCTTGAACTTTTCGCAAAACCCGATGAAGGAATTGCCGATGAATTGAGGACCGCTGTCATGCACGATCCGTTTCGACACCATGCTCGGTAAATGACATGGTGTTTGATAAATTTGACGATGGTACTTGCCTTTACTTCTTTTAGCGGGATTGCTTCACCACTTGGAGAAGTAGTCGGTGATCGCTAGAATAAACCGACGCTTTGACCGACGGAGGAAAATGGGACCTACAACGCCCATTCCCCATGTCTCAATGGCCGTGATGTGGCCGGGATGCAACCGCCAGAGATCGATGCATATAATTCGCGGAATTTGACACGCTGGCATTTCCGAAGGCATTGACCGCGCTATTAATCATCGGGCCAAAAGTAGCCCATTCTCCTGATTCGATCAGAGTTTGGGACCAGCCGATGCGACCGCATTCACCTTCGTGCTTCCGGCGACCTCTTCCTTGTTTGAAAGGCATCGAGTAAAGACCATCGCATTCTCGCGATATAACATCCGGTCTCCGTGGTCGTGAAGAATCTTGGAGCTCTTCGCCGGATTGACTCTTCTCCTTCACGCCTCTCCAGTACACCGTACGTAGTAGATGATAGGAAAGCCAATCCTGGCTCCAACTTGGTTTGGGTTGCATGTACCTCTTTGGTAACTACCCTCATCTTCTTGTACCTCATTATATATTGGTACGAAGAGTTGATGAGTCCCGACCGTAACTAATTGCTCGGTCTCTAAGGTTGTGCTAACGACACAGCCTAACGCCGCCAGCATCCGCATGAGCCGCCTGGGCGCTGGATATATTCGATGAAGAATTCTTCAATGAGTCCGCCATTTCAACGCTATCCGATGATAGGGGACCGATCGTGGTTTCTAACTTCATAGTCACCACGACCGCTTAACTATCAATTGCGAATCGCCAGACGCTTCGAGATACTGACCCCAAGCTCCTTGGCGGCTAAGTCCAATAAGTAACGCTTGTATTCTGGCTACGTTAACAAGGTTCTCGTGAGTGAATAAGCACGGGCATGACATTCCCTCGAAATGAAGACAACCCCGACTCGACGGAAATCTTAGAACATCCGGGGAACTTGCTACATTAGTAGCTCGAGAAGTCCACAAAGTACAGTCGCCATATTTGTTGGTGCGATGTAGTGTTAACTTCGTGGACTTCATCCGAAGATCATCATATAGCTCAACCGCATCCGCGGTCGTCAGTACTCAAGAGATCGCAATCGCTTGTCCTTTGACCGACTTCGTTGTTTGAAATACAAGTCATATTGGGACAAGAGCAAGGCCCATTCCCCATGTCTCAATGGCCGTGATGTGGCCGAAGGATGCAACCGCCAGAGATCGATGCATATAATTCGCGCGGAATTTGACACGCTGGCATTTCCGAAGCGCATCGATCAAGGCTATTAATCATCGGGCCAAAAGTAGCCCATTCTCCCGATTCGATCAGAGTTTGGGACCAGCCGATGCAAGACCGCATTCACCTTCGTGGTGCTTTCCAAGGACCTCTTCGCCCTTGTTTGAAAGGCATCGGAGTAAAGACCATCGCATTCTGCGATATAACATCCGGTCTCCGTGGTCGTAGAAGAATCTTGGAGCTCTTCGCCGGATTGACTCTTCTCCTTCACGCCTCCCATCATGCAAGACGTAGTAGATGATAGGAAAGCCAATCTCGGGCTCCAACTTGGTTTGGGTTGCATGTACCTCTTTGGTAACTACCCTCATCTTCTTGTACCTCATTATATATTGGTACTAAGAGTTGATGAGTCCCGACCGTAACCAATTGCTCGGCTCTAAGGTTGTGCTAACGACACAGCCTAACGCCGCCAGCATCCGCATGAGCCGCTCAAGGCGCTGGATATATTCGATGAAGAATTCTTCAATGAGTCCGCCATTTCAACGGCTATCCGATGATAGGGGACCGATCGTGGTTTCTAACTTCATAGTCACCACGACCGCTTAACTATCAATTGCGAATCGCCAGACGCTTCGAGATACTGACCCCAAGCTCCTTGGCGGCTAAGTCCAATAAGTAACGCTGTATTCGCCACGCTAGAACAAGGTTCGGTGAGTGAATAAGCACGGGGCATGACATGATTCCCTGGGGAAATGAAGACAACCCCGACCCCGACGGAAATCTTAGAACATCCGGGGGAACTTGCTACATTAGTAGCTCGAGAAGTTCACAAAGTACGCCATATTTGTTGGTGCGATGTAGTGTTAACTTCGTGGACTTCATCCGAAGATCATCATATAGCTCAACCGCATCCGTTTCGGGCCGGCAGTACCAAGAGATCGCAATCGCTTGTCCTTTGACCGACTTCGTTGTTTGAAATACAAGTCATATTGGGACAAGAGCAAGGCCCATTTCGCCAGACGCCAACTCATTGAGGCCTCGCTGTCATAAATATTCGACCGGATTTACATTAGAGATAACATAAATCGCCCGTCCGACTAAATAGTGCCGCGATTTTCAATTGCTAACACTAATGCAAGGCACCGCCACCATTGGATATCGAGACTCACCACTAATGTTCGCCTGTAATACATCGCCGCTCATGACCGCCGCCGCCGCCCCGCGCGAGTAAGGCGCCAACGAGTGGTCTGCTGCCTTGATGTAAATCGTGAATGGTTTTCCGACGCAGCGGCAAGAACAGAGATTTAGAGAGATAAGACTTGATCTCTTCAATGCTCTTCGCGTGTGTCGCCCCAAATAAACGACACGCCTTTTTGTTCAACTTAGAGAACGGTTGGCACTTCCTGATAGGTTCGATATGAACCGCCGGATGTACGCCAATCGCCTCTTGTAACCCCTCGAAGTTCTCTAAGATTTCTGAGGTTGCAACTCTTGAATCGCTTCCACTTTGTCGATCGACATGGATTCCTTTGTTGGTGACAACGGCCAAGGAACTTGCCACCGACATCCCAAGGAAGGATTTGGCGGGTTCATCTTTAGTTGATGAGTTCGCATGAGCTCAATACCGCTCTAAGATCTTTGATATGATCTCCTTTGTCACGGCTTTTCACGACCAAGTCGCCGACGAGCATTCACCGCTTTTCCCGAGATGATCCCGAAAATTTTAGTCATCGCCACGATACGCGGGCGCCAAAGATTTTTGAGGCCGAACGGCATGACCGTAGCAATATATACCGATGGGCGCTCAACGCCGTGGTGCTTAGGCCATCGGGTGCATTTTGATCCGATTGTAACCCGAGAAACCATCCATGAATGACATTCTTCAAATCCACACGGTTGTCGACTATGACATCGTGATTGGAAGAGGAAAATCATCTTTCGAAAGCGTTGTTCGTCTCTCAGAAGTCCATACGCATCCTAATCGAACCATTCTTCTTCATGACCGACTATATTCGCCACCCAATCCGGATGTTGAATTTCCTCGATGAATCCCGATTCTATGAGTTTCTTTACTTCGCCTACGATTGCTCAGAAGATTTGTGGACTAAACCGCCTTTTGCATTGCTTGACAGTTTGACATCCACCTTGATGTTGAGGTGATGAGTCGCCACATTAGGGTCGTAGTCCCGCATGTCCTCGTAACTCCGTGCTAATACATCGATATACTCCCCGATTAGGGCGATCAACTCTTCCTTCTCTTCCGAGGGAAGAGTATTGCTGATGTTTATGAGCTTAGGATGCCTCGCCACCCATATTAACTCGACTACCACGCCCTTAGTGGGGGTTCTTTGTTTGAATCTATCCCCAAATTGCTCTTGAGTTGATGGATCCATGGGTCTTCCCATGTTGGCATGTCTTCATCACTCTCAACAAGAGCGTGATCGACCGTAGCCATATTCGACATCAAAGCCTTGAAGGCTTCTCCGAGGCCGGTGCCTAATCCCAAGCCAAGAATCGACAACGTCCGCCCCCTCATCGGTGGATTATTATCAATCACCATGAGCATTCATCTTCGAGGAGGATTCATATCCCAATCCCTTCTAAATGCATAGTAGTTATCCCGCTTCCTCTTGGGACATATGCCGCTTAGGAGGGTTCGAGGGCCTCGTCCAAACATAGACCTTCCCTCGTGGTCAAATCGCATTCCCACTTCTTCATGATACCCGGTGTTTACGGACTATATCTGAGCGTGTGGAGGATAGGTCCATTGTCGCCTTCGCCGCTTTCTAAGAAATGATTCGGCGCTGAACCGTGATCTCCTTTACCGTAAACCAAGTCTTTTTCACTACTCGATCTTCGGGATGACGAAAGGCCGCCCCAAAGGAGTCTCGAACCGCTTTTGTGTAAAGCAAGATGACCGGGTTGGTGTGTGCAACTCGATCATTGTATAAACCTCGCCATTACATCATTCAAAGACAAAGGGTACTCTAAATCGCCATTTATTGATTCATCGGCAATTTGCCAATTACAATGTTCATCCGACGATTCTTCATCGCCAAGATTGATTACAAGGGTACAATGTCCTTTAAAACAAAACCACCACTATAACCAAGTCCGCTTCGTGACGCCTCTTCACCGCTGTCCGCGTTTGGGCCGATGATTCGCCGACTCATTACCGAGAGGAGAGAATCTGAAATAATTCTCCATCCCCTTAAACGTTGTTTGTCCGCCACCACCGCCTTGACTCATTATTCGTGTTCACATATTTGAGACATCGATGAAGAGTAGATGGGACTATAACGCTATCAGGATCCAAGGTCCACCCAATAATAAGTTATAGGAAGTCTCACAATCACATAGAAGGTGACTTCGACTTTAAGTCCCCATTTGGCACTTTATCCGATTTTACCCAAATGCCGAGACCCGCTAGTGTTAAATTCAGAGATCATCAGGTTCGTGGACGCCATCGCGTGGATTCCAAGATGATACATGAGGCCAGGGCATGATGCTCACAAATGAACCCGGATCGACTTGGACCCTGCTAACTTCACTAGAGCCAATATACCCGTGAAGTACGCCGCCTATCGTGCTTGAATTCCTCGCCTGCATATCCTCCTTTGTAAAAGTGATGCAGGGAAGTGTTTAGCCGCAAGGTTGCATTGTTGGGCCGACTCTTCCGACTCGGGCTTAACTGGGTGAGGAAGACTTCCGAATCGGCGAGGGCTTTGAAGGGCTTCTTGTCTCTTTGACAACCGCAACAGTCAGAAGAGTGATCCTTGGAATATTAGCCAATTGGGCCATGACGCCGGGTTTATATGGGGTGTCGGAGCTTCCCGCTTGTCTCTTCTAATCGGGTGATTGAACCGAGACCGCCGAGTCGAACTTCTGTGGTCGCCACCGTGGCTTATTTGGCGCCCACCGCTGTTCCTTCTATGCGAAAGTGAGGGGAGTCGTTGGCACCCCCACTCGACGGGCTTCGCATTAGGGTCGGGACTTCCTGTACTTATATTGGTACTCATGTCCGCCCCCGTGGCGCTGGCTTTGTGTTCCTTCTGACAGCCTAGAATGTTACCACTGCTCATCATCTCCTCCGTGACTGCGAAGTAGCATGGCATGCCTTTCCTTCGCTTTGATTTCTTCTTCAATGAAGAAAAGGCTACCCATTGCTCATCCTCAAGTAGGTCTGGTGGATCCACAGACTTCGCCATTTGGGGTCGATATGATACAAGTCCTTTCAAGCTGTTGTGTGGGTCGCCATTCACCATCTTCATTGCGACTTTGACCACCGGTTTGGGTTCGAACCATGTCAATGGCATCACTCCAAAGCTTATGGACAC
The DNA here is from genome assembly GCA_012295165.1 of Asparagus setaceus. Classification (NCBI taxonomy): domain Eukaryota; kingdom Viridiplantae; phylum Streptophyta; class Magnoliopsida; order Asparagales; family Asparagaceae; genus Asparagus; species Asparagus setaceus. The sequence goes on from CM022706.1 coordinate 20,795,960, forward strand.
CGTGATTTGTTCGACCTACTTTTCTTTGACGGCTTCATAGTGATGACCCCTACGCCAATTAAAGCTTGATTTTATCCTTAAGGTCAAAACAGATTTAGTGGGTGATGAATTGCCCCGTGATACGCCAAGCAGATTTTGGGTCGCTCGTCTCATTGCTTCCTCTTGATTCTCAATCGGAGGGAGTTTGATCTTGTTATTTTCGACAAGATATTTGAAGAGGCCGGAATCTCGCCGTCCCTAAAGGAATAGGACTTCGTGAATCTCACCAGGCCTTCGCTTCAGGCCCAGTTGCCACGTTGATTGTGCCTCGCGGCGGCGCTCTTGTTGTTTGCTGCCGGGCCGCTGCCGGGTTGAGTTGAACGCTTGTTCGCGAACCGCCGCCTTTGGCTTGTTTCTTTCCCTTTGCCGCTGGACAAATTACGCTTCGAGCTTCCGCTGGCCTACCGGCTCTTTTCCGCTTTTTCCTCTTTGAGGAATCTTTTCAGCCTTGCTCTCGCGAACCTTCAAGTCCTTCCACGCTATAGACGGTGCTGTCCCCATTGCTCGAAAGCACGCCTATCGACAAGTTGTTGTGGCAGGTCCGAGGATGAACTCCTTCATATCGGATCCCTAGCTTCATTGCCTTATTCCTAATCGCTTGACAAAGATATCCACAGCCCGGCCCTTCGCTGCCAAAGTTAGTGCCGACGATACCTCAAGATCGCCATCGAAGAAATTGGTGAGGAAGTTAGACTCCATGTCGCCCCACCGTGAATGCTCCCCGCTTGAGACGGCGGTACCAATCGAAGGCACCGAAGAGTGCCAACGAATGACCGAACCATCAAGGGCTCGCTACGTAAATAACGCTAAGTGGGATTTGAAATAGACCAAATGCCGAGTGGGGATCCCTTCCGCCGAACGGTATGAAGTTAATCAAATTAAACTTCGACGGATACGGATCGACTCCCACTCTTGGGTATGGACGGCATCCCTTTCTTTACCTCTTGAGCGAAATCAAGGCGCTGACCTTATCCTCCAAATTTTCATCATTTCATCCTCGCCGCATTTTCCTCTCGACGATTTTGAGGAATAACAATGGGACCACCCCAGAGTTTTGGCTATTTGCGCGGCGATCTTCGGCCCCGTCTCGAAGTTGCTTTCCTCTTGGTCTGCGCTATTATGACTTGTTTCACCCCGATGATTCGCCGAGCTCGGATTTGTTGGTCATGCATCTCTCTCATCCGCTGATAGCCATCTCCATTTCAAACTTGAAGTTCTTCGCCTCGCTAGAGCGCCCCGATTTATTTGGTCACCGTCGAGCGCACCATGAACGCTTCCCCGAAGCTTGTCCGCGGCCGACATTGTATCGCCGAGGCGACAGGAGCAAGTATCCGGAAGTTCATCACCGAGGATAGTCCTTCATGGATCTCCGTAATCCCTATGTCCGACGGCTTCTAGTTGAGCCGAGACATCCGCTGAGCTATCCCCGAATCAATTTTTCCGTGAGAAAAGTCGGATTAGAGACTTTTGAAGTAATTACCGACTTTTCTTTGCCAACCATGTTGATGGTGACTTCAAGGAATTCATCATCCCGAGGGAGGATTTTCTCCGTGGAAGCGCTTGGCTTGGGCTTCGACGCTTCGCCAGCAGTTTCTAACATCGGTGACCTTTGTGAAACGGTCCCGGGCGCCTACATTTTGACGACATCGCTCGATAGGTCTCCTATATGGAGAGTGAGAGTTGGTTTCTTGAACACTCTCCTTTGATTTCTTCACACCCCACCGATGGCGCAGCTCATTGAGCAATCCATCGCTTGTTGGTGTGGTACCTCAAGTATAACGTTGTCTTTGACTCGACACGCCTTCTTTTGGGGATGAAGAACCTTGTTGACATTCTCGTGCTTATTTGTTATCGCCTTTGAACGATCCAAGGTCACATCGAGTCGCCGCTTAAGACAACCTCCTTATGAAGCGCGGAGTCTTAACGACTCGGCCTCGACATGAACCCCGCCTAGACGCTGACCGAATTCTCTTATGCACGCACACCTAACACGCATATTGAGGTGTCCCGGTTTGTTTGGATGCGACAGACACCTTTGGGTAGTGATCGGTTTGACAGAGTGCATACGACCCCAATCTCGGGCCGGCGCATGGACCGGCCGCGCTGAAAGGAGGATTCGGCCGTGTTGCACTCGATTTTTGTGTCGCCTTGGGCTTTGGCACCCAAACTTGACGAGATTTTTGTGGTTTTTGACCACTTCCCTCTTGTTCAAGTCTTGTGTCTTTCTTGCAAGAGCGCGAGCTTGAGCGCACGCACGGCGCTTCAATACGCCTTCGTGGTCGAACGAAGTTCTCTTGACGAGAACCCATTCGTCGGCCGATGGATTGGAGGAATTGCAAGCGATTTGAGGTGGTCGACGCCTCGCATCTAAGTCCGCATAGTAGCGGATTCCATCAACCTCGCTCCAACATCTTTGCAAGTTGACGAAGCTTGGCGCTGGCGCCGCTTTGACGCGTCTCTTCGTCAAGTCAACACGCCAGATCTCAACCCCGGCTTGCCGGATTGCCTAATAAAGTTGTGAGGGGAGATCTCGCAACGGCTGTATGAGGGTTGTCTTCATGCCTCCTCCATGAAAAGGCCTTCTTTGGAGGCAAGATCTCGATCCGCTGTTATACACGACGATCTCGTGATCTGAGATCGCTGGCTCCCACCGCGGGTCGCCAGCCTTTGTTCGCAGAAAGTCGCTTTTGTATTCATTGTTGTTTGAACTCGTTTTACAGCTTCTTTGGCCTACAACAAAAATTCAAACAAAAGAAATGCCTTTTATTTTAAGGCGTACAATGGAAACAAAAAATTACAACTTTTTCCTTTATGAACAAACACGAGGATCTCATATCGAGGTCCTCGCCATGGGTTCTTTGCCTCGTACGGACTTGAATCGTCCGTGGACCACCGCGCAATTCCGATCCAGGTAGAGACCCGGTTCTGGAACTACAGACGTGAAGGGGCTCGTTTCACGAAGGAAACGACGCGCCTAAGGGGATCACACTCACGAAGGAGAGGATCGCCTTCGGGATCACACTCACGGCGAGAGGATCACGAGCGGTGAGATCTACTAGGAGAAATCATCGCGACCGACCAGAGTCAATTCGAAGTTTGCTCACCTCGCGATTTGTAGGTCCGACGCCGACGGACTTGTGCTCACCTGGGCTCGGAACAGTGAAGGCCGATCGTCAGATCTCGCGAGAATTCTTCAAGATCGAAGTCCACCAAGTCCGAGCCTCAAAATCTCCCAAAAATCCGCCTCCAAAAATTCAACCGCCTCGAGAAGACACCCCCTATTTATACCGATCTGTTGTGGCTCACACTTGGTCGAGCCACCTCGCCAGTTGATCGAGGTGGTTCTACCAAAGTGGTCGAGCCACCTCACCACTGTCGAAGCTACTCTGCCAAGTTGGCGAGGCCCGCTTCTCGCCGCTTTAATGCTTCTGCCTTCTGTTTAGGCCCCGCTTATTCGACTTTTGGCTTTCTCCGACTTAGGTTCCGCTCAGATTTGGTTCCGGACTAACTCTTGGTTTGTTCCGCTCAACGGTCCTAGAATCCGCTGTCTGCTCAAGTCCGGCGACCGTGCTTGTGACGCCGTGGTTTACCGCTGGCTTCGTGGTCTTAACGATTCGACGTCCAGACATCCGATGGGTCGTTATTCACGACTTCGCCACGAAGTTGGTTTCGGGGATCTTGTAAGTATTTTTTAACGCCTACATATATGTGTGAATTATCTCTTCTATGTGAATTATAATCTCTCGTCTGATTAAGTAAAGTTTATCTGTTATTGCACGTGGACATTAGACTTTCTTTGAACCATGTACAATTATGGTATGGCTGCTTTTGTTCTTTTTAGTGTTTTGATTCTTGCTTTGTGATCACATGTTTTCTGCAACAACACTAATACCGAAGTAAATTTTTTTTCGTTTTTTTGTATTCGATAAGTTAAGAAGGGGTTTTAGTACTTTTTTGTATTTGCAACCCCTAGCTTAACCAGTTGCCACAACAAATCAACAATTGAAAAAAAACCCGGCGAAAAGTCCTTTAACAAAACAAAACCAATAGTCCCAAAGTTAAGCATGGCACAAAATAATTTGTGCCTTTCAAGCCACCCTATCCTCCCATAGAGGCATAGACCCAAGCAATGTTGCTCTCGAAATGTCCTTTTCTCTCTATAGAGCCAAGGAATCCCGTGACCAATGTTGCACTTTTCACGTACTTAACAACCCCAAACTTCTCAATTCATGCACATTATATCCCATCGATTTAAACTCTCCCTCCTCTCTCTCTCTCTCTCTCTCTCTCTTTCTCCTCTCAGAAATTTCACAATGTCCTCCTCCTCTCTCCTAATCCTCCTACTATCCATTACCTCCCTCATACACTCAACCCTAGCATCTCTCTACAATCGACCACCTCAAGTTCTAAAATACCACAACGGCCCATTGCTCGACGGCGAAATCCCCATCTCAATCCTATGGTATGGAAATTTCTCTCAATCTCAAAAATTCATCATCATCGACTTCATCCTCTCTCTAACCTTCCATCATCAACTCACAAACTCCCTCGACTCGCCTCCGTCCGTCTCCAAATGGTGGCAAACCGTCGACACCTACCTCCAAAAAGTCGGCAAGAAAAGGACCCACATACATTTATCCACCCAAATCTCAGACCAAAAATATTCTCTAGGCAAATCACTAACTAGGTCGCAACTTGCAACGTTGGCTACAAAATCTGGTAACAGAAACAGAGGACTCGTCCTCATTCTCACAGCGGAGGACGTGACCGTCGAGTCCTTTTGCATGTCCGCATGTGGGCTCCACAGTTCGTATGGGAAGCAGGCCTACGTTTGGGTCGGGAACTCCGCGGGCCAGTGTCCTGGCCTTTGTGCATGGCCTTTTCATGAGGCTCTGTATGGGCCGAGGGGCCCACCGTTGGGTGCGCCAAATGGGGATGTGGGTGTGGATGGGATGGTGATTAATTTGGGGACTTTGTTAGCGGGCGCGGTCACGAACCCGTTCGGTAACGGGTTTTACGAGGGGGAAGCGGGTGCGCCGGCTGAGGTTGCGGGTGCGTGTGCCGGTGTGTTCGGGCCGGGTGCGTACCCGGGGTATACGGGGCGGGTGAGGGTGGATGAGAATGGAGGGAGTTATAATGTTGTTGGGCTGAAGGGGAGAAAGTATTTGGTACCCGCTATGTTAGGACCCGTGTCTTTTACTTGCTCCCCTTTGGTTTGATTTGCGTGTGGGTAGAGGCAAGTTATGAATGCTTCTATGGATTACTATACATATATTTTGATATGCAGGCTGTGTAGGATATATGTTTATATGTTTAAAAATATTTTACTTTTGTTTTTTAATATAATTGTACATGTTTCTTTTGTTCATAATAGTTGTTTTTCAATTTTGATCAGGTGTGCAATTAGTATATTCGACACAACACTTGAGATTTGGGCACAACCGTACGCTGAGCCTATCAACCTGTAACGCTCTGAATATTTATTATAAGATCATATAAATTGATGCCCTAATTCACAAAAGATAAATGAATATCAAAGATAAGAATTCAGGTATTATACAAGCTATGTGGATGGTACAGAAACAGTTAGATTTTTTGTCTTCTTTTCGTGATAGATATAACTTTTCACTCTAACACCTTATTTTGTTAGATCTCAGTTATTTATTATTATATTGAGGGAGTATTGTCTTGAGTGAAGAGAATACTTGGATTGCGGCATCCTTGAAGTAATTTAAAATCTTTAATTATACTGTGAACATTGATATTTTCATCTAAATAAATAGTTTAGGCATTAAACTCTTCAATTTAAAAAAATAAAAATAATATAAAGTTTCATTTGACATAGACGCTAAGTAAGATGTAACGTTCAAGAGGTAATTAATTTAGTAATAGGCCTTAGAATTTTGAATAATATTTATAATCTACACATAAACAATTACAGAAGTTTTAAAATTTTGTTCCATCCAAAAAAATTAAAAATTTTGTATTAAGGAAAAGAGTAATATAGGCAGTTATTGGCCTAAGAAGGCCGATGTTTTTCTCATGGCTCGATTCGTCCAGAAAGTAGTATGGATTAGTACCTTTACTTGGGTTATGTCAGGCTTAGGGATCCTGGACTGGCCCAAATAATAGACGAGACTCATTAAACTAAGGGTAAATTGCACTTAAATACCGTATAGTTTCCCACTTGTTCCCCTTTAATTAATACCATAAATTGTATTTTGTTACAATAAAATATCATAAAGTTTCATGCCGTCAAAATCTAATTAACGCTGTTAAGTTTGATGTGGAAAGACCAAAATCCTCCTTCCCTAAATTAAACCTCCTTTTGTTAAAAAAAATTCATTTTCACATTCATCCCTAAATTTAACTGAACCCTAAAAATTATCGGTGATTGTTGCTCTAAAATCTAGCCTCAAATTTGTCGTTGCTACTAAATCAAGGGTCAAATTCGTCGCCGCTAGTAAATCAAGCCCCAAAAGTGAAGCCATTTGCTTTGATTAAGGTCTTTACGGTTTTCTTGCTTTGATTAGGACTGTTTTCCTCATATTTTGCTTTGATTAGGAATCTTTCAACTCTCTCTCATCCTCTATAGTTGACGAAGCTGAAGAAGAGGAACCTCTACTGATCAACTTCGTTGTTGTTTGGTGTAAAAATCTCCTCTCGGATTTGTATTGTTTGTATTACTTGTTACAAATCAAGAATTGGCTTTTACAAATGTAGCTTAAGGGAAGGCCCTTCTTGTTTAACGGGTTCGTTGGTAGCGGTAGGACGCCTCGATGCTCGAATCGAAGTTTGCTTCCCTTGACGATCCGACGACGCCGCTGCCTGGCTTCGCAAGTAGAAGCTCTGGTTGAGTTCGGTTCTACCCGAAGCTTGTTTGGACGGGCTACTATGCAAGAGTTTGCAAGAGCTCGAGCCTCCAACTGAGAGTTCGATGGAGTCTACTTCAACAATCCAAGCCTTAGCTCGAATCGAAGTTGAGGGAGCAAGAGAGTAATTCTTCGCTTGCTCTTTCTTCTGTGGTGGTTTCTTACAACTCGATTGCCACTCTCTTGTGTGGAGATGGTGACTTATAAATAGGCAAGGAGAGGCATGGCCATTTCCCGATTTGTGGGATATGACCACCTACGCTAAGGGTACCATACTCTTCTAACCTGGATGTGACCACCGATGAGGTAATGAAGACCATGCCTTATCATAACCCAAGATGTGCGAGGGTAAGCAGCGAAGCCTGCCGAAAGTGCTCAGCGAAGCTTGCAGCGAAGTTCACGAACGAGGTCAATCCGGGCCTCTTCTGGGCGCTGTTCGGCTCAGCGGCTGCCGCAGCACGCTGAACTTGCATAGGCGAAGTTCGCCAACGAGGTCAATCGGCGGGCTCTTTGGCGCGCGTTTCGCCCGTAGGCGAGCTTAAGCGCAGCGCCGCTGAACTTGCATAGCGAAGTTCTCCTAATCAGCGGCTTTGAAAAGCAACCGTCTTCCCCTCGACCATGGATGTGACCACTAATAGGTGAGGCGCCATGCCCTCTAGCCGCGGATGTGATCGCTATAGGTGATGAGAGCCTTGTCTCATCATCACCGCGGACGGGAAAGTGGGTGGGCCCACTTCTGCCGCCATTGGCACCGCTCAATCAGCGAAAGCAGCGAGCTTAAGAGTTGTTCTAACTGCTCAGCGAAGCTTGTCAACAAGCGGGTCAACTGGTGGACCCTCGGCGTGAGTTGGCCAGCAGCCGGGCGAACCCTTTGCAGCGTTTGGCCTGCATGTGGTTGACGACAGCGACGCTGGACTCATGTGGGCGAAGCTCATCGCTGCGGACGGCCTCGCCAAACCACTATTGTGGGCGAAGCCTCGCCAAACCACTATTGTGGGCGCAGCCTCGCCAAACCATCAAGTGCAGCCTCGCTCAATGAGGAGCCGCCGCGCCAACCTCGCCAAACCATGTGGGCGAAGCTCATCGCGGGACGGCCTCGCCAAACCACTATTGTGGGCGAGCCTCGCCAAACCACTATTGTGGGCGCAGCCTCGCCAAACCACTATTGTGGGCGCAGCCTCGCTCAATGAGGAGCTGGCCGCCGCCAACCTCGCCAAACTACCGCTGTGGGCGAAGTCTCGCTCAATGAGGAGCTCCGCCGGCCAACCTCGCCAAACTACTCGCCTCGCCTCGAATGAGGAGCTGCTGTTCGCTAACCTCGCCAAACCATCGTTGTGGGCGAAGCCTCGTGGGCGAAGCGGTACTTGAGCTCTGCAGCGAAGTTCTTCGAAGGGCTAATTCGGCGGGCGAAGTTTGCTAGGCGGCTCTTAGGCTCTTGCGGCGAGATCTTGAAAGCATCGACCCGCAGCGAAGCTCGCTGACAGCGCTTTTAGGCAAACTCGCCTAATAAGCTATTGGGCTCGTGGCAGCGAAGCTCCTCTCTTTAATCGGGTTGGTAATTTTTCCCGCCATTAAGACTTCTTCAAAGTTTTCGTGACCTAAATCTAGTTTGATATGGTCTCAAACACTTTGAATGAACAGCTTGGCCACGCTGCTCGGCGATCTAACCATCTTCGTGATGGTTCGAGCTCTTTGCGGAGGATTTAGCCGATCTCAAGGCTAAACCGCCCTTCTTCACCGGTGTTGGATCATACTGACTAGATCCGAGCCCTTTCTTGATTTTGGGACATATTGTCATAACTTTGCTCAATGTATTGTCTTTAGCCCTTGGTGAGTGCGATGCGCCTTATGGTGCGCCTCGTGGATCTTATTTAAAGATCACCAAACGAAGTTCAACTCGGGAAGCTCAAATCATTTAGCAGCGAAGTTCCACTGGGCGAAGTTCAAACCTTTGGTGGGCGAAGCTCTCTCAGCGAGCTCAAACCATTTGGGAGGCGAAGCTCGCCTTGGGCGAAGCTCAAACCATTTGGTGAGCGAAGCTCGCCTTGGGCGAAGCTCAAACCATTTGGTGGGCGAAGCCTGGCTCGGGCGAAGCTCAACTGCTTGGGAGGCTAGCCCGCTCTCTCGGCAGCTCAAACCATTTGGTGAGCGAAGCTCGCCTTGGGCGAAGCTCAAACCATTTGGTGGGCGAAAGGGCCTGGGCGAAGCTCAAACCATTTGGTGAGCGAAGCTCGCCTTGGGCGAAGCTCAAACCATTTGGTGGGCGAAGCTCATCTTGGGCGAAGCTCAACTGCTTGGGAGGCGAAGTTCGCCTCGGGCGAAGCTCAAACCATTTGGTGAGCTCGCCTTGGGCGAGCTCAAACCATTTGTATGAAGCCGCCTTGGGCGAAGCTCAAACCATTTGTGGGCGAGCTCAGATTTTGGGCAGCAGCCACTTGTCTTCTCCCCGTGATGGGGCAACGGGCGGTCGGCTCGCATTAAATGTGATTCGACGGGGCGCTCGCTTTCACCTCGCCGACGAGCCGCAGATTTGGCGGCGCTTTGATCCGGGTCCGCTCGCATGGGATCGTACGAATTGTGGTTCAACCGATGAATCCTACCAGATTTACCGCCGTGAATCTCGACCGTAGAGACTCGCTTATATAAAGCGCCGTTCTTTCGCGCTGGAGTACACTGCTTTCAAAAATCTTCGCCCAAGTTTTGAAGAAAACCGAGATCTCAATTTTGATCGTAATGGCTCCTAAGTCAAGAAGACCACCTCCAAGGGAAGGGGCTCGCTTCTTCGCCACCATCGCTGGCCATAAGGCCGCTGCCGCCGCTTCACGGTTATGCATCGGGACTGACAGCACTTCGTTTCGCCTCCTGGCCTCGCTTATTCAGCGAGGTCCGTTGTATCGGCGAGGTCGCTTTGACAAGCGGACTTACATCTTTGCTTTTGTTGGCGAGCTCGATTGCTTCGCTTAAGGCTCCGCCTCGCTTTAAAGAGTTGGCGAAGTTGGTCGCTTCGCTTCGAAGAGTTATCGAGTCGGCTCGCCTGCTTCGAAGAGTTGTCGAGTCGGCTCGCCCGCTTCAAGAGTCGCCGAGTCGGCTCGCCGCTTCAAAGAGTTGTCGAGTCGCTCGCCTCGCTTCAAGAGTTGTCGAAGTCGGCTCGCTTCTTCGAAGAGTCGTCGAGTCGGCTCGCCTGCTTCAAAGAGTTGTCGAGTCAAGTCTTTTAACATTCTTTCATTTCATCTTGCAGCTACCTTTTCTAACGAGGTCCTTCCAAAGAGTACGGCGATTGGCCTTGCCGTAGTATCGGTTTCTGGCCTTCCTCGTGCTCTCTCCTTGACCCCCGCCTTCCATGCCGATCGAACCACGGATTGGCGGGGACGCAGTATCCGAGGGACACTATCTGACGCTGCGGGAGTTGACCACTGATGCGGCGATGCTAAGCGATCAGCGTAGTGAAATGGTGAAGCCTGACTTCATGTTCGGTGATGCCATAGTTGATTCTTCAATCATGCTCCTAGGCGAAAGCAAATGGTTGCGCGAAATTACGGCTCGATACTTCCTCCCCAACATGATGCGGGATTTTTCTAGTCGAAGCTACGCCCCTTTCGCCTCCTTTAAAATGAATCGACTTGACTCGCCAGATGGAGTCACTTGCGGAACCTTCACGGGTTCCAAGGCTAGATATGGGGTCGACAGCTCCCATCGAGGCGGATCGCTTCTTCATCCCGGTCTTCGCGAAATGAATTGCCTATGGGCTTAAACGCCGACAAATGGGCGGAGACCTTCCGCCACCGCTTGAAGGCGGAGGACAGCTTCCAAAGGATTTCCACGCCGCTGGGTACATTCATCTACCGCTGGCAACAGTCCCTGGTGGCATAGAATCACCGAAGTTCGCTCGCGAGAATTCTCGATCTCCGTGGATCTCAACTGCTCAGTGGCCATCGAGCCACCCAAAGACGGCATTAAGATTCACGCCTCGCCAAAGCGGCCGGAGCTCTACTATCCTGATAGCGGTACCTTCTATACACCCAACGGGAGTTAGGGTTGGCTCGCACGAGATGCATGAGGTATCGGTCCGGGATGGGGAGTTCCCATATGAAGAGTACATTCCTCGGGTCAAATGGAGCTCGACCATCTCTCCACCCATTCCCTCAAGTGGTGGAAACCCTATGGGAGCTCGCCACTACCACATTTGTCCGACACTTCTGCCCAGGGACCACAAAGGCAGCAAGAAGAGGAATGCCTGATCGCCACAAGAATTGGGCTACCACTGCTCCCCATAACTAAGACAGAAGAGGCCCATTCTCCCGCTGGTCGTGGTGCGACGTGGAGACGATCCGCTCCCTGCCCGAGGATGGCGACCTGAGACTATCGATCACGACGAAGGGGATTCGGTGGGGACTACTTTAAGGCCCTACCACCATCGCGGGACTCCATCTCATCCAAGGCCCCGCTATCGGGCTATTTGATGTTGTGGTTGAAGAGGTGCTGGTGCCCACGCGACTGCTCGAGGCGCATCCTGGATGTCGCCTATCCTGGCCGGCCCCGCTAGCCTATGGGCGATCCTATGACCGGTGCTCCGCCATGACGGCCAGATACGAGTGGACTCCGTGAGGTTGCTCAAGACAATTGCCGCTGCCTCCTTTGTTGAAGTGGACGGAGGAGAGGAGATCGCCAAGACCCCAACCCTCGGATCGGCTTGCCATACACATACCGATGGCATGGTTCGTGTTGCATCAGCGAAGTGCTTGATGAGTGCACCAGCCAGGCCAGAAGGCGGACCGCCCCATTCCTCCAAATGCTCGAGACTTGTTCCCGGAAGTTCCGGATGTTGTGGAAATGAGGAAGGCGCTTCCTTCTTTGGCAACTACGACTTCTTTCTGTTTCCTATTTCTGGGCGGCCACGGCGAAGTCTCCGGATGGTTCCACTACGGATCAAGACACCCTCTTAGCCCTTGGTGGCTTCGTGGTCGGGTCAATATACCACTGGCTACCATCTCCTTCAGACGGGTCACCATGCCTCTTGGAACCCTACCTTCCTAGCCAACGCCAATTTGGATCTGACCAGCTCTATGTTGGGAATATCAACCCTCACCAAATTCAAGGGGTGGTAGACTCGAGCGCTGGTTTTGGACGACGCCGGTTGTACCGGTGTGCGCCGAGTTGCCTTTGAGGGACCGAAGTTCTTTGCCACTGCTCACCCATCGCAAGTGGTATCGGGCGGAGTACTTCCCTGAGGGGTTCGACCTATATACCTCGTGGTTTGACCGAGCGACACGCCGATCGAAGGTCGCCTCTGACACCTCACGGGGAACGCCACCATATTGAGGAGGCCGACGACTTCTCAGAGGGAGGAAGTTAGAACGACTGGCCGAGGGATCCAAGCACTTCCGACCGAGGAGTCCTCCAGGCTAGCCGACATGGGCTTTCACTGAGGTTTGGGTGATGACTTCATGTTGTCCTTCCACACTCCCTACGCACCCCACTCGCCCTGGTTCGCAAGCAGAGCTGGGTCCCTCAAGAACCGGTTAGGGCCGGAGAGCGCTTGAGGGGGCTAGGGATGCTATTGCCTGGCCGACAGATGCCAATTTCCACCCCACTCCTTCACCTGCCGTCCGAGGGAGGAGGGTAAAAGTTCACTGGCGAGAGGGTGGCCAAGAGGGTCCGCCACTTAAGAGGTTTCTCCTTCTATTGGGCTTCTTTGTAACCACATCGGGGTCTTGGTGGTGACGCTGCGAGCAATGCGCTGACTCCACCGACGCTGCCGCTGCTTCGAGGTATGCGCTCGTGTCCCTCTTTTGTTTGATAAGTTGCATGTGATTAACTCGGCTTTCCCCTTTTTTTAGGTACAACCGGCGCCACTGCTCAAGTCTCTCCGAGGATGAAGAAGGACACGCTCGGATCCTCGGCGGTCTCATCCCACGAGGGAGAGGAGGTTGAGGAGACGCTTGCGCCGACAGCAGGAACCGCCCAAGTCGGGCATTTCCGCCAAGAGGGGCGATTATTCAAGATGAGGCGCCGCCGTGGAGGGGCTTTATTAGTGAAGAGGGTCCGCCTGTGGAGGAGGCCCGGAGAGGTGTCGACTCTCATGGTCGCCACGCACTGCCTCTCGGGTCCCACCCGCCACGAGGATATTCCTCTCCCTCCCCGCCGCCTCAAACGGAAACTCGTGGAGGCTACTTATCAAGGATTTTCGCACCTTCTTCGTGATAGCGCCCAAGCGTATTGATGGAGGTCGCTTTGGTGAGCTCAAACCCATGCTTCAAATGTACCGGCAACCTAAGTACTTTGACGGGCGCGATGCGCTTCGCTTATTTCAATGGCGCTGGCATCGGCAGAAAGAGACGCCAAGAGTTGATTGCTCTTCGCTCTAAGAATCTCTTGGATTTGGCCCCGAACGGTGCAATCCATCCCGGCGAGCAGAGGCGCTCTGGACTGCACCATGGCCGCAGGTTTAGCCGACCGCAAGTGGAACGGATTTCCGCCGACGGCAAAAGATGGAAGAGGAGCCGTAAGGCCCTCGCCTTCTGGCGGACCGACAAATCCATATCGGAAGCGAAGAGACCATTGCCGACCGCAGCCTTTCTAGTCGCCAAAGAGCCACCGGAGCGTGCTTTGAAGGAACCGGAGGAGCTCGAGGGCCAACAAAGAATTGGTTATTGCCGATTTCGAGGAGAAAAGCAGTGGTCTTAGAGAAGACAAGAAGTGAGCTTCACAATGCCGCCTCGCCACCAAGAGAACATCCGCCAAAAGGTCCTCACTACCCCGGAGGAGGAGCACAGAGGGCGATTCGATGCCGAAGTCACACTTAAGAGATTTTGACCTCCCGCTTGAGCCGCATCTCCTCTTTTGTAACTGGCCCCTTTCTTTTATTATAAATGAGAAGCGCACTTTTCTTTTATGCTATTCGATTGTTTCATCTCGGGTGACTTGTACATGTGGTCTTTATCCTCCGGGTCCGGCCGAATTCTAGGATTTTTAGCAAACCCTCAGCTATTAAGGGATTTAATTTGCCTTTACCGACACCGCTTGAATCGGCTAACCATACTATTCCCCAAGATGATGAGTTGTCGAGAAGTTTGTAGGTCAGAAAAAATTTTGAAGGCGACCAATATCCATGAAACACTATCGATGAAGGTTACAAGTCGACGACTTTCACGATAACAAAGGAGAATCGGTTAATGTTCCGTGAGTACAAGGATTACAAATTGACAATCCTTGTGAAAAGAGATCACAAGTGTTGATCTCTTCAAAGCAAAACGCTGGACTTATCCCCGCTTCACCAAAACGCCGAGCACATGGCCCGCTCAAGCCCCAAACGCTGAGCACATGGCCAGCGTTGAAGCTCAAAGCAGCGGCACACATGGCCAGCGTTGAAGCTCAAAGCAGCGGCACATGGCCAGCGTTGAAGCTCAAAGCGGGGCCAGCGAGGCTTGCTCGAGCGAACTTCTGGCGTTTTGACTCGTTCAAACACGATCTTAACAGTTCCAAAACTGTTTTGCATGATCGAGGGCCATTAACCCTCATTTAGGAGGCGATTATAGAGTCAGTTACACCCTTAAAACTCCTATAAATAGCCAAAAGCTTGGCTGGGGAAAAGGGCTTTTCTCTCTCGATTAGCGGCTTTTGGAGGAAGTTGGGTTGGCTTAGAGGGGTCTTCTTTGGATTGGCCTCTCTTGACCGACAGCATACAAACTTCGTCTTGAGTTACAAAACTCATATCTTGAGTTATCAAACTCGTTAGAGTTATAAACTTGCTACTTGAGTTCTTAGACTTGCTCTGCGAGTTCTTTTCCAACCTCGTCCCACGAGTCAAGGCGGTCGGATCGTCAGCGGGATACAAGATTCAAGCTCCCACCGCCACCGAAGAACCCAGATTAAATAAAGGGAAGGTTCTCCGTTGATCCTTCCTCTTTTGTAAATCGGGCGACCGTCGAGAAGTTGTAATTTCTTTTATCTAAGTCGGTTAGAGATTGCATTCGAGAGATTGTATTCATTATTCTTCAAATAGAATAGATCAATTTTCTTAATTTTCCTCGCGAACAAAGATGGCGACTACCGGGGACAACTTCTTTCACCGATGAAGAGGTGGTGGCGCAATCCGGCGTCAAGCTCATTGGGACGGTATTGAAACTGGCCGTGGGGATTCGATCAAGCCAAGTTCGAGGAGGCACTCTCCTCGGATCCCTTAGCCCCAGGCTATCGCCAAGATCCACAAAGCCTCTAAGGAGGCCAAAGCCCATTGTTTGTCGTGGCTAACGTCGGTGAAGATGGTGATGTCGCCGCAAAGCCTCAAATCAGCGGTAAGGAGCTGCCGCCAAAGAACACTGACCGAGATGGCCAATCGACCAACCAGCGCAAACCCGGCGTTTGCGAGCAAAGCAGCGATCTGAGCCGGCGTTTCTTTTCTGACGCAAGCCTGCGTTTATGTGCCGAATCACGAGCCTGCATAAAGCGGGACTGAGCGCCAGCCCTCAATGGCGGCGTTTCACGGTCAAAGCGAGGTCCCACCCAGCGTTCAATTGCTCAAGCGAACCTGCGGCGTTCATTTGAGGTTGCCGCAGCGATCCTCGCGTCCCCACTATAAAGCGGGTCACAACCCCGCTGCTCAATTGCTCAAACGCCAACCTCGCTCAGTCAGTTGCACGCGATCCTCGCGTCCCCACTATAAAACGCGGTCACAACCCGAGTTCAATTTTTCAGCGAACCTGCGGCGTTCGTGAGGGTAAGCGAACCTCGCGGCTATCACGAGCGGGTCTCAACCCCGCCCAAGCATTCAAACGCTGACCTAGCGCTCACAATCTAAAACGCTGGTCCAACCTCGCTCAAATGCTCAAACGCCGATCTTCGCTCCAAGTGCCAAATCATCGCATATCGACGCCGCCACATGCGCCAAGCCGCCGGTGTTTGACCAATTGACAAATATCATTTGGTCCGCGAGCGGCGGCATTCTCACAGAAGGAGGCTTCAGAGGTCTAATACCTTGGAGTCACTTCTAACATGATCGAGTAGGCAGATCGTCAATCTCTAGCTCTAATGAGCGAGGCAAATCGGTCCCCGACTTGGAAGAGGCTTTGAATGACTCGACGGAGTTTACCGACATACTGACTCAACAGGGTCATACCCCGTCAATTATCACAAGTTGGCTAAAGGAATTGAGTGCGATGAGGAGCATTGACCATCGCGAGAATCTCAATCCTCTAGTTCTTTCATAGAGCATGTGAGCCGCTTACACGACGGAGACCGCTGAAGATTTTAAGAAGAGGCTCGAAGAGTATCGGGCTATGATGCAAGAGGCCTGCGATCACAACAAGAGTCCATCGATCAACTTGAGATATGATAAACCAACTTATTACGATAGAGCTCAATTTGGATAGCCGACTCAACACTTGACCAAAATCATCACTGAGGAGGAGTGAATCCTCAAAGCGAGAAGAAAAATGAATGAAGCTCCCGATCAAGAAGCTCATCCGTAGAATTCTCCTCTCAAGAAAGGGGAGAGGCCGAAACGAGCAAAGTCCTCAATCGGCAAAATGCGAGAACCGAAGCCCGCCAATGCTATGGCTAATAGGTGCGAGCTCCAAGATCGGGGTTGTCGGGCCGTATCTGCGGGAATGGGATACGATTCCTTATCCTCCAAAATTCAAAATCCCGACGCTACAAGCTGACGGCACGGATCACCGAACCAACACATCTACCATTTTAAGTCACGATCGAATGAGATGTCAAGCGATGCCATAATAGCTCGTTTGTTCATTGGCACCCTCAAGGGAATGCCTTTGAATGGTTCATGAAGCGCCTCTGAGATGTATCGAGAAATGGGCGATTTAGAGACTCTTCTGTCCGCGATTCTTTGAAGATGACACGAGATCAATGTCACTTCTCTCCTTGCCCTTAAGCAAAAGGAGGAGAGCCTATCAAAGTCTTCGCCGAACGGTTCAAGCATGGCTCTTGATGCTCGGCAGTATGACCTGATGCACTCTAATTGACACTGTCGGCACAATTTACAAACTAATCTCCTAGCTCGGATGGGGGTTGCAAAATGTAGTTCACGAAACAACTAGTCTCCTGTATTAACAGTCAAGCAATTATTGCTAGGATTGAAGCTGAAGAAGAGGAGACTGACTCCAAAGACCTGGCTATTGATGACCCAGCTCTAAATCACGAGGCCGAATACTCGGTTAGTATCAACCTAGAATAATTACGATCGGGGTTGATTATCATTTATTTTCGATAGAATAATAAATTCTAAATATTGTCAAGTTAACAAAATACTTTTGACAATGTAAGCACGCCAACGCAAAGAAGACCACCAAAATCAACTTATCAATCCTCTCAATAGGATGATAAGCCCACAAAGTTGCTCACATCGTAACACAATCCGTCGGGTTAACAATGCACCTCTGACAACCAACTTATCAATCCTCTCCAATAGAATGATAAGTCCACAAAGTTGCTCCAATGCATAGCGTATCCTTGTCATGTTAACCTAACACCTCGACAATCAACTTATCGACTCTCTTCAATAGAATGATAAGTCCTCAAAGTTGTTCGACGCAATGTATCCTTGTCATGTTAACCTAACACCTCGACAATCAACTTATCAATCCTCTCCAATGGGATGATAAGCCCACAAGTTGCTCACATCGTAACACAATCCGTCGGGTTAACAATGCACCTCTGACAATCAACTTATCAATCCTCTCCAATAGGATGATAAGTCCATAAATTTGCTCCAATCGCAATGTATCCTTGTCATGTTAACCTAACACCTCGACAATCAACTTATCAATCCTCCTCAATAGGATGATAAGCCCACAAAGTTGCTCACATCGCAACGCAATCCCCACAAAGTTAAGATTAGCTCGCCTCATATTAGCAAGGCTTACCTCTCGACAATCAACTTATCGACTCTCTTCAATAGAGCCGATAAGTCCTCAAAGTTGTTCGATCGCAATGTATCCTTGTCATGTTAACCTAACACCTCGACAATCACCTTATCGACTCTCTTCAATAGGCGATAAGTCCTCAAGGTTGTTATTAATAACACCACAATCCACCACGGGTGGGGAATTTTATCGAATCCTAAGTAGGGATAAGTCAACGCCTAACACGCATTGCGGTTTAGTCTTCTACCGATCGAAGGAGACACCGTAATTCAAATCGGGAATTTTATCCCGAATCCTAAGTAGGGATAAGTCAACGCCTAACACGCATTGCCGCTTTAGTCTTTTTCCGATTAAAAGACACCGCATTCAAGTCCGGGAATTTTATCCCGAATCCTAAGTAGGGATAAGTCAGCGCTAACACGCATTGCGGTTTAGTCTTTTAGATTAAAAGACACCGCATTCAAGTCCGGGAATTTTATCCCAAACCTATAGGATAAGCCTCGCATCTAATACATGCGGTAGGGTAGTCTATTCCCGTGAGAAAGACGAAGCTCACGATTCAACATCGTAGCATTAAGCCTAAAAGAGTTTTATTCTTTAGCACAACGCCACATGCGTAACGGATTTAGATAACTCGCATGCTAGCCCGATTCAAGCGGTAGCGGTAAAGGCTCATCAAGTCCGCTGATGGTCGGGGTTGGCCAATAACCCTAAAGTCAACGCCTAACACGCATTGCCGCTTTAGTCTTTTTCCGATTAAAAGACACCGCATTCAAGTCCGGGAATTTTATCCCTAATCCTAAGTAGGATAAGTCAACGCCTAACACGCATTGCCGCTTTAGTCTTTTTCCGATTAAAAGACACCGCATTCAAGTCCGGGAATTTTATCCCGAATCCTAAGTAGGGATAAGTCAACGCCTAACACGCATTGCCGGTTTAGTCTTTTTCCGATTAAAAGACACCGCATTCAAGTCCGGGAATTTTATCCCTAATCCTAAGTAGGGATAAGTCAACGCCTAACACGCATTGCCGCTTTAGTCTTTTTCCGATTAAAAGACACCGCATTCAAGTCCGGGAATTTTATCCCGAATCCTAAGTAGGTAAGTCAACGCCTAACACGCATTGCCGCTTTAGTCTTTTTCCGATTAAAAGACACCGCATTCAAGTCCGGGAATTTTATCCCTAATCCTAAGTAGGTAAGTCAACGCCTAACACGCATTGCCGCTTTAGTCTTTTTCCGATTAAAAGACACGGAATTCAAATCACAGGTTTTATATTTTGTCCCTCGACAAAACCTAAACCTATCGACTCTCTTCAATAGAGCGATAGGTCCTCAAAATCTCGTTCAAACCACAAGTACACAATTTTATCAAGTTAACTCCCCACCTCTGATAAAATTAACTTATCGACTCTCTTCAATAGAGCGATAGGTCCCCAAAATCTTGTTCAAACCATAAGTACCCAACTTTATCAAGTTAACTCCACACCTCTGATAAAATCAGCTTATCGACTCTCTTCAATAGAGCGATAAGTCCTCAAAAATCATCATCAAGTTAAAAATTCCACCTCTGATGATAAAACCAATTTATCAACTCTTTGCGATAGAGTGATAAGTCCCCAAAAGCTTGTTCAAATAACAAGTATGAAAGGCATGCCAAGTTAACACTATACTTTTGGCACCTTAAAGAAAAGTCTAAAAGACTTAGTTGGAAATGTGGGGTTCATCCCCGCATTTTACTCATAAAACGCGAAGGACCACCCCCGCGTTTCAACACAAAAGCAGTCGGCCGGCGTTTAAACCTGAGCAGCGATGGCCGACTCAGTGTTTCAACCTCAAATCGCGAAGATCGCCTCACGTAGCAAAGTTCAAGACGCTTACGGTCACTCTTGCATTTTAAAAGCAAAATGCGGAGTTCACCCATGCAAGATGAATGACTAGCATGGACAAAAGCGAACATGACTTCTTTGAAGACGTAATGAGGAGCAATACCTTCGGGATCAAGCAAAGATATCCAAAGTATTCAAAGCTCGCCCCACCAACCGCCAACTTTCAAAAACTTTGGAGGGTTCGTAAGTGTAAAAAATTTTTGAAGGCGGCCAATATCCAGAAACACTATCGATGAAGGTTACAAGGCGGCGACTTTCCGCGATAACAAAGGAGAATCGAAGCTAATGTCTCCAGTACAAAGTTACAAATTGACAATCCTTGTGAAAAGATCACAAGTGTTGATCTCTTCAAAGCAAAGCAGCGGGACTTATCCCGGCGTTTGATTCAAAGCAGCGGCACACATGGCCCGTTGAAGCCCAAAGCGGAGCACATGGCTGCGGCCAGCGTTGAAGCTCAAAGCAGCGGCACACGGCCAGCGTTGAAGCTCAAGCAGCGGCACACGGCCAGCGTTGAAGCTCAAAGCAGCGGCACACATGGCGGCGTTGACTCAGCAGCGGTGAGGCTTGCTCGGAAGAGCGAACTCGGCGTTTTGACTTCGTTCAAACACGATCTTAACAGTTCCAAAGCTGTTTTGCATGATATGAGGGCCATTAACCCTCATTTAGGAGGCGATTATAGGGGTGAGTTACACCTTAAAACTCCTATAAATAGCCAAAAGCTTGTTTGGGGAAAAGGGCTTTTCTCTCGATTGGCGGCTTTTGGAGGAAGTTGGGTTGGCTTAGGGGTCTTCTTTGGATTGGCCTCTCTTTCGGCCAGCATACAAACTTCGTCGCGAGTTACAAAACTCATATCTTGATTTATCAAACTCGTTAGAGTTATAAACTTGCTGCGAGTTCTTAGACTTGCTCTGCGAGTTCTTTTCCAACCTCGTCCCACGAGTCAAGGCGGTCGGATCGTCAGCGGGATACAAGATTCAAGCTCCCACATGCGTGAAGAACCCAGTTAAATAAAGGGAAGGTTCTCCGTTGATCCTTCCCTCTTTTGTAAATCGGTGACCGTCGAGGAAGTTGTAATTTCTTTTATCTAAGTCGGTTAGAGAGATTGCATTAGAGATTGTATTCATTATTCTTCAAATAGAATAGATCAATTTTCTTAATTTTTAGATCAATTTTCTTAATTTTCCCCAGAGTCGCCATCTTTGTTCATGAGGAAAATTAAGAAAATTGATCTATTCTATTTGAAGAATAATGAATACAATCTCTAATGCAATCTCTCTAACCGACTTAGATAAAAGAAATTACAACTTCCTCGACGGTCACCGATTTACAAAAGAGGGAAGGATCAACGGAGAACCTTCCCTTTATTTAACTGGTTCTTCACTTCGTATGTGGGAGCTTGAATCTTGTATCCCATTGACGATCCGACCGCCTTGACTCGTGGGACGAGGTTGGAAAAGAACTCGCAGAGCAAGTCTAAGAACTCGCAGCAAGTTTATAACTCTAACGAAGTTTGATAACTCAAGATATGAGTTTTGTAACTCGCGACGAAGTTTGTATGCCAAGCCGGTTTAAGAGAGGCCAATCCAAAGAAGACCCTCTAAGCCAACCCAACTTCCTCCAAAAGTCGCTACCAATCGAGAGAGAAAAGCCCTTTTCCCCACCAAGCTTTTGGCTATTTATAGGAGTTTTAAGGTGTAACTCAATCTCTATAATCGCCTCCTAAATGAGGGTTAATGGCCCTCGATCATGCAAAACAGTTTTGGAACTGTTAAGATCGTGTTTGAACGAGTCAAAACGCCAGAAGTTCGCTCGAGCAAGCCTCGCCTCGCTTTGAGCTTCAACGCTGGCCATGTGTGCCGCTGCTTTGAGCTTCAACGCTGGCCATGTGTGCCGCTGCTTTGAGCTTCAACGCTGGCCGCAGCCATGTGCTCCGCTGCTTAGCTTCAACGCGCCATGTGCTCCGCTGCTTAGCTTCAACGCTGGCCATGTGTGCCGCTGCTTTGAGCTTCAACGCTGGCCGCAGCCATGTGCTCCGCTGCTTTGAAGAGATCAACACTTGTGATCTCTTTTCACAAGGATTGTCAATTTGTAATCCTTGTACTGGAGACATTAGCTTCGATTCTCCTTTGTTATCGCGGAAAGTCGCCGCCTTGTAACCTTCATCGATAGTGTTTCGCGGATATTGTCTGTCTTCAAAAAAATTTTTTTACAGCCTACAAAGTTTCTTTTAGACTCAATGCTAAAATTTCATCTCTACCCTTACCCGTATGAGGTGTTGGGTTAATTACAACTGTTAAGTCAGATCAGGTTGGGCCGGTTGCCATTGCAACACCAAAGGTCGACCGGGTCACTCGGAGTGGCCGGGATGAGTGTCGAAGGGGCACATCACTTGGTAGGCCAATGTCGACGAACAACGCCATTCGCGGGAACGGCGGACAATCAAATCGTCCAGGGACGTGTGAGTGTGACGATTGATTGATATAGTAGCTCATCGCATGGTAGGTCGCTATCCTTCATCATTCTAATAGAATTAGAATGTGCGAAAGGATCGCCGCTCGCTGACGGTGAATGTGACGATCGATCTAACTATCCGAGGTACTCATTAACATGATAGTTTTGAGGACCCACCATCCTATTGACGAGGATTGGAGGGGGAATTTGTCAGAGGTTTAGTGTTAACATGACTGGGGTTAGTTGCGACCTGGGCAACTTTGAGGACCCACCATCCTATTGACGAGGATTGAGGGGAATTTTGGAAGGAGCAGCTTTATACTGCGGTACTTGTCGGAGTTTGGTAGTTGCGGAAGACTATGGGTAGTACTTCTTCGTGAATTTCCGCTGATGGGCATCATGATCTTATCGCCGTCCGGCTTGACAAAGGCGATAGGCTCCATTTGAATAGATCAAGCTTATCACAAACGGACCTTCCCACTTGGGCCGGAACTTTCCTTTCTTCTTGGAGTTGAGGATCATTGGTCACGGACGGCTAAGACTAACTCGCCTCTTCCGAAAGACCGGTGTCCACCCTTTGCCGAAGGTTTTAGAGATCCGGCTTGGTAAAACTCGATGTGTTGTTGAGCTTTAAGCCGTTTCGCCTAACGCTCTAGCTCCGCAAGACGCCGGCGATGATTTTCTTCACTGCCATCCCGCAAGGAAATATAACGGAGGACGGATCTGAATCTCAAGTGGTAGTACGGCCAGAACCGTGATACTAACGAGTATGGTGTTGTACCGGGGAGTACGGATCGAAAAGCGATACGCCCATAAGCTTTCCTCGAGCTTTTCATCCCGGTCGCTTGCTATGGGATGTTAGCTTAGTTAGGATCTTGATGATCGCCTTGTTGAAGGCTTCGCTAACCCGCTGGTCGATGGGTTATAAGCCGCGGATGATGTGTTCAGATTCAACTTGTCACGTAATCGGTGAACGCGACTAACGAATCAGCGGTCCGTTGTCATGGATGATGCTCGGGACGCCAGACGCAGATATGATATGGTGCCCGATGAACCCTATCAGCTGCTGGTCTTGACTTCTCGCAATGGTACCGCCGCCCACTTGGAAAAGTAGTCGGTTATTGCCAGGATAAAGCGATGCCCTTTTACTGATGGCGGCGCTATTGGTCCGACAATATCCATGCCCCATGTCTCGAATGGCCACGAGGTCGCTGTCGGATGCAAATCTTCGTGCGGTTGCCGTATGTAATTAGCGTGGATTTGGCACGCTGCGGCGCCATGGCATAGTAAATGCCACTAATCATCTTGGGCCGAATAGCCCATTCTTCGTAGGCGATCCCAAAGCTTGGGTCCCGGTTGGCGCCGCAGGTACCATCATGGGCTTCCTGTAGGGCCTCCCGTGCTTCCGTCGGTGCGAGGCATCGGAGCAGCATGCCGTCGTATGACCTTCGATACAATGTTTTTGTCGTCGAATCGAAGTAAAACCTCGGCGCTGCTCATGGAGAGAATCCGTTCCACGGCGTCCTCGGGTAGCATACCGTAAAGGACATAGTCAATGATTGGGAAGCGCCAGTCTCTTGGCTCCGGTTGGTTCGTGCCCTGAGTCGTGTTCACTTCTGGAGTGGATTCTGGTCGGAAGAGCCGTCGGCTTGCAACGGTGACGTGCTGGCTCGTTCCTAGCGCTGAGCCAAGTTAGTCGCCAATGAAGCCAAAGCATCTACGCGTGTTCTTGGAACGAAGCACGGCTCGGCGCGAAGCCGCCAAATGATTTGGCTATTTCGATAGCCGCTCGGTGGCATGGAATGAGATCATCATTCCTAACTTCATACTCTCCCGTCATCTGTCTGACGATGAGCTGAGAATCGCCATAAGCCTCGAGGTGCTTCACCCCCAAGTCTTTGGCCAGGTTGAGTCCAATGAGCATCGCATTGTACTCAGCCACGTTGTTGGAGCACGGCTCCGTTAGAGAGAAGGCCTGGGGTAATACGTGGCTTTGCGGGGAGATCAAGACTACTCCCACACCTGCCACGATAGCCCCGCTGGTCCCGACCCGAGACGCGCCGTCGAAGTAGAGCCGCCAATTCCCTTCTCGTGAAGTCGTGTTGACCTCATGGGTTTCATCTGGCATGTCTTCGAATAATTCCGTGTTTGACCCGATCGGGTGGCTGGCCATGAGATCGCAGATGGCTTGCCCTTTGACGGATTTCTGCGGCATGAAATGGATGTCGTACTGAGACAACAAGAGCGCCCACCTCGCTAGGCGCCAATTTAGGGATCCGGGTTGTGTCATGAAGACTCGGATAGGGTTCATCTTTGAGATGACATGAATAGTCTGACCGACGAGGTAGTGCCGCATTTTCTGAATTGCGAATACCAGGGCTAGGCATTCCTTTTCGATCATGGGGTACCTTCGTTCGGCTCCTTGCAAGGTCCTACTCAGGTAGTACACGCCTTGCTCGTGACCGGCGTCGTCATTTTGTGCTAAGAGGGCGGCCAAAGAGTGTTCCGTCGCTCGCACATACATGAGGAACGGCTTGCCCGAGATTGGGGACGCCAGTACCGGTGGGTTCGAAAGATAACGCTTGATTTCCTCAAACGCCTGCTGGCAAGATTCATCCCACGTAAACGACACCCCCTTCTTCATCAATTTGGAGAAGGGCTGGCACTTGCCCGAGAGATTTGTAGGCATAAAAAATTGCTTATCAGTACCCGAACAAGACTCGTAAACGGTGGGTCGACAACCGACGATCCATCCGACGGGCGACCTGTAACGCCGCCGACGTGATTACGCCGCGAAAACGCATAAAGTGAGTCGGCGAACTCATGAAGTGAGTCGCGAGGCCGCACGGAACGACGGCCGTGGAGAAAACCCAACGACGGCTCAACGAGGCGAAGTTGGCTAAACTCAAACGCTGACGAGACGGAATCAACCGCATTCTTAGTCCGCCGATGCAAACGAACCGCTTGAACTCGAAAGTTGATCGGACACGACTCAACACAACGGCGACATCACCGAGCAAAACTAAGCCCTAAGACCGAAGAATCGACGAAGAATCGACGAAAAATGACTCGAACCGGCAGAACGGACCTCGGCCAAATTGGCGAGGTGGCTCGGCCACTATGGTCGAGCCACCCGCCAACTTGGTTAAGGTGGCTCTACCAAACATGGTCGAGCCCTCTACCAAGCCGAGGTGGCTCTACCAACATGGTCGAGCCACCCCCTTGAGATGTATAAATAGGGGGTCTTGTGGTTCAGGGTCGGATTTTTGGGACTTGGGCTTGGATTTGTGGACTTCGAAGAGCCCTCATGAGATCTACGACGACGGTTCCGAGCACCGGCGAGCTCAAGTCCACCGACGCCGATCTATAGGCGGAAGGTAAACAAGCTCGGTCGAACTACAGATACCCTCTAGGTTAAGCTTCGCCTTAACCTCGTGGATAGCCAGGATTTCTCCTTGTAGATCTCACCGCTCGTGATCCTCTCCTTCGTGAGTGTGATCCCCGCAGCGCATCCTCTCCTTCGTGAGTGTGATCCCCGCAGCGCATCCTCTCCTTCGTGAGTGTGATCCCCAGCGCTTCGCTTCCTTCGTGAAACGAGCCCTCTACGCCTCAGAGTTCCGTAACCCGGTTTACACTGTGATTGAATTGCGCTGTGGTCCACGGACACAATAAGTCCCCAAGACAGTAAAGAACCCACGCAGTTTAATGATCCGATATAACAGATCCTCATGTTTGTTCACTAAGGATAAAAGTTGTAATCTTTTTTGATTTTCATTGTACGCCTTAAAATAAAAGGCATTTCTTTTTGAATTTCGTTGTAGGCCAAAGAAGCTGTAAGCAAATTCAAATCAATGACAATCATCCCGACTTTTACCGCGAACAAGATTTGCGATGAACCTTCGGATATACGCCAAGCGTCCTTGCAATCCCCTCAATTCCTTGAGATTCCTGGGTGGTTGGAGTTCTTGGATGGCTCGGACTTTGTCGGGGTCGACATAAACCCCCTTCGTCGTGACGACAAAACCAAGAAACTTACCACTGGACATCCCTAAGAATGATTTTGTGGGGTTCATTTTCAGTTGGTGTTTACGCATGATGTCGAACACCGTCCTCAGGTCGCCAAGGTGATCGCCTTTATCACGACTCTTCACGACCAAGTCATCTACGTAGCATTCGACCGTCTTTCTCAGATGGTCTTGGAAAATGGTGCTCATGGCGCGTTGATAGGTCGCGCCCGCATTCTTGAGACCAAATGGCATAACTGTGTAACAGTATATCCCCATCGGAGTTCTGAACGAAGTATGTTTCTCATCTTCAGGGTGCATTTTGATTTGGTTGTACCCCGAAAAACCGTCCATGAATGACATCCTTTCGAAACCGCACGTGTTGTCGATGATGACATCCGTGATGGGCAATGGAAACTCGTCTTTAGGGCAAGCGGCATTGAGGTCCCTATAGTCGACGCAGGTCCTAATTGTGCCATTTTTCTTTAGAACTGGGACGATGTTGGACACCCAATCTGGGTGCTGTTCCTCCCTGATGAAGCCCGCCTTTATGAGCCTTTTTACTTCCGCCACAATTGCTTCCATAATCTGCGGGCGAAACCGTCTTTGCTACTGCTTCACGGGTTTGGCCTCCGGACTGATGTCAAGGCGATGCATGGCGACCTGGGGATCAAGGCCGGGCATATCTTCATAATTCCAGGCGAAGACATCGATGTATTCCTTGACAAGAGATATGAGCTCTTCCCTCTCTTGGGGAAGTAAGCTAGCGCTGATAAATATGGGTTTGGGGTTAGCCTCCTCTCCCATGTCCACCCGGAGAATTTTATCTTCGGTGGGCGGTTCTCGCTGCTCGAAACGTCCGCTCCATTGGGCGTTGACGTGGCGATCCCATGCTTCGTCATGAAGCGGGATTTGCTCGTCTACTTGGACCTCCACGGTATCAGCCGTAGTCATGTTGGCTGTGAGGCTTGTAAACCAGTCCCCGACGCTGACATCTGAATCCCAAGCTGAGGAGGTAGATGATTGATCTCCCGAGCGAGCTTCACTGGATATCTCGTCCAAGTGGCAGTAACATTCTGAAGAGGAGGAGACATAACCCAGCCCTCTTCGCGTTCTGCCGTAGTAATCGTCGGGCTTCCCCTTTGGCACGCAAACGGGCTGGACTGGAGTCTTCCTGCCTTTGCCGTAGTTCAAGCCTTCTTTCTGGACGAAGCTGTAACCCATGCCTTCCATCATGCCTTTATGCTCGCCGTAGTATATGAACTGCGGGTCAGGTTCATCGTCCTCTGAGTCGTCCCACATCGTATGCGTGGACATGTCAACCCTTCCAAAGATGATCTCTTGTTGATGATCTCCTCGAGCGGGTACGACAAAGACAGCTCGTGAAGACTCGATCATCGGCTTGTCAGTGCCGTATGCTGAACACACAGGCAAATGCAGGGTCGAATTATTGGTCAGCCCTGAAACCAGGTTGTTGCATTCCTGAGAGTTAGCTTCCGAACTAGACGAGGAGTAAGCAAATTCAGGAGTTTCATTAAGGGTGAGCTCGCTTGGCTCATCCGAATTGGTGATAACAAGGCCTCCGCAGCCGATTACAATGGGTTCAATGTCATTAAGGACAAGACCCTCGTTGTCTTCGGACTCACAGTCGGCCTCATTACCGCTATCCGGGTCTTCAATCGGCACCTTACGACCCGACTCCCAGTCTTGGTAGAGCAAAGAGTCGGTGAAGTAATTCTCCACCCCTTTGAAGGGCTGCTTATCGGCAAATACGGTCTTGACCTGACCATTATCATCCACGTACTTTAGGCATTGGTGCAAAGTAGACGGGACGATGCGGTTGTTGTGAATCCACGGTCGGCCCAACAGCATATTGTAAGATGGTTCTGCGTGGATGACGTAGCAGGTTACTTCCGTCCTCATGTTGCCTAACTGGCATTTGAGGCGGATCTTTCCAAGCGGCCGCGTCCCTGTGGCGTTGAAGCCAAAGATAGTGGTGGTCGTCGTAGATAACCGCTTCTGAGGTATCCCTAGGGACTTGATGAGCGTCAAGGGAATAATGCTCAAAGCCGATCCCGGGTCCACCTGGATTCTATCCACCTTGGAGGAGCCAACGTACCCTGTGAAGTAAAGAGGCCTGTCATGAGACGTGCTATTGATGAGCATGTCATCTGGGGTGAAGGTGATCTGGGGGATCATTGCGGACACTGGCGGCACATGGACAACTTTTCTCCGTCTCTTCCTCAGGGACGGTGGAAAAGTGTGTGGTAAAAACTTCTGAGTTGGCCAAAGCCTCTCGCAGAGCCTCCCGGGTTGACCTTGATAGACGCAGGAGCTCGTACAATGTGATCCTTGCTGGGATGTTTGCTAGCTGCGAGAGCACATTAAACCGGAAGGGCGGGTTGCTTGAGCTTGGTTTGTCGGCATTCTCCCGTGATGTTCCTGCCGGTTGTTTCACCAGGTCATCTGTGACCGTGGGATAATTCTTTGCGAAATCTTTTCCCGCTCTTGTGACGAGTACTGCTGCCTCTTCCTCGGAATCGGTGAGGGTTGCTATCCCCTGTTCGATTCCATCCGGAATTGCTGAGATGACATTGCAGGGTTTGCCTCTCCGTTTGCCCTTCTGTGCCGGCTCGGAAATCCACTGCTCGTCCTTGAGGAGGTCAGGGTGAACCCACATGACTTGTCCTGATGGTAGGGTCTGTGATACCAAGCCCTTTTCCTGCTGATTGTGAGGGTCGGTGTTAATGATCCTCAGCTCTGCTTTGGGAATGGGTATGATACCTGCCGGTGCGTGGACTGCAGGGAGGCCGGTTCCAAATCTTAAGGTGACCATGTTCGTGGTCACATTCTTTTGGACTTTTTCCTTCTTCAACACCCCCGCCTCAAAGAGAGCCTGGAGTTTGTCCTTGAGGATGTAACACTTGGCCGTTGGGTGGCCGACGAATCGGTGGAACGCGCAATAGTTTGGGTCATCTGTCTTGCCCACTTCTTCAGGTCTCGCGGCCTCTGGAAGTTTGATCCTATTGCTTCGAAGGAGTGTGTCAAAGGTGGGCACTACCCAGTCTTCCTTGAATCAGACGCCTCGGGGCTGCCCCGCCGCTTGATTTCGATGTTGCGGCGTCTTGGGGGCCGGACTAGAGTCGACAGCCATGATTTCCTTTCCCTTCGACCGAGAACGGTTCCTGGTGAAAGTCGGTTCAGAAGTTTCCTTTTTGTACTGGGGATCTTCCGCTTCCAGGCGCTTGATCATGTTTTCCACTTGTTCACCTTGGCGTACTCAACTCCTTCCAGTCCGGTTTCCACAAAGACCGAAGTCGGGATAAGATGCCAATCAGCGAGATTACGCGGCACATCTCGTCGGGGTAATATCGGCTACACGCTCCGGCAATGCAGCGATCGATTTCTGAACCTTTTCACAAATTCACTGACTGCCTCTGTTTCCTTCTGCTTCTCAGCGATTAGGGTCGCCATTGAAACTTCAGTGTCGTCGTCGAAGAAGCGGGTCAAGAACAGTTTCTCTAAGTCAGCCCATGATTTGATAGAGCCGTGCTCGAGTTTGCGGAACCATTCAAAGGCTACCCCTTCGAGTGCCAATGAACAACGCGTGAGGATGGGATCATTTCCTCAGAAGAAACTCGCCCGGGACAGAAGTAGTAAATGTGTTGGGAGGGAGATCCTTTCCCGTCGAACTGGGTCAACCCCATAGGCTTGAATTTTGCTCGATAAGGGACTGTATCCCACTCTGCTGGATAAGGTCGGGCTACCCAGCTCGTTCATGTTTCTCTGGAGCTTCGTGGCCGAAATGATCAAACTCGTCAAACCTTTTATCCTGAGGTATGCTGCCAGACTGGGAGGCTTTTCCTGAAGATCTGGAGGAGTAGCCGGAGGGTGACTTATGCCCCTCCTCTTCATCTGTTGCGTGAGGAGTGAGGTCTCGCTCTTGATTCCTCCGACCCCTCTGGCGATTTCGCGAAGGCTTCTTTTTCTTCTTTTGCAGTAGTTGTCCCATTATCTCTTTCATAGAGTCGATGGCAGCTCGCTGTTCTGAGATCACGGCTTGCTGCTCCTCGAACCTTTTAGTCCACTCGTCAGAGCCTCCGGTCATGTGCACTCTCGCGTGTCTACCGTAAGCCGAGCTTGACGTTTGAGACGTCGCCTCTGCTGAACAAGCCTCTTCCTCCTCGTCGCGGATGGAGTTTAACCGCGCGTAGTCAAATGGGATGGCTGCACCGGTTTGGAGACGCGTGTGCTGGTAGACGCCTTCTCGTCCGATTGGGAGGCCTCTCAGCCCCAAAGCAAACTCTGAGTCCGAAGAATCCGAGTATCTAGCTTTATCCTTCCCTGTCATGTTGACGGAGGCAATTTGTAGCTCGGGCCCACTAATGGCCCGTTTCTTTCGACGGTTGTGCCTTTGACGAAGAGGCCTTACTCTCCGGTGTGGTTGAGAAAGCCTTTCCCATACTGATGGTTTCGGCGTGCACTGACAGTCAGCGAGAACCGCCTGGATAAGCTTTCCACAGTGGCACTGAGGATTCGCTTTGAATCGCTGGCCAGAATCGATGGTCTCTGAGGTCTCCAGTGGGTTGGAGATGGCAACCCTCAGTATCAGAGGGATCATCAGCGCACTTGGGTGCGGCGAGTTCAAAGGAGCTCGGGCGAGAACGCCTTGGAGCCCCAAATGTGGGATTCAGGCGGTCTTGACCTGCCAGGCGAGATATCGCGCTCTGGCGAGACTCATACTCCTGGCGAGCTGGCTGTCTATGCGGGCGCCGCCCACTTGTCGTCTGGCGCTTTTGGTGGAGGCTTGATTGAGCGGGCTCGCCTGATTGAGCGGGCTCGCCTGATTGAGCGGGCTCGCCTGAATGAGGAACTTTGTTTGGAGAAAGTACACCAAATTTGCCCTCTTTTGGGGTCTTGCCGCCAGAGCGAGACTCGCCTGCGCAGGGGGACTCGCCTGATTTAGGGAGCCCGCCAAGATCGCGGTTGCTGCGTCTCGGCTTGATTTTCCTCTGGTCCGAATAGTAGCTCGTATCGGCCAGGGAAATGGAAGCAGTCGCTTCTCGGCGTGCAATGGTTTGTCGTCGTCGCTGCCTGGCCCTCTTGGAGAGGGGTAAGTCTGTGTTGACGGTGAGGGTGTGATCTGCGCTGAGGCGAATCGTCCTCTCTTGCACGCAGGGCTGAGTGGACTGCGTGGCAACCCAACAAGAGTTTGCTCGGCTTGCACTCTTGGCCATTGGTTCGGCCTTGGCTGGTTTGGGGGAGATAGAACCCTTGCGTAGATTAGGCGTAACACTCGGCGCAGCCTACTTCGCCGCCGACGCTGGGTTGCACGCATAACCCCGCGTAACGCCGGATGTCCTACCGCCTGAAGAGGACGAAGACAAGTACTCTTCATACCTAGCTTGGTCGAACTCAATCACCAGGGACTCAACTGTTGTCCCTTCGTGATGTCGCCGAATTGCGCCACCACCATCTCCGCTGAGGAAACGATTTCTCCCATCAGGTCGCCATCTTCGCTTGGTGTAAAATCTCCTCTCGGTTTGTATTGTTTGTATTGCTTGTTACAAATCAAGAATTGGCTTTTACAATGTAAGCGAAGGAAGGCCCTTCTTGTTTAACGTGGGTTCGTTGGTAGCGGTAGGGCGCCTCCCTCGATGCTCGAATCGAAGTTTGCTTCCTTGGACGATCCGATCGACGCCGCTGTCGGGCTTCGCGCAGAGAAGCCCGCGGTTGAGTTCGGTTCTACCCGAGCTTGCTTGGACGGGGCTACTATGCAAGAGTTTGCAAAGAGCTCGAGAGCCTCCAAATCTGAGAGTTCAGATGGAGTCTACTTCAACAATCCAAGCCTTAGCTCAGAACTGAGTTGAGGGAGCAAGAGAGTAATTCTTCTGCTTGCTCTTTCTTCTCAGCGGTGGTTTCTTACAACCTGATTGCCAGCCCCTCTCTTGTGTGGAGATGGTGGCTTATAAATAGGCAAGGAGAGGCATGGCCATTTCCCTGATTTGTGGGATATGACCACTGACAGTTAAGGGGTACCATACTCTTCTCTAACTGTGGGATGTGACCACTGATGAGGTAATGAAGACCATGCCTTATCATAACCCAAGATGTGCAGAGTGGGTAAGCAGGCGAGCCTGTCGAGTGCTCAGCGAAGCTTGCAGCGAAGTTCACGAACGAGGTCAATCGGGCGGGCCTCTTGCGGCGTGCTTTCGGTTAAGTAAGCGGCAGCCTTGGTATGATTGAACTTGCATAGGCGAAGTTCACGAACGAGGTCAATCGGGCGGGCCTCTTGCGGCGTGCTTTCGGTTAAGTAAGCGGCAGCCTTGGTATGATTGAACTTGCATAGGCGAAGTTCTCCTAATCAGCGGCTTTGAAAAGCAACCGGTCTTCCCACGACTTGCGGGATGTGACCACTAATAGGTGAGGGGCGCCATGCCCTCTAGCTGCGGGATGTGACCGCTATAGGGGTGATGAGAGCCTTGTCTCATCATCACCCGTGACGTGGAAAGTGGGTGGGCCCACTTCTCTAAGCCGCCATTGGCACCGTTCAATCAGGCGAGCAGGCGAGCTTAAGAGTTGTTCTAACTGCTCAGCGAAGCTTGTCAACAAGCGGGTCAACCGTGGACCCCTCGGCGTGAGTTGGCGCCGTTGTCTTTGGCGAACCCCTTGCGGCGTGCTTGGCGCCCGAGCGGGGTTGGCCCGATGGCGGCGTTGGACTCATGTGGGCGAGCTCATCGCGTGGGGCGACCTCGTCAAACCACTATTGTGGGCGAGCCTCGCCAAACCACTATTGTGGGCGAGCCTCGTCAAACCACTGTTGTGGGCGAGCCTCGTCTGAATGAGGAGCTTCGCTGCTCGGCGAACCTCGTCAAACTACTGTTGTGGGCGAGTCTCGTCTGAATGAGGAGCTTCGTTGCTCGGCGAACCTCGTCAAACTACTGTTGTGGGCGAGTCTCGTCACGAATGAGGAGCCGTTGCTTTCGGCGAACCTCGTCAAACTACTGTTGTGGGCGAGCCTCGTGTGGGCGAGCGGTACTTGAGCTCTTGCAGGCGAGTTCTTCGAGCGGGGCGACCTCGGGCGGGCGAGTTTGCTAGGCAGCTCTTAGGCTCTTGCAGGCGAGCTCTTCGAAAGCATCGACCCTGCGCAGGCGAGCTCGTTGGACAGGCGGTTTTTTAGGCAAACTCGCCCAATAAGCTATTGGGCTCATGCAGGCGAGCTCCTCTCTTTAACTGGCGGGGTTGGCAATTTTTCCCGCCTACAGTTGTCTTCTTCAAGAGGAGAAAGAAAGGAGATAGATCTAGGGTAAAATTAAAAGAGAGAGTTAAAATGATAAAGAGATGGCATCACTATGAATTAAAAGGCATGGAAAGGGTAAAAACATCATAAAACAATCACATGAGAATCTTTTGGAGAATATTCTCTCTTTTATTTGACAGATGGTAGTAACGTACAACAATTAGAAACTTTATGATAATTTATTCTAACAAAATACAACTTACGATATTAAGGTGGAACAAGTGAGAAACTATATGGTATTTAAGTGCAATTTATATAACCTTAACTAAATTATAGATAACGGTTAATTTCAGGAAATCCCTCTGAACTTTGGGGGTTTATGAAGTTAACCTTGTTAGGTCTTAACTATTCTAATTCCGCGAAACCTCTGAACTTTGACGGATTTTGTATCCACTATATCCCTTCAAGATTTTTCACATTAACCCCTAGAGTAACACAATCAAGTCCAACATGTCACATCCCAGGGATATGATAAAAAAGACAAAACTATAATTCAGACCACAAAAATCAGAAGTCTAACGTATCCCTAAGACGCAAGAAGCTCAGCCGTATTATTTGAATTAGAAAGTTAATACTCTGATGTTTTTTGTTTCCTTGAGGAAGCCTAACTCTTTGCCATCACTCTATAATGTCGTAACGTCGTCAGAGTTATCTGAAAACTTATACGTCGTTGTATGTACATCTTGATCATGAAGTAGTCAAGTAAAGATCGACGAATGAAGCAATATTGTTTGGACACGCAAAGAAGCGGTCATCCTTGACAAGAGAGAGCATAATCTTGTATTTTGAATATTGGGACTTGTCTTCGGAGTTGGGACTTCACAATTCAGCATGGCCGTCATCAATTTTGTTCGTATCTAATTAAGCTTTTACATATATCTCCCTAGTAATGACTTTGAGACGTTTGTCACTCGTAGACTTTGGACTTTGCAAGGATGATGATGCATGCATGTTATCGATACTTTAGATTTTTTTTAAGATAGCTATCTATAACTTTTCATATTTATAGGGTTTTTGTAAATTTATGTGTTAACTTGCAAATAAGAATGATTTGAGGGATACATATATACTATCCTTGAGGATTACTTTTATAGATAGAAGTTTCTATTATAGATATAATTTTAATTTAATTAGAATTCTTAGGAAGATAGAACTAGTTGGACACGTGTCATCTTCTAATAGGATAGAGAATTAGTTTAGTGTTTGATATCTTTTCATATCAAATTTTGGTTAAAGATTTTATGTTTAAAATATTTGCATACATATTATTAATAATGATAAGATGAGAGTGTAATATCGAAAAGGGTTAATGGTAATATTGAGTATGGAAATGATTAAGGTTAATATTGACCATGAGAATTTTTCTCAAATTCATTCTTTTATAAGCTACAATGCGAGGTTGAGTATCATACTATTTTTATTTTCGATTCCACTTTGATAGTTTACGCTCACTTATGTTTTTAAAGTTTAGCTGTGATTGTTTTTCTTCTTTGATGCTTGTTTGAATGAGCTACATCTAATTCAAACTTTCATGTTGATAATTGAACTGACACGAAACCATTGTATCTGAAGCCAATTTGAATTTTCATGTTATTTGGATAGACATGAAGCTAAGTTTGACTTGAGAAAGTATAGTGTTGTAAAAGTGGAAAACACTTTAAAAAATAGCATTATAAAAGGAAGAATAATAATTAAAGGCAATAAGCCAAGATGATTGATTAAAAGTGGGCTAAAACGATACAAAATAGAATACAGTTTCGTTCCTAATCATTTATAGACTTCATAAAAAATCATAAACTAAAGATTTTTAACTCTATTTAAAAATGTTGACATGATTTTCTTAATATATGTATATATATAGTAGGAATAATTTATATTTCAGTTCAATGCAAACCTTAGCTTGAAGCCATTTTGACTAAGGTCCTTTTATGCTAGAAACTGTTTTATAGTGATTATGCAGTCCAAAACCAAGGAAGAAATTTCTACAAAGGAACATCAAATTAATAAGTCAAATTAGCGATTAATTTATAAATATATATGGGCAGTGCATGTAGCTAGAGAAAGTAGGGTATATCTTTATTGAAACTCAATAGTAAGTGACTAACGACAATCATCATAATTGCATCATATAAATTATTGATATTAGTTACTAACACGATACTGTAACTATGGAATAAATCTTGGAAATTAGAATTGAGATGATATTATTCTGTAGGTAAACGAATAAATGTTATCTGAACACCCAAACCTTTATGAAAAAATTATAAATTATAAATAGCCCTTGAAAACGTGTGGAATTTTCTTAAAATTATAAATTATAAATAGCCCTTGAAAACGTGTGGAATTTGCATAAAATTATAAATTATAAATAGCCCTTGAAAATGTGTAGAATTTCCAAAAACACCTTGAAAGTTTAGTAAACTGTAAAAAACTGAAAATTTCGAAATTCAATTAAATTGTACTATTTGAATATAATTAACTTAGTACAACATAATGCCATTGATCCATAAAAGTTATGTTACCATTAGGTAATAGATTAGTAAATCAAATGGAAAACGAACTATAACTCTTTGTTAAAACAAACGAAGAAAGTAACAAAGCCCGTCATTTAAATAAGTGAAGGAAAAAAATTAATAGACTCTGTCCGTTGATCAATTAGTGATCCAAGGCAAAAGAATCTTGAAGCAAAATGCTAGTTTATGTTCAATATATGTAGATTTATCATTTATTTGAAATTCCAAAATAAAAATAGATCATCTGAATATATTTTCAAGCTAAAAAGACATGCATTTGGATCTTTTATTGATGAGACATGAAAGGGACTAAGTGATAACTTATACCCATGCAAATTGCTAACATAATTTATAGAAACTTTGTCCCCATTCTTAGAGAGAAGCTAACTTTTGATTGTTTATAAGTAATAATATTTTTTTATTGGCATTAGGTGATAGTTTTTCCACACAAGTTTAGACTTTGAAGTCACGTGTTTAAGACACTTTAACTTTTAATTAATATTGGTCCAAGACCATTTGTATAATGTATAATAATGGATAAATGTTTGACATGCAGATGGAACCAACCAAAACTTGGATATGCAACACAAACGTTTAGAGTTTGCAAATAACCACACGCAAACTATTGGGCCAATTTAAACTATCCAAATGTAACCGAACACCCTGAAATTAACAAAGTTCGAATATGTTATAACGCTCTTAATATCTAAATGGTCTAATGTCAGTCTTGGGCAAAGTTTTTTATTTCAATAAACTTGTGAAACTTTAAAGTATTTTAACAATGAACTAAACTTTTAATTTTATCAACATCCCCCATTAATAGCGTTATTGTTCAGTGTCAAATTACCCAAATATTATCAACAGAAAAAACCCCAAATATTCTGATAAGTTGCAAAAAGCCCTACTAAAAATATGGCTTTATTCTAACATCTGTCTTAAAACATTCAAACCACCCAAATTTCCCAAGCAACCAAAATATAGAAAATAAGAATATATGACTATATTCTACCATTTATCTTAATGAGAAAAAGAACCAGACCATACAATTTCAGGATGGTAATAATGCAATATGCTCTAGCTCCTTCCCTTTTAATTAAATATATATGCAAAAACACCCACTTCACGGTTAATCACATATTAGTCCCTTATACTTTCATAATTTCATATTAGTCCCTCAAATCCCAATAATTGCTCATTAGTCCCTCAAATCTATATGACTCTTGCAATTATTATGTGAATTGACAGAAAAGAAAAATATTAGAGACACTTCCACTAATTAAAGAATGATTCCTAGTTGATTCAATTTCTTAACTTTAGTCTTCAAAAAGAAAAAGAAATGAAGTGTATCATATAGGGACGTTTCTACTAACAGTGTCTTAGTTATAAAGTCGCAAATAATTTAACTAACTGCTCTATAAAAAATCTCATCACA
Source organism: Asparagus setaceus (assembly GCA_012295165.1). Classification (NCBI taxonomy): domain Eukaryota; kingdom Viridiplantae; phylum Streptophyta; class Magnoliopsida; order Asparagales; family Asparagaceae; genus Asparagus; species Asparagus setaceus. The sequence goes on from CM022706.1 coordinate 20,833,338, forward strand.
TCTTTGAGATACTTCTTACCCTTAGGATACCAAATTGAAAACAATATCAACTACAATCATACGAGGGACCTTGATAAAACCAAGTTAATACAATCATACCACCTCAATCCCTTACACCAATCTACCAATAATAATTCCAACTAATCTACCAATAATGATTCCAATCTCTAATTGCATAAGTTAGGTTAGGTTACCATATACACCCAGCAATTATTACATGCAGATTTCGTACTTTTAAGCCCTGACATGGAAAAAAAAACCTAATTTTTCATCTTATATACCAAGCACGCTTGAGTAGATACTACATATTATAGCAAGTTAGAGTAGATGGATATTATTGAACACTTAGCACAGATCTGTGGGTATTAACCCTTCAAAAGAGAGATACAATAAAAATAAAAGTATATAAATACATCATAAACTATTGCCACATGAAGGTAAATATACATCATATTTCATAATCAAGCAAGACGACCAACTTGTATAAAGTACACAAAGTCATAAACCCCAAAACATCATCCTCTATGCTCTATATTTTATATATGATATGACATCATCCTCTATGCTCTATATTCTATACATGATATGAGCAAAAAATTCATTATGCTTAATAATCTATTAAGAAGAAAATAACAAAGGGACATACTTGTTGAAAGAGACTAAAGTGCTATGAAAATTGTGTAATTTCTTAATTTTATTACATAAATAGGCATGAGATTGTAGTATGCAGAGAATAATAATTGTAAATAGAGTTCTATTTGGATAACAATGGTGTAATTTATGAAGTTTGAAATTGTTAGTATGTATGATTAGGATAGGGTTGGAATTAAAGTTAATTAATATTGTTGTAGTTGGCTAAGCAAAAAAAAAAAAAAAAAAAGATAAGGTTGCGAGCAAAAAAAATTAAACTGTATATAGTTAGCATAGGATTAGGATAGGATAAATATTGATTAGCTTACAAATAGAATTTATTGCTTGTAAAAGAACATCAAACCAACTTATTTTAAATACCAGTTATAATTTAAATTTGAATTGGGTTATTAAGTTGAAGATATAGTGAACATTAGTCCCATTACAAATAGGACTTGTATCCTTAATGCCCATGCCCCTTGATAAGCAGTCAACATCCAAAGCAAGTTGTTGGCTTGACTTTATTGTATTAGGATGTGGATAAGATCAAGTTTAGTTGGAACTCTTTAATTACTTGATCATCTAGTGCCCATTGGATTTGAAATAGCAAGAATGTCAAGGTTCATTTTATAAATATGGCAGAACTCTTTAAGATTGGATTAATATTTTGAAGTGAGTTTGAAATTATTGAGCTATGGGTATTTCACTTGGGATTAGTATTGAGGATTAGTATAAATTAAAATTTAAATGTAATATTCAAAGTAGTTAAGGATAATATTAACCATGGAAATCTTTTTCCTAACTCATACTTTTATAGAGAGTATGATAAGTATGATATGATATGATATAAGGAGAATAGTAAGGATGAGAAAAATATTGGAGAAAAGAGAAAATAAAGTTTAAAAGAAGTTAGTTTTGTTACAAAATATCTTTTCCTCTATCCATCTCCGCAATTAAAAATATACATGCATTTGCAGATGTCAGATTTCTAGTATCTTTCATATTTTTTATTAATTTAAAATACAAAAATAGTAATTTTTTCAAGATTTGAAGCCTCTCTGCTACAAAAAGTATTGGTGTGACCACTATATTATCACAATAATACGAATCCTAATTTGGTTCCACACCCGTCGACAAAGTGTGTGCAAAACCTATATCAGATCATCGATAAAGCGATCTAATAGCCTAAGAAATCCAAGACCGAATCCCAATAATTTGATAAAATTCAATAACTTTAAGATCAATTGTCTTCTACAATATTTTTCACCAAAACAAAAGATAAAAAAAACCCCAGCTAGAACCGACAATATATATAGCTTCAAGAGAATTCCTAATACCATGAAAACTTTTTAGTCAGACTTTCCTAATAAAAAAATATCTAATGGACTCAAACTTTCCTAATAAAAAGATAATTCTAGTAAACTCCTACTTTGACTCAAACCCCCTCTGTTATGCAAACTCTTGTAGTCATGAATCACCCCATCTCTGGTACACCTGCGCAATGTAGGCTTGAGAATCATATCACATAACTATTGATTATCTAGTGGATGATTACATTTTTTCTTTGAGCGCAAACTACAAATGAGTGCATACATGGAGGTTATATGATGAGTGTTAGATTTAAAATAATTAAATCACAATCATTAACTAAATAATCAATGATTGTGATCAAAAGTAGTGGTCCCTTCAATACTTTTTTATAGCGGAGAGGATCCAAATTTGCACATGTCAGATTTCTAGTATTAGCAAAGGAGCAAGTTAACAGCCGGCTTTTCACAAATTCATTATAACTATTTTCTATATGTCCACCATCATGGGATTGATTATTAATGTAAGTGGACATCTCTATCATGAAAATTATATGATTTACATAAAGAAATTATCAGATGAGGTTAGTCCTCACGTTATCATCTTGGCTTAGTTAATTAGAGAACGTATCATAATGATCAGACAAATAATTTGGTCATGTATGTACATGCTTAATATCAGTTTAATATTGCTTTTTTAATAGGTTGCTTCTACTTATTTTTAATAAGCAATCAATAATGATATTTAGTGAAACTTATTTTACATGCTTAGTGAATCAGAGTCGCTTAAGAGGGAGCTTTTAAAAATAATATGTAGCTGCTTTTAAGAGGGAGCTTTTAAAATAATATGAGGATGCTTTAAAAGCAATCTCTGGTTATTTATTTATTTATATATAATATACGCATTTAACTTTTGACATTATTATCTTATCTATCAGATAATTATATTTTCTTGATAACTAAACTTATGTTTACCAAACGCCTTACAACTTTTGAAAGAAACTTATGACACATGATTACCAAACAACTATTTCCAACAGTTCATATAAGTTGCTTTTATAATCTATTTATATAAGCAACTTATTATAAGCTTCAACAATATCAAATTAGCCCTTAATTCCTTGGAATAGCTACGAAGCCACTTTCTGGTTAGATCTTATATATGGTGCTAGAGACAATAGTGCGGCCCAGACTTTGAGCTTTTTTTTTTTGGTGGTGGTGGTGGGGGGAGGGGGGTGCAGTCTAAAAATTTTCAAAAATCAAATTTACAACATTATGATGTTTTTGAGAGATAAAGGCAAGGTTTTCTTGTATCATAAAGAGGACTGATTTTTGTTATGCTTCTAACTTAGCATTAATGACCTTCGGTCCTGTCCTTACCTTCGGATTGAGGTGTGAAGGCCATGACCGTTTTCGCCGTGGCACCTGCTGGGCACATGCGATCCCACTCGATTGGGTCCTCTTTCGAGGATGTCATTGGAAGAAGTTTTCTTCTTCCAACCTCATTCACCTAGTTCTGATTTCACCCAAAATCTCTCAATTCGGAGGATTTCGTACCGGAGTGTAAGCTTTCTGAAAAGCCACATAAGCTATTTATCATTTTTTTTCTTTTTTCTTTTAGCAAATATATTCTTACATCACCGGCCCATAACCTATTTATTTTGTCAACGACCCAGCAACGTGATGACATGCGCCTTCGGCAAGCAACCTGTGAACGTGGGGTGAACATCCCACGTGGGTGGGGGCCACCCACGTGGGATGCACCCTCAACCCCCGTTTTCTTTCCTGTGCGCGACCGCGAGAAGAAAAACAAAAACAAAAATTTTTTTTTTTCAGTCTCACATCAGCAAAGTTAAAGGGAGGAGGAGTTTGTTTCCCTTTAAATAGGGAATTACACTTAGAATTTGTGTGGAGAAAAGTGAAGAAAAATAGAGAAAAAGTTAGGGTTTTGACGAGCTTGTAGATTGTCTGGTCGTCGGTGTTAACTATAGTCAAATCTCCTTACCCTCCCGTGGGCGTGGCGATTTCTAGAACACGTAAATCTCGATGTCTTTCTTGTTTTCTTTGTGAGTTTCTTTATCGTTTATAGGTTCGCTGATTGATCCTAATCTTGTTGAGAGGAAGAGTAGATATCTCACTTTGTTGGGATATTTTACTTTCTATTCTTGCTTCCTTCACAGACGAAAATATAAATCAAGCATCTCGAGCGATATCGCTTCATAGCATTTGACCAAGATCCCAACACAACCATTAAAAAATCTTTTAAAATTGCAACCCACATCCCGTTCTCATCATCATTATAAATAAATGCAAAAATCCCCCACATCCCGTTCTCATCGTCATTATAAATAAATGCAAAAATCCATTCAATTTCTTCCCACCAAGAAATCAGAGAAACATGGGCCTAGTTCCTTCACAAAAGCCCCACGCACTCCTAATCCCATACCCAGCCCAAGGCCATGGAACTCCCATGCTAAAGCTAGCCAAGCTCCTCCACTCCAAAGGCTTCTTCATAACCTTCGTCAACACCGAGCACAACCACCGGAGACTCGTCCGTAGTAGAGGCCCGGACTCCGTTAAAGGCCACGATGACTTCCGTTTCGAGACGATCCCCGACGGACTGCCGGTCTCCGATGAGGATGCGACACAAGATATACCAGCTTTATGTGAGTCTCTAACAAAGAACTGCCTTGATCCGTTCCGTGAACTGTTGAAGAGATTGAACTCGAGTGAGGGCTTGCCTTTGGTTAGTTGTATTGTTTCGGATGCTGTGATGAGCTTTACCCTTGATGCTGCTGAGGAGTTCGGGATCCTTGAGGTCATGTTTTGGACTCCTAGTGCTTGTGGCATTATGGGGTATTTGCACTACCAGCAACTTATGGAGAGGGGATTATTTCCTCTAAAAGGTATATTCCAGATTTATTCTCACTTTTTGAAAACTGGTCCGGTAAGTACCAATTTGATTTAGTTGTGGAGCTGGGACCTGGTGGTAAAAGGATATAAATTAATGAAAAGATAGGATCACACGGATTTTGAGAAATATAGGATCAAATTGCAATTTGTTCAACATAAATTAAGGCTAAATAACACTTAAATACCTCATTGTTTCACTCACTTAGCAATATTTATATACCCTTACTTGTCTTTCGTACAATTTATATACCTTAAGTTGTTTAAAATTGGCATGTTAGTACCCTCAATCATGCAAACATGAAAATCTTAACCCGAATATCCCTCTATGATACCTACAGACTAATTAGAGAGCATATTTACAGACTAATTAGTGAGCATACTTACAGACTAATTAGAGAGCTTTTTAAGTATTAATGTTTGTTAAGTTTACAGTTAATTCTACAAAAATTCTATTTTAAACTAATCTTACTTCTACTTTAAATTAGAATTGGGATCGGTTTAAAAATAAACTTCACAAATATTAATGGTTAGAAAGCTCTGTAACTAGCCTGTAAGTACCACAGAGGAACATTTGGATGAAAACTTAATTTCCCATTTGTATGATAGAAGGTACCAACATGTCATTTTTAAATAACTTAGGGTATATAAATATTGTGAAAATTAAGTAAGGGTATATAAGTGCTAACTGAGTGAAACTATTAGAAAAAGTGCTATTTAGCCATAAATTAATGCTTAAGATATATAAAAATTATCTACATAAAGGATTGAACAAGAACACAATTATAGTGAAAAATATTGAGGAGATCAATTAGGTGACATGACTAGAAAATTAATCTCCACAAAATTTGAAGATATGTCATGATTGTGTGGGCCTTACCTTCTTGTTGCTAGTTAAATAAAAAAAAACTCATTAATGATGAAACAATCTAGGATCTAAACCCTTTTTTTATACAGCTTTTCTTGAACCTAGCTAGGGCTTCCCTTTATCTAACCCCGTTTCTTTGTCATGACTGTATAGGATAATGGATGTGATAAGAAGTACTAATATATATCTTCTCCGCTACATTCTATAGTGGAGGAGATCCAAATCTATCATTGATGTAATACTGGTATTTTTGAAGTGACATTGACATTGAAATTGATATGCACTAATATACGTTACACCTTAACATAAAATGTTATATATAGAAATAATAGATATGAGGGGGCAACTCATTTTACTAAATGAGGTACCATGAGATAGACTAATGACGAGATAGACTAATGATGAGACTCATCTTACTAGTCAGATCAAAAAGTGTGAATCTCACTATCATATCTCTTGATAGCTCATTTTAAAAAAATGAGCCGCCACATCATAACCATCAATCTCATTATATATTTGCATATAAGTTGTCGCATTTTGTCGCATTAGTATATTCAAATTAACTAAAACTTTTGTTTCTTTGTAACATGACTCATATAGATGACAGTGATCTTACGAGTGGGTATCTAGACGCACCCATAGATTGGATACCCGGGATGAAGAATATACGCCTAAAAGACTTGCCAACATTCATCCGAACAACAAATCCTAAAGACATCATGTTCAACTATTGCAACTGTGAAGCCCGAAGAGCCACTCGAGCCTCTGCAATCATCCTAAACACGTTCGTCGACCTCGAAGGTCCAATTTTAGACTCAATGGCTAAAATCCTTCCTCCGATCTATACAATTGGACCACTATCTCTTCTCTCAAACCAATTACCTCCAAGTAATCCCCTCGAATCTTTAAGTTCAAGCTTGTGGAAGGAAGACAAAAGTTGCATAGAGTGGTTAGATGCGAAAAAGCCCAGGTCAGTGGTCTATGTCAATTTTGGTAGCATAACGGTGATGAGCAATGAACAACTCGTAGAATTTGCATGGGGGCTGGCTAATAGCAAGAGTGACTTCTTGTGGATAATTAGACCCGATCTTGTTAAAGGCGACAATGCAATTCTACCTGAGGAATTCGTTAAGGAGACTAGAGAGAGGGGTCTACTAGCAAGTTGGTGTGCACAAGAGAAGTGCTATTGCATCCGTCTGTTGGAGGATTCTTGACACATTCTGGATGGAATTCGACGCTGGAGAGCATTTGTGGTGGAGTACCAATGATATGTTGGCCATTCTTTGCAGAACAACAGACGAATTGTCGATATGTATGTACCAACTGGGGAATTGGAATGGAGATCAATAACGATGTGAAGAGGGAGGAAGTGGAAGAATTGGTAAGGGAGCTTATGGGAGGTGAGAAGGGGAAGGAAATGAAGAGGAGAGCATTGGAGTGGAAGGAGAGTGCAATTAGGACTACCAAACTCTATGGATCTTCCTTTGAGAACTTTGAGAAACTAGTCAAGGAGGTATTGCTTCATCGTCGTAAAGCATGAAAGGCTAGTTGGTATAGTATATATAAAACCCAATTTTACATCAAAATATTGCAATACTTGTCTTAATGTTTCTATATTATGTCAACCATCTATAGTAGATTTTTCTTTTTCTCTGCATAATCAAATATTAACACAATGAATTGTCCCATCCCCCTAAAACTGTTGGGTTAAATCCTCAGCGGTCTGATCAAGTGTACCAAAATAACACACTAAATAAAACCATAAAATAGAGAGACACAATCACAAACACAAGATTTACGTGGTTCGATCAAATTGATCTACGTCCATGGCAGGAGGGGTTTCACTAGATTTCTTTCACAGTACAATTCTTGTACATAAAATGAGAACACTCTTTATACCAAGCTCTCAAACACTCTTGTTCAATTTTGAACTCACTCGGGACCAGAGAGAAAACAAAAACAAACGTTCAAGGAGATGTTAAAATGATTAGGGGATCTTTTTTTTTTTGATCTCCTCTCTAACATTTGAAAGCGACGCACAATCAATCATCTCCCTATCACATTTTTTTCTTCAGTACAAAAATCAAAGATGCTGCAACTTTTGACAATTTCATAAAAAGGGCCCGCAAAATTTGAGAGAAGTGATATGCAATTTCGGTGAATGAAAGGTGGGTCCCAAATTCAAGACAAATGCAACAATCTCCACCTTAGATTGAATTCTCAAACATCAAGAACCAGTGAACTCCACCCTTCTTGCAAACAATGCCCCAAACGGGGTCATTTAACAAGTGCGAATGCCTCCCAAGTCCAAACAGTGCTTGAACTTGAAGGCCGGGACCGGTTTGGTCAACATGTCAGCTGGATTGTCTGCAGTACCAATCTTCTTCATCGTGATGCTTCTTTCAGCAGTTGCCTCACGAATAAAATGATATCTGACATCGATATGTTTTGTCCTCTCGTGGTGTGCTGAATTTTTACTTAGATATATTGCGCTCTGATTGTCGCAAAATACAACTAAACTAGCCTCCTGCTGAAGCCCAAGCGCACCAATGCGGTTTCTTAACCAAATGGCCTCCTTTACTATTTCTGCTGCTGCCATGTACTCTGCCTCCGTAGTAGACAAAGCCACTGTCGACTGTAGAGTCGATCTCCAACTAATAGCTGAACCAGAAAGAGTAAAAAGATAACCAGTCAAAGATCTCCTTTTATCGAGATCACCTGCATAGTCAGAATCCACAAAACCTACAACTGAGGTTCCCGAAGTACTGCTGTCAAAAACCAAACCCAAATCTGAGGTACCCCTGATATATCGAAGGATCCACTTCGCTGCCTCCAAATGTGCCTTCCCTAACTGAGCCATATATTTGCTGACTACACTGACTGTCTGGACGAGTACAAATCATAGCATACATAATACTACCCACTGTACTAGAATATGGAACTCGGGACATCTCCTTCTTCTCGGTCTCACTCCTAGGTGAATCTGAAGCTGAGAGCCTAAAGTGAGGAGCCAAAGGAGTCGTAACGGGCTTGGCCTTCTTCATTCCAAAGCGCTCAAGCACCTTTTCAATAGAACTCTTCTCATGAGAGATATAATGTTCGGCTTTTCGTCCCTCTAATCTCCATTCCTAAGATCTTCTTTGCTGCACCAAGATCTTTCATCTCAAACTCGTCACTGAGTTGTTTCTTCAAAACGAGAATGTGCGACATGTTCTTAGCAGCAATAAGCATGTCATCGACATATAATATAAGATAAATAAAAGAATCATCTCCTAGATGCATGTAGTACACACAACTATCATAAGTACTTCTTGAATACCCGTGATTAAGCATAAAATTATCAAACCTCTTGTACCACTGTCTGGGAGACTGCTTCAGGCCATACAAAGATTTTTTTAATCTGCAAACATGATCTTCTTTACCTTCTATGAAGTATCCCTCTGGCTGAGACATGTAGATAGTCTCCTCAAGCTCACCATGTAAAAATACAGTCTTCACATCGAGCTGTTCAAGCTCCAGAGCAAATAGAGCAGCCATGGCAAGCAATACACGGATGGAGGTATGCTTCACAACTGGAGAAAATACTTCATCATAGTCAATTCCCTCCTTTTGCCTATAACCCTTTGCCACCAACCGAGCTTTGAATCTAGCATCTTCAACCCCTAGGATACCTTCTTTCTTCAGGAAAATCCACTTGCATCCAATTGCCCTTTTACCCTTAGGTAATTGCACTAAATCCCAAGTCTGATTCTTGTAAAGTGACTCGAGTTCTTCTATCATAGCCGTGGCCCAATGAGTAGATTCACTGCATGAGACAGCTTCAGTAAAGTTTGATGGCTCTTGAATACCCATCTCTTCAGCTGTCATGAGAGCATATGCCACTAACTCAGCATGTGCATATCTTTGAGGAGGTCTAATCTGTCTCCTCTCTCTGCCAGTGGCTATGGAATAAGGTTCTTCAGTCTCAGCATCATCATCATCTGAGCCTGAATCATGTTGCTCTTCTACAACTGTAGGAGCAATTCTTGTAAATGACTTTTGAGAAGTATCTTCCTCCAGCTCCACCTGAAGCTCCACCTTATCCATAGACTTCTCTACATTTTCTGTAGACTCAACAGAAATCTTTCCATGATCAAGCATATATTTTTCATTAAAAGTAACATCTCTACTAATAATGAATTTAGAAGAATCAGGTTCAAGACTCCACTAGCGATAGCTTTTGACGCCATCAGCATAACCAATAAATATGCATTTCTTAGCTCTAGGCTCAAGCTTACCATCTCTAACATGATAGTAAGCAGGACATCCAAATACCTTTAAATTTGAATAATCACTGGGTTTACCTGACCATACCTCATTTGGAGTCTTGTGCTCAATGGCGGTAGAAGGAGACCGGTTCACCAAGTAACAAGCTGTGTTAACAGCTTCAGCCCAGAAGTCTTTATCCAACCCAGAGTTTGAGAGCATACACCTAGCTCTTTCCATCAATATTCTATTCATTCATTCTGCCACCCCATTTTGCTAAGGAGTGTACCTAACCGTGCGATGTCGTACGATCCCAGAATTTGAGCAGAACTGGTTGAACTCACCACTACAAAACTCTAGGCCATTATCTATTCAGAGACGTTTAATCTTCTTCCCAGTTTAATTTTCAACAAGAACTTTCCACTTCTTGAAAGTTTCGGACACCTCGCTTTTGTTCCTAAGAAAATAAACCCAAACTTTCTTGAAAAAATCATCAATAAACGTCAGAAAATAAAGAGCACCACCTTTGGATGGAACCTGAGCCGGTCCCCACAAATCTGAATGGATGTAGTCGAGAGTGCCCTTCGTCGTATGTGAGCCAGTTGAGAAGCTGACTCGAGTTTGCTTTCCAAACACACAGTGCTCACAGAAATCAAGTGATGATGTATGATCACAACAGAGTAGGCCACGTTTACTCAAAATAGTCATCCCCTTCTCACTCATGTGGCCTAAACGCATATGCCACAACTGAGTAGTGTCCCTATCGAGATCGAGGACACACCGCAGCCTGCCACCGCATCTGTCTTGGAGAACATAAAGACTGCTCACCTTGCTACCTTTCATCACAACCAATGAACCCTTAGTAACTCTAAGAGCTCCACCTCCACCGTAAGAACACAATAGAATCTAAAGAACTCAAAGAAATCAGATTTTCTTTAAGTCCCGATGTGTCTCACATCGACAAAGTTCTCACTATCCCATCATGACACCGATGCTAACCGTACTCAATACCAACTGTCTTGCAACGCATTGTTACCCATCAAAACCGATCCACCGGTTATAGGTTTGTCAAGAGTGAACCAATTTTTATTTGGACACATATGATAAGACGACTCAGTATCCAAAATCCATTCTCTATCGAACGCCATCCAAGGGACATCTTGCAAGAACCGCTCTCAAGAACAACCGCAGACGCCTTTACCGTATTAGCTGACCGAGGTTTCACCACGGTTGTCTTTCTTCTTCGACTGTAATGCCCTTTCTTGTGACAAGAGAAACACTCCACTGTTTCTTATTTTGGGCTGATCTCGACTTGAACGATTTGGATTGCCCTTTATCACCCTCTCTGGTCTTCGATCTACCTCTGGCTAGCAGACAATCAGCCTGCCTATCGGTACCTTTCCCATTCAACTTTGTTCTTAACTCAGCAGAATTCAAAGAGGCCTTCACATCCTCCAGACTTATGGATTCTCTTCCATACAACATAGAGTTAACAAAGTTTTCATAAGAGTCAGGCAAGGAACACAACACAATGAGAGCCTGGTCTTCATCATCAAGTTTAAGATCCAGGTTCTTCATATCCATGACTATTTTATTAAATTCATCAAGGTGTTCCTGAATGGGTGTACCTTCTTTCATCTTCAGTGTGTATAGCCGCTGCTTCAAGTACAATCTCGTTGTAAGAGATTTATTCAAATAGAGACTTTCGAGCTTTGACCACAACCTCGCTGTCGTTTCCTCATCGGCAACTTCACGACGCACATTGTCGGATAATGACAATTGCAAGGCGCTGTGAGCCTTTTCGTCCATCTCTTCTATCTCGGCAGTAGTCATATCTTCTGGGTATTTCCCATCGATAGCTTTAAACGTGCCTTCACGTCACAACAAAGCCTTCATCTTTATCCTCCATAGGCCGAAATTGTTCTGTCCATCGAATATTGACACCGAGAACTTCAAAGAAGCCATTATGGAAGATTGAAAGTCGCCCTAGAACCGAGATGCTCTGATACCAGTTTGTTGGGTTAAATCCTCAGCAGTCTGATCAAGTGTACCAAAATAACACACTAAATAAAACCAGAAAATAGAGAGACACAATCACAAACACAAGATTTACGTGGTTCGATCAAATTGATCTACGTCCAAGGCAGGAGGGGTTTCACTAGATTTTTTTTACAGTACAATTCTTGTACATAAAATGAGAACACTCTTTATACCAAGCTCTCAAACACTCTTGTTCAATTTTGAACTCACTCGGGACCAGAGATAAAACAAAAACAAACGTTCAAGGAGATGTTAAAATGATTAGGGGATCTTTTTTTTTGATATCCTCTCTAACATTTGAAAGCGACGCACAAGCAATCATCTCCCTATCACATTTTTTTCTTCAGCACAAAAATCAAAGATGCTGCAATTTTGACAATTTCATAAAAGGGGCCCGCAAAATTTGAGAGAAGTGATATGCAATTTCGGTGAATGAAAGGTGGGTCCCAAATTCAAGACAAATGCAACAAAAACCGTCTATTTTGTCACTGCAATGCTAAAAAAAATAACATCATAATTAAATATTTACTCACCATATTCAATAAAGCTGATAATTTGTTGACATTAGAGGTATTTTGTTTAAAGCGGTTGATGATTATAGGGTCATTTTGCAAATATTGAGATTTGCAGGATATCCTGTAAATATACATGATTTAAATATATATATACACACACACAAAAACCCAATATGACTTTTTTTTCTAAAATTAATTTGAATTCTCTCCATTTTCTATTATTTGACAATAAGTAGACTATTCTTCAGAGCACAGCATCTTCGTTCCATTATAACCAGGACATACTCCTATGAATTGCACTCCTCTCTGTGCTCATTTTAGATAAATTATAATTGTCTTAATAAAATAAAAAAAAGCTATTGTGGTAAAATAATGAATTCTTCGTTGTCTAACTTCGGTGGAGAATATCCAGATGTTTGTAGGAGAATGAGTTTGGCTAGGTGTTACCGTCCAATTGATATTCCGACAAGATTCATTCTAGATGGTTAGAAGAAGAAACCTTCTTTCAGCGACATCCTTGAATAAGGACCCAACCAAGTGGGATCGCACGTGCGCAGCAGGTGCCACATCGAAATAGGTCATGGCCTTCACTTCTTGATCAGAAGGTAAGAATAGAACCGGTGCTAAAGAGGAGGATTACGAAAACTACGAGAAGAGGTGGTGGAGGGGCAACAACAATGGTGGCAGCGGTGACTAGACAAAAAGCTAGGACTTTGAGAGAGGGTCCGCATCGTTGTTCATCAACTTAGGAAACGGTCAATTTAGTCAATTGACCTCATTGAACTTTAGCACGCAAAATCTCCATAAATTTAATACTATTCTAAAAGTGTGGAGGCTGTTAAAACTTTTTTCCTAAAATACCGTCCAATTTTCATTCAAAATACGAAAAGTGTCTTATTAAACTTATGTATTTTTATGGTATCCACATAATTTTAGTTCTTATGACATAATGAGACCATCATAAGATACATATACATATATGTTACAACTGCTTAAGTGTCCTCATCCAAATTTATAACAAAACCCTCCTCTTAATTATTCATCCATTTTTGATGTATATAATCACAGTCACTAATCTCGGTGTGAGTTTAGCTTTTAAGAGAGCGGAGTCCGCCTTCTCTTCTAATGTCCGGTGATCTTTGCTCGGTCGGGGTTCACCTCTGACAAGAGAACACACATGGAAGAGGCGGAGTTGGGATCTCCGTGGTTCCTCCGTGGTCAAGTTAGTATGGATGATTGAAAAATAGGGAGAGGAAATTCACTCAGAGAAAATCACTTACTTGGTTTGCTGTTCATATTGCTACTTATACCTAGGGTTGTGGGGGTATTTTCATCTCTCCATTGGCTGAGAAATCACTGATGAGTCAGCCCTTTCTTCCACATGTGGGCCAGTGATTGGCTGAGCACCTCTTTGTCTGCTACGGTGGCTGGCCTTTTACAGGTGTCAAGTTGTGGGTAATTTGAGGGTTAGTGTGGTCTATACTCCATTAATGGGATGGGATTGGCGGTGCCTGTAGCTACATGGGTCCGAGGTGCCTTAAATACCGTGAGAGATGGAGGAGTTAAGGGGCTGTTAGTGCATTTAATGCGATGTTGATGGGTTCGAATACCGTATAATCGTCGTTCGAGTGGAGGGAACCACATAGGATGAGAGAGGGGGCTGGGGCCGGGTTCTTGACTCGCCTGCGGCTCTGAGGCGTCCATTAGAGTGTCGGTTGAAGGGGCGACTAGTACCACCCAGCGTCGTCGGAAGGGCGGATGGCTAAAAAGGGGGCTAGGTTTGCCGCGCATATGCGAAGGCGGACAAGCTGGTTGGAAGGGGTTATGATAGATAATAGGTTGGGAGGACGACTAGTACCGCCTTTCGCGTCGTCCGAGGGGACTAGCGATTAGAAGGCGATGGCTAGTCGTCCCCCATGTCGTTCGGGGGGATAGGTGACTTGGAAGGGTAGCTCCGAGACAGTCAATTGGTTGGGTGGACGACTGGTACTGCCTTTCGCGTCGTCCGCGGGAGAGAGTTATTGATGGACCGACCCCCACCGTCTTTTGCGTCCGCTAGGGCGATAGTCGTTTAACGGACCGTGGTGAGGACGGTAAGTGTAAGCCGCCCCGTGGGTCGGGCGTGGAGGTTCATGTCGCTCCAAGTTGATGAGCAGAAATATTTATCCCTGTTAACGCTTGATTTTCCTCTTTAATCACTAATTAGTGGTTATGACCATAACAGTTGGCCCCTTTCGCTTGGAGTCGGTTGGAGACGAGTCCAAGTGAAATAAGTAGCATGGCTCTGGTCGGGTGGAAGGGAGCTCGGGAAGAGGCTCGAACGTTCTGTTGATGGAATTGATGGAATGTGGCTGATGTCAGCGAGCAGTTTTTGGCCACTGGCATTTCGCCTTCTGGGCTCGATGGTGGGCCCCTCTTGGAGCAGATGGGAGGGATTTTTCATCTTCCAAGGCGGTGCCTCGGGAGCGGAGCTTCAATCTCCTCCGTTGATCGCGAATGGGCGTGGTGTCAGTTGGCCCCCTGTATAAATACGGAGCGGTGAGGGGAAAGGAAGCTTTTACTTTCTTCTTCAACTACAAACTCAGGCGATCCTCCGGCGAGCGATACAGATCTAGCATGGATTCTGATCGGCGAGAGCAACTTGATGAGTTCCACTCGAAGGTGACCCAGGCGCAGATGAAGTCTTTGCGCTCAAAGTTTGACATACCGAAGGGTTACAAGTTGGAGGCCCCGGCGAAATCATCTCTGGTGTACAGCCATGGTGACAAAAGGGCTCCTCTGTACCTCAAGCACTTGGAGTGCGGTCTCCGGCTGCCGCTGCATCCCTTTCTTCGAAAGGTGTTTGATGAGTTGGGCGTGTCCCCGATGCAAATGACGCCTAACTCGATAGCCATATTGGTCGGCTTCACCGTCATCTGCCGCTGGCTTTCGATTCGGCCAAAGATGAGTGTGCTGAGCCACTTGGTCGGCATAACCGTCCAGAAGACGCCTCATTATTATCTTTAGATGTCGGGGGAATTCAAGGTCGTCCTCAATCTGTCCAAGTCGATCAAAGGATGGAAAGATAGATTCGTCTGGGTTACGGGGGACGACTCGAACTTGGGGTGTGCATCTTGGCCAGAGATCAGAAGAGAGACCCTGGAGCCAAAGCCCCTGTCGGCTGAGAACTATCGAGAACTGAAGCAGATCCTCCAGTACACGGGGCCGCGTACGATGGGAGTTTCGCTCGACAAGTCGGTCTTGTGGTTTCACGGAATTTCCTCAACCCCTCCTGGCCCTTCCGATGAGTCGAGGGCTCATAACGTAACTTTTTGGGGAATAACTGGGAGAATGCCGAGGGCTGAGTCGGCTTCAGACGAAGGATCCATTGAAGAACCCGAAGAGGGGTTGGCCCGACCGGCTAAACGGCAGTGACGTGAGTCGCCCCTAGAGGGGGTTCAGTCTCGGCAGGGAGGAAACGAGGCGACCGCTGTTGGGACGACCGCTGCGGGGTGTGAGAAGATGACCGAGGGTGTCGTTGTTCGCGGGGAAAGTTGGTTTGTTATTCATTGTGGTTGAATTCGTTTACAGCTTCGTTGGCCTACAACAAAATTCAAAAGAAATGCCTTTTATTTTAAGGCGTACAATGAAAACGAAAATTACAACTTTTTCCTGAACAAACGCTCGGATCTCTATTATACGGGATCCTCGCTTGTGTGGGTTCTTCGCCTGTGCCGGGGACTTTTTATTCGTCCGTGGACCACCGCGCAATTCTGATCCAGGTGGAAACCCGGGTTCTGGAACTACAGACGTGAAGGGGTTCGTTTCCGCGAAGAAGCGAAGCGCTGAGGATCACACTCCGCGAAGGAGAGGATCGCCGGGATCACACTCACGAAGGAGAGGATCGCGGGCGGGTGAGATCTACTAGGAGAAATCCGCGGCTGACGTCATGGCAGGCCGGTTTGCTTACCTCGCGATTGTCGACGGAACTCGTGCTCGCCGGTGCTCGGAACTATGCGTTAACGGCTCATAGATCTCGCGAGGGTTCTCTCGGAAAATCCAAACTCCAGCTGAAGTCCAAGCTCTCCAAAAATCCCCCCCGAACTCCAAGAAGAACCCCCCCTTTTATAGGATATGGGGGTGCGCTGGCCACCAAGGTGGCTCGGCCATGGTGGCCGAGCCACCTCGGCCACTTGGCCGAGCCACCTCGGCCCAGTTGGCCGAGGTGCGCCGCTCTCGCGTTTTGCGTCGTTTTGTGTTGTTTTTCGTCGTTTTCGTCGACTTTCTCGGTCTTCCGGGCTTGGTCTTCCTCCGGTGATGTCGCCGTTGTGTTTGAGTCCGTATCCGATCAACTTTCAGAGCTCAAACGGCTCGTTTGCATTGACGGACTAAGTACGGTTGATTCCGCCTCGTCGGCGTTTGAGTTTAGTCAACTCGCCTCGTCGAGCTTCGTCGTCGGGTTTTTTCCACGACACGTCGTTTCGTCGGCTCGTACGCCTCGCCGACTCACTTCATGCGTTTGTCGACTCGCTTTATGCGTTTTACGGCGTAATCACGTCGTCGGGAGTTCTGGGTCGCGCTGTCGGACGGATCGTCGGTTGTCAACCCACCGTTTACGAGTCTTGTTCGGGTACTGATAAACAATTTTTTGGCGCCTCTGAGATACCCCTCCAAAGCGTCTCAGTCTCGATTCTTGATGAGTCTGGGATGCTTTGGACATGATGAGCCCTTCACTCTTTAGTTAACGTGATAGGACTTGTGAATGACCTTGGTGTTTGATCTCCCCATTCCCTTCAGTCTTTCCAGTGCTTTGTAGGATTGCTGAAGGTGTTACGGTACTGCATTTTTTGTCTGACCGTTGTCGAGATCTTGACCAGAAGTCGATAGATGAATTTCTTTTGAGATTGGCTCCAGTATTTAATTCCTCCAATCCTCTCAGGTTCTCCAGTGCTTTGTAGGATACCCAGGAGTGTTACGGTGCTACATTTATCGCTTGACCGTTGTCGGAATTTCGAACTGTAGCTAATTAAGTTCCCTTACTGTCGACTCGTGTTGGTGAATTGTCGTCCAATTGACCATCGAGATTCCTCCGTTGATCGGGGGAATCCTTGGCTGCGACGTGTTAATTGGCGCCAAACTATATGGATTTTAGCCTTCAATTGGCGAGTGCAACGCGTTGACCGGCGTGGATCCGGACCGTTGATCAGTGAATTCTTCGGCGACGACGCGTTGGTTGGCGTCATTACTGCATTACTCCTTGTTGGAGTATAATTATCCATAGTGGGAGGAATTTTTCGTAAGATTTATTCCCGTTCCAAACTATTGACCGATGGGCTTTCCGGCAGCGACGCACGAATCAGCATTGGGAGGAGTCCTTTCGAGGTAGAACGCGTTGTCTAGCGTCAATATAAGCCTCGTCAGAATTCATCAATTTATCTCTCTTTGAGGTTCCACAGTGGGAGGAAATTGAGGGTTATCGAGTTATCCTTAAGAATATGGTAATATTCTCCAGGAACTTCTCGTTAAGAATTAGGAAATAGTTTATACTCGTAATCCTGATTGGAGTAGCATTAGGCGACGCGTTGATTAGCGTCGATGCAATCCGCACGATCGAGTTATCCCTAAAAATATTTTTTATGGAAATATTCTTCCGGGAACTTCTCGACGAATTAGGAAACAGTTTATACTCGTGTTCCTGCTTGGAGTAGGATTAGGCGACATGGGAGAATATTTGGAAAATTAATTTTGCCCAGGCCATTGCTGATGATTTCGACCATTTAGAGGTTAAGCTCCAAAGTCTACCAGATTTTGAGGCAGCCGGGCTGGACTCGAAGTTCAAATGCAGCGAGACCAGGTGCATCATTTGGAGACTGCAGTCATTGAAGCTTCATCTTCCGTGGGACATTTTCGGTCTTGTGTCGCTGCTGGAGAAGCGAGGACAGTAGAGCTCTAACAGGAACTTCAAGCGGCGAGGGAGAGTCTGATCATCTTGAAGGCGGCGAAGGCCAACAAAGAAGAGACTCTTGCGGTCATGCCCGAGAAATTTGAACTCTCGAAGCAGAAGCTGGTTGACATCGAGAAGGAGACTGCGAAGGCCTTTAATAGCAGCGAGGAGTCCTTCAGGGCTGAGCTTCAAGTGGAACTTCAGCAAACTTTCACTGATAAAGTATAACAAATTCGTTCCCATAAATTTGATATTTAAGGATTTGTAATCTCATCCTTTTATTAATCAAATATGTCCTTTCTTTCTTCTCTTCTTTTTTTTTCTTCTTTATTATGATTCTTTTATTTAAATCGAAATAATTAACCATAATACTTATAGGATTTTGGCAAACCCTCGCCATCAGCGGGTTTGATTAGCCTTTACCAACTACCGTTTGAGTTGGGCTAGCGTGAAGATTATCCGGATCCGTTCGTGCGTGGCGTTGTGCTAAAAGAATGAAACTCTCTTAGACTTAATGCTACGATGTTGAATCGTGAGGCCGTACTCTTTACGGGCAAGAGACCACCCGACAGCGTGTTCAGCGTAGACTCATCCCTTCTTAGACTTGGGATAAAATACCCGAGAATCAAACTCACGGTGTCTTCTTCAATGGAAAAAGACTAAACCCGACAGCAGCGTGTGGCGTTGGCTTTATCCCTTCTTAGGCTTCGGGATAAAATACCCCAGAATCAAACTCTGGTGTCTTCTTCAATCGGAAAAAGACTAAACCGGCAACGCGTGTGAGGCGTTGGCTTTAGGGTTATTGGCCAACCCCCAGCCCTCAACGGGTTTGATGAGCCTTTACCAACTACCGTTTGAGTTGGGCTAGCATGTAGATTATCTAAATCCGTTCTACACACAACGTTGTGCTAAAAGAATGAAACTCTCTTAGACTTAATGCTACGATGTTGAATACGTAGGCTTCGTCTTTTTCACGGGAAGACTAACCCGGCGACGCGTGTTAGGCGTCGACCTATCCCTGCTTAGGATTCGGGATCAAATTCCCCAAGATGAACCTTGGTGCCTTCTTTTGACCGGAGAACGACTGAACCGGAATAAGATTGATTGAGGTGGGAAAGGAAGAATGTATTCTATTTCCCGAAGGTGGAGAGGAAGGAGGATCTTGTCTCCTATCTCCGGATAAGAGATGAACAAGAGAGGAAGGTTTTGTATCCTATCTCTTGCCAGTGGAGAGGAAGGAGGGTCTTGTCTCCTATATCCGGTTAAGGGATAAACAAGAGAGGAAGGTTTTGTATCCTATCTCTTGCCAGTGGAGAGGAAGGAGGATCTTGTCTCCTATCTCCGGGTAAGGGACGAATCCTGAAACAAGAGAGGAAGGTTTTGTATCCTATCTCTTGCCAGTGGAGAGGAAGGTTTTGTGTCCTATCTCCGAAAGCTCACCAATTCGAAATAAGAGAGGAAGGTTTTGTATCCTATCTCTTATTGATGGAGAGGAAGGAGGATCTAGTCTCCTATCTCCGGGTGTTGGAAAGGAAGGATTTTTGTCCTGTTTCTAGTGAAAGAGACTAAAAATGGGATCTCCATTTTGAGAATCTTGAAAGATGAAACTAAGAGTGGGATCTCCACTCCGAGAATCTAAGACAAGAGAGGAAGAATGTATTCTATCTCTTGCTTCTGGAGAGGAAGAATGTATTCTATCTCCAGGTGAAATGTGGGAAAGGAAGAATGTATTCCATTTCCCGATGAGAAACTAAGAGTGGGGTCTCCACTCTGAGAATCTTGGAAGGGTACGGATAACTTTCGCTTTTATAGGATTGCTAACCAGAATTTGAGAGTGGACCTCTCGTTTGTGGGAGGAATCGAGAGGAGATTTCTGTGGTTGGACCGGGGAGATTTTAGTGGGCCCACCGTCAATGAATTGTCGGTGAGAGAATTTTGGAGAAAACACAATAACTTAGGGTTATCCTCATGAAAATGAGTGAGATATTCTCTGAGGAACTTCTCATCAAAACGGGTTATCCTGAATGTACTAAGGATAATACTTTTTCAGAAACTTCCCGTTTATTGGCATTAATTGCCGGTCGCCATTCTGTGTGATAAGGCGATATGCACGTTTGAATAGGCTGTGTCTATTATAAGCAGTCCTTCCCATTGGGTTGAATTTACCTTTCTTCTTGGAGTTGAGAATTATCGGTCGTCTAGCGGTGAGGCGAGATCTCCCTCCTTAAAGGTTCTCTGTCGAACTTTC
Source organism: Asparagus setaceus (assembly GCA_012295165.1). Lineage (NCBI taxonomy): Eukaryota > Viridiplantae > Streptophyta > Magnoliopsida > Asparagales > Asparagaceae > Asparagus > Asparagus setaceus. The sequence goes on from CM022706.1 coordinate 20,854,024, forward strand.
TTGTTGAAAGCCCTCGACATTCTAGCTTGATAGAACTCAATGCATTGTTGAGCCTCGAGCTTCTCATCTAACATCTCAAGCTCTTGAGGCGTTTTGATGTTGTTCTTCGGTCGCCATCTCAGGTGCGGCGACGCCAAGTGACGAAACTGATTTCCAACGGAGAATTGCTTCACACGTAAACCGGGAGTCGGGAGTGGCTCGGTTGGCGTCGCCGGTTGTCGCGATATGCCGAGTGCTTCTCGAGTTTATCGTCCCGTCTCGCTTGTTATTCTTCACAAGCCGATAAAATCTTGATAATCGTCTGTTGAGCGCCTCGGCTAATCCATTTGCTCTTGGATTATAGAGTCGGAGACATCTTGTATCTTGAACTTTTCACAAAACGATGAAGGAATTGCGATAAATTGGGGACCGTTGTCATGCGATCCGTCTCGGGACACCGTGTCGGTAGATGACATGGTGTTTGATAAATTTAATGGCGATACTCGCCTTTACTTCTTTTAGCGGGATTGCTTGACCCACTTGGAGAAGTAGTCGGTGATCGCTAGAATAAACCGATCCCCTTAGCGTGAGGAAAAATAGGACCTACAACGTCCATTCTCCATGTCTCGAATGGCGGGATGTGGCGAAGGATGCAGCTTTCGGGGAGGTGATGCATATAATTGGCGTGAATTTGACAGCGTGGCATTTCGGCGTGCTCATTGCGTCATTAATCATTATGGGCCAAAAGTAGCCCATTCTCGATTCGATCGTAGAGCTTAGGACCCGGTAGTGCGCACCACATTCACCCTCGTGTGCTTCGAAGGACCTCTTACGCCTCCTTCTCGAAGGCATCGGAGTAAAGACCGTCATACCTCGACGATATAACATCCGGTCTCGTGGTCGAAAAGAATCTGGGAGCTCTTCGCCGGATTGACTCTCTCTCCCTTACGTCTTCCGGCAGAATACCGTGCAAGACGTAGTCGATGATAGGAAAGCGCCAATCTCGGGGCTCCAATTTGGTTTGGGTTGCATATACCTCTTTGGTAACTACCCCTTCGTTTTCTTGTACCTCATCATATATCGGTACAAAAAGCTGATGAGTCCTGACCGTAACTAATTGCTCGGTCTCGGAAGGTTGTGCTAACGACACAGCTAACGCCGCCAGTGCATCTGCGTGAGCGTTTTGGAGGCGTGGGATATATTCGATGAAGAACTCTTCGAACGAGTCTGCCATTTCGATTGCTACCTGATGATAAGGAATTAGATCTGGATTTCTGACTTCGTAGTCTCCGCGGATCTGCCTGACTATCAGTTGTGAATCGCCGTATGCTTCGAGATATTCGACCCCCAGCTCCTTGGCGAAGCTAAGTCCGATAAGTAACGCGTTGTATTCGGCTACGTTATTGGAACAAGGTTCGGTGAGTGAATAAGCACGGGGCATGACATGATTCCCCGGGGAAATCAAGACAACTCCGACTCCAGCGGAGATTTTAGAACATCCGGGGGTACTTGCCACATTAGTGGCCCGAGAAGCTCCGTCAAAATACAATCGCCATATTTGTTGGTGCGATGTAGTGTTGACTTCCTGAACTTCATCCGGAAGATCATCATATAGCTCAACTACGCCCGTTGTCGGGTTGGCAGCCAAGAGATCGCAAATCGCTTGTCCTTTGACCGACTTTTGTTGTTTGAAGTGCAAGTCATATTGGGACAAGAGCAAGGCCCATTTCGCCAAACGCCAACTCATTGAGGCCGGGTGGGTCATAAATATTCGGACGGATTCGTTAGAGATAACATAAATCGTCTGTCCAACTAAATAGTGCGCATTTTGAATCGCGAACACTAATGCAAGCGCGCTTCTCGACCATTGGGTATCGAGACTTCGGCCGACTAATGTTCGACTCGGGTAATACACGCTTGCGTTGACCGTATGCGTCGTCTGCGAGCAAAGCATAACGAGTGATCCGTTGCCTTGATGTAAATCGAAGCGGTTTTCCGACAGCGGTGCAACAAGAATAGGAGGTTTAGCGAGATACAACTTGATCTCTTGAGCGGCTTTCGGCGTGCGTCCCAATTAAGCGACCGCCCTTCTTGTTCAACTTAGAGAATGGTTGGCACTTCGGATAGGTTCGATATGAACCGTCGGATGTCATGTCGCCCTTGCAACCCGAGTTCTCTCGATTTCGGAGGTTGCAACTCTTGAATGCCTTCACTTTGTCGGGATCGGCGTGGATTCCTTTGTCGGTGGCGACAAAGCCGAGGAACTTGCCACCGACATCCCAAGGAAGGATTTGGCGGGGTTCATCTTTAGTTGATGAGTCATGAGCTCGAATACCGTTCTAAGATCTTTGATGTTATCTCCTTTGTCCGCGGCTTTTCACAACCAAGTCGTCGGCGTAGCATTCGACCGTTTTCGGAGATGATCGGAAAATCTCGATCATTGCTTCGGCGATATGTGGTATTTTGAGGCGAGCGGCATGACCGTGTAGCAATATATACCGATGGAAGTTACGGCTGTGTGCTTGGCATCATCGGGGTGCATCTTTATTTGATTGTAACGAAACCATCCATGAATGACATTCTTTCAAATCCGCACGTATTGTCGATTATGACATCGGTGATTGGAAGAGGAAAGTCGTCTTTCGGGCAAGTAGCGTTCAGGTCTCGTAGTGGACCACAGTCCTAATCGAACCATTCTTCTTCATGGCCAGGGACTATATTAGCCACCCAATCCGGATGTTGAATTTCCTTGATGAATCCGATTCTATGAGTTTCTTCACCGTCGGCGATTGCACAAGATTTGTGGGCGAAACCGTCTTCTGGTTGCTTGGCGGGTTTGACATCCACTTTGATGTTGGCGATGTGTCGCACATTAAGTCGAGTCTGGCATGTCCTCGTAGCTCCAGCGAATACATCGATATACTCCACGATTAGAGGCGATCAACTCTTCCTTCTCTTCCGAGGGAAGAGTATTGCTGATGTTTATGAGCTTAGGATGCTCCTCGTCACCCATATTAACCTGGACTACCTCGTCCTTAGTGGGGGGTTCTCTTTGTTCGAATCTATCCCCAAACTGCTCTCTGAGTTGATGGATCCATGGGTCTTCCCATGTTGGCATCTCTTCATCACTCAATAGTAACAGGATCGACCGTAGCCATATTTGACATCAAAGCCTTGAAAGCTTCTCCGAGGCTGGTGTCGGAATCCCAAGCCGAAGAATCAGACGAATGTCCGTCTCCCTCATTGGGTGGATTATTATCAATCAGCCATGAGCATTCATCTTCTGAGGAGGATTCGTATCCCAATCCCCTTCTAAATGCGTAGTAGTTATCCGGCTTCCCTCTTGGGACATATGCCGCTTTAGGAGGGACTCGAGGACCTCGCCCAAAACATAGACCTTCCCCTTGTGTCAAGTTGTACCCCCACTTCTTCATGATACCCAGTGTTTCTGGACTATATCTGAATGTGTGGAGGATAGGCCCGTTGTCATCTTCATCTTCTTCTAAGAAATGATTAGGCATTGGAACTGCATCTCCTTTTAGTAAACCAAGTCTTTTCACTACTTGATCTTAGTGGGATGGCGAGTGTTGTCCCAAAGGAGTCTTAGGCTGCTTTTGTGTAAAGCAAGATGGCCAGAGTTGGTAAGTGCAACTCACGGATCGTTGTATAAACTGTCATTACATCATTCAAAGACAAAGGGTACTCTAAATGCGTCATTTATTGATTCATCGGCGATTTGCCAATTACAATGTTCATCGGCGATTCTTCATCGTCAAGATTGATTACAAGGGGTACAATGTCATTTAAAACAAAACCACCACTATAATCAAGCGGCCCGGTGTCGGCTTCTTCACGCTGTCGTGCCTTGGTAGATGATTGATTTTGGACTCATTAGTAGAGGAGAGAATCGATGAAATAATTCTCCATCCCTTAAGCGGTTTGTTTGTCGCGACCACCGTCTTGACCTCATTATTAGTGTCTACATATTTGAGACGATGATGAGTAGATGGGACTATAGCGTTACCGTGGATCCAAGGTCGACCCAACAATAAGTTATAGGAAGTCTGCGTCAATCACATAGCGGTGACTTGAACTTTAAATCCCCATTTGGCACTTTATCCGGATTTTACCAGCGGTAGAGACCGGCTGGTGTTAAATCCGTAGATCACCGTGCTGTTGATGCCGACTTCTGGCGAGGATTCAAGGTGATACATGGTAGCGGGGGCATGATGCTCCGGCGGAACCGGATCGACTTGGATCGGTTAACTTCACTAGAGCCAATATACGGTGAAGTATAGCGGCCTATCGTGCTTGGAATCCCTCGTCGCATATCCTCTTTTGTAAAAGTAATGCGGGGAAAGTGTTTAGCCGCAAGGTTACCTTTGTTGGGCCGACTCTTACGGACTCGGCAATGCGGGTGAGAAAAACTTACGAGTCGGCTAGAGCCTCTTGTAAGGCTTCGGGATCTCCTTCGACAATCGAACCTTCGTAGAGAGTTATTCTAGCGGGATGTTTGCCAATTGGGCCATGACATCAAAGCGGTATGGAGAGCTCGGCGTTCGGTCTATCCCTCTGTCGGGCGATTGAATCGGGGCTGCCGGAGTTGAGCTTCATGGACCTGAGGTTGCTTCTCCTTTGCTTGGTTGCTTTTTCTTCGGCAATGCATGCGTTGTCCTTTCTGCACAGTGAGAGGAGTCGTGGCCACCCGATTCGACAAGCGTCTTGGCGTTTGGATTTGGAGTCTCGGATACTTGTAGGTGTATTACGTGTCCACTCCTTGTGGCAAAGACTTCATGCTCTTCTTGAGCGGAAAGTCGCCACTTCTTCATCGTCCTTCTCGGAATTCTTTGAAGTGGCATGGCATAGTTTGCCTTTTCCTTGGACTTCTTTTGGCGAGGATGTAGTCCACGATGCGTCTTCCGGCAAGTCGGGGTGGACCCAAAGGATTTCTCCATTTCTTTGTGGGTGTGCGGCAGGCCCCTTCTCCGTTGCGGTGAGGATCTTCATTCACCATCTTCATTCCTACCTTCACAAGCTGGCGTCGGTTGAAACCAATCCAAAGAAGCGATCCGAAGCTTATAGAGGCGCATTTGCTCCCACCTTCTTTTCTTTAGGGTTTTGGAGTAATGACTCCAACATCGATCAAGGCTTGAATCTTGTCCTTGAGATGAGTAGCGAACTTTGTAGGATGATGTACATGCAATGGTAGCCTGATACTTAGGATCTGTAACCTTGTTTGCCTCCTCTTGGTTCACAATTGGAGATGGCGGATCTTATTATTCTCCATAAGGTATTTGAAGATGCGGAACTTCCGTCTTTGAGCGAGTAAGTCTTGAGAAACCTCGAGCGGAAGGTTTCTGATTTTGAGTTTGTTGGCCATTGAGGCTGCGATTCTTTGTGGTGCGTTGTTGCGGCTATTTTTGTGGTTGCGATTCGAGCGTTTGATTAAGCGTCTGAGACTTTCTTTGGCGCTTTACCTGCCGCGGGGACAAAGTTACGCTTGTGAGCATTCACCATAGGCTGACCTCTCGCTTTCTTCCTTTTGAGTCGCTCGGCTTGCTCTCCGTATCTTTAAATCTTTCGGGTCTCGGACGGTGCAGTTCCCATTGCTTCCAACACGTCCAATGACAGGTTGTTGTGACAAGTTTGGAGAATGAACTTCTCCGTTATCGGGTCTCGGCAATTCATTGCCTTATTTCTGAACCTCTTGACGAAGTTATCCACTGTTTCCCCGTCTTTCTGTTTCTCGTCTAACAAAGACCCGATGGATACCTCGGTGTCATCGTCGTCGAAATTGGTGAAACATGGTCTCCATATCATCGGCTAATGCGCTCCTGGTTTGAGGCGGTACCCGATAAAGGACTCCCGCGAAGGGTGCCAATGAATAGCCAGAACCATCAAGGGCTCGTTGCGAGAGATAACTCCTAGATGAGACTTGAAGTAGATCAAGAGTCTTTGAGTGGGTGATCCCTTTCCGTCAAATGGCGTAAAGTTGATGGTGAATTTTGTGGGATCACGAGTTGATTCCCATTCCCTCGGGTAAGGACATGGTATACGTCTTCTTTACCTCTTGGTGAGGAAATCAAAGTATTGATTTTGCTCTCGAGATCTTTATTTTCTCATTCTCCCTATGTCTCCGTTCGTAAACTTGGGGAGGAATGACGGTGTTATCGCTAGCGCTTTGCCGAGCAGACGCTCATCACGCCGCCTCCTTCTCCGTCCGTGTCGCTATCCTAAGTTGACATTATTGCGACGACTTGACTCGCCTTTGGCGGTTCATTATCGCTGGATCTCCTGGTCATGCATTGCTCTCATCCGGCCGCATGGCCGCTCCATTTCGCTTAAGGTTGTCCCTTTGCTTGGTTAGGGCCTCTTCAATCTCGGGACACTTGTTCCGCTACGATCATGAACGCCACGAGGTTGTCCTATTGAAATTGTATTATCGAAGCCATCATGAGCCCAGATCCGACACTTCATCATCCGAGGGTAATCCCTTCGGATCTTGGCGATAATTGTCGCCTAACGTTCCGACCGCAATCGAAGTCATTCGCTGCATGCCCCGAACGACACGGACGACGCCCTCGCTGGTCATATTGATGGTAACACTCGGCAATTCATCGCCTCTTCTTATGGAAGCGCCTTGACTTGGGTTCGCATTCTCGTGCCGAGCCTATCAAAGACCGACGCCTTTTCCGAGTCGCTTTAGCGCAGCTTGCACTCCGATAACACCGCTTTGATCAGTTTCGAGCACAAGCAAGGCATGTTTGGTTCTCGTGTTCCTCTTTCGATTTACTGCCCCCAGACGATAGTACAACTTCGTCGGCATGAATACGGAGCAACCTATCGTGTGTTGGCGACTTCGGGTATAACGTTGTCATCGTCGGATGAGGCGTCTCCTTCGAGAAAATCGCCTTTCATAAGTCACTTTCGCGCGGCGCATGCCTTAGCGAGTGTGAATCTTCGGCGGGCTCGGACTTGATTTGAAGCCCGTTCGCGAGCAACTGCGGGATTCTTCTTGTCTTTGTGGAGTACGACCCACATGTCGGGAGTGACCGCGATTCCTTTAAGCGGACCAGGCGATCCTTGACGGTAAGCTGGAGGCGTGGCGAAGTTAGCCGTAGGAAGTTTGGAGTCACGGAACAGGAGGTAACCGGCGTCAATACCACTTTGTTGAGGTGCTCACAATTTACGATTTTAGCGGGGCGAGGAAGTTAGCTGCTTGCGGGCTGAGGCTTGGATCTTTGGGTTCATCGGAGTTGAAGCCGGCGGACTTGGGCTTCAAACTAGCCCGATTTGTTGGCGACTTCTTGGCGCCTCCTTCTTCAACTTCGCGGGCTTGTTGCACCAAAGCCGTGCTAGCGCTTGAAAGGCGCGCTCGGATCGCTCTGAAGCGTAGAAACGATTCCGTTTGACTTGGACCCATTCATTTGTCGCCGGCTGTAGGAATCGGCTCACGATCTCGAACCGGTTTACGAGTCAACTTAGATCTTAGATCCGCCTCATAGCGGACCCCATCCATTGATTCTTTTGCACAGGCTAATTGTTTCGTCGGTGGCGTCGCCTCGGCGGGCTCTCTTGGAGAGTCCGCGGCGCCATTGGCGAATCGACCCCACAAAGATAGGGGTTACGAAGATTTGGCGTTGTTAGGGCGGGGAACCACCGTTGTCTGCGATCGGCGGCGGTGGTGGTGGATTTTCGCCTCCGCATTTGAGGCCGATTGGGTCTTCCTTGCGGCGGAGACCATCTTGGACTTGCGGGGCGGATGCGGGCGAGGAAGAGGTACTCCTCGTACTTCTTTTGGTCGAACTTCGAACTTCGACCTCTTCTATCAGGGATCACGGATCAGCGGTTGCGACTACGGCGGCTTCTTTGTTGAAGCCGTTGGCTCTTGTGGTCGCCGGCTTGTTGCGGGGAAAGTTGGTTTGTTATTCATTGTGGTTGAATTCATTTCACGGCCGTTGGCCTACAACAAAATTCAAAAGAAATGCCTTTTATTTTAAAGTACAATGAAAGCGAAAATTATAACTTTTCTGAACAAGCGCTTCGGATCTCTATTATCGGGATCCCGCTTGTGTGGGTTCTTCGCTGTCGGGGACTTTTATTCGTCCGTGGACCACGGCGCAATTCGATCCGGTGGAAACGGGTTACGGAACTTCTGAGGCGTGAAGGGGCTCGTTCCGCGAAGGAAGCGAAGCGCTGAGGATCACACTCCGCGAAGGAGAGGATGCCCGGGCGGGTGAGATCTACTAGGAGAAATCTGTGCCCGATGCGTAGGCGGTTGCTTACCTCGCGATTGTCAGCGGAACTTCGTGCTTTCGCCGGTGCTTTCGGAACTATCGTCAGCGGCTCGTAGATCTCGCGAGGTTCTCTCGAAAAATCAAACTCGGCTGAAGTCCAAGCTCTCCAAAATCCCCGAACTCCAGAAGAACCCCTTTATAGGATATGGGGAAGTCGCCGACCACCAAAGTGGCTCGGTCACTTAGTAGAGCCACCTCGGCAAGTGGTCGAGGTGGCACCGGCCGCGAATGGCAATCGACCACTGGCAGAAGTCACCTCCGACGGTTGGCGGGTGGCTCGAACAAAGTGTACAAACCACTTGGTAGGGGTGCCCGACCCGTTGGTAGTGCTCCTTCTCTCGCCGTTTTCGCGTCGTTTTGTGTTGTTTTCCGTCGTTTTAAATCGACTTTCTCGGTCTTAGGGCTTGGTCTTCCTCGGTGATGTCGCCGTTGTGTTTGAGTCCATTATCCGATCAACTTTCGAGCTCAAATGGCTCGTTTGCATTGGCGGACTAAGTGCGGTTGATTAGCCTACGTCGGCGTTTGAGTTTAGTCAACTTCGCCTTGTCGAGCCGTCGTCGGGTTTTCCATGACCGTCATTTACCGTCGGCAAATGCGCCTCGCCGACTCACTTCATCGTTCGTCGACTCACTTTATGCGTTTTGCGGCGTAATCGCGTTGTCGGGGAGTTAAAGTCCGGACGGATCGTCGGTTGTCAACCCGTTTGAGAGTCTTGTTCGAGAATAATTGATAATTTTACACCACCTGATCGTCCGGCGGTGGGTCCGACTATCGAAGGACACAGGAAAAGAAACCGACCATGGTCCTCGGAGCTAAGCGGGTGGGGAAGCGAAGAACAGATGGAAGAAGAGTTATTAGGTCGAGCGGGAGACGGCCGACTATCACCAGAAGCGAGGTTGACCGTAAGCCAGCGGTGTCGTTCTGAAGCAGCGTCGGGGAGAACACCATGTAAGTCGACACGAGGAGGAATCTTGGCGGGGGTATGGAATTAGGCCACGAGGGTATCATCATCGGCAAGGGAAGGAGCAGTAGGTGGTGGGAGCGAGCTTTGTCAGCGGGGATGGCCTTCTCCCTGTGCAGTAGAGGTGATGGTGGAATAAAGTATGCGGCTTGATGATGGGGGCGTTCTCTCAGAAGCGGCCATTATGAAGGGGCGATCGCGGAACATCGTCTGGTGGCCGGGGTATATGGGCGTCAGCTCATTGGTGTTAAGGTCGAGCTTTTATAAGGGAAGCTGATGAAACAATTCAATTTGCCCAGGGACGGGAGGTTTTGAAGATGATTCGATATGCGGCTGCATGTGATCTGTGGAGTTACTTGACTAGGGGTTGCTTGGTGGAGCAAGAGTTATCTGATCCGGTGGCTCAAGGCCATCAAGCCTACGAAGGCTTGAAAAAGCATATATCTCACAGGACGGCGTAGCGAAAGAGCTTGACCAAGTAATTAAGGAGCTCTCGGTTAAACAGGCAGCTGATGATTGCAGAGTGAAATGAAGGTTAGGAGCAAGCTATCAGCGGAGCTCAAGGCCTGGTGCAAGAATGTTGGTGAGATTGGAGACTCGACAGCGCCTTGTGAATAGTGGAGCGATTCGAGTGAATCAGCGAAGTCTAGGGGCCTTTGACTTGGCAATGGTGCGGTCGCGCACTCGAGCAGTCGGCGCAACATGCAAAACTTCGGTTAGCACGAGTCGGGCGCCAATCAACGACTGAAGAATGTGCTCAACAGGACTCTTTGAAAAGCGGAAGGATAAAGTATCGGCGTCAGCGACCATCGGTCGTCGTAATGGAGAAGCCGAGTCATCATCGAAGAACGATGTAGCGTGACGTTAAGGAAGGTCGAGTCGCGGCGGCTGCAAAGCGGTGCGCGACTTCATGGTCAACAACTTCTACAGTATCGAGTGTCACACAGTCGGCTTCAATACCCTCAAGCATTCAGCGGCGGGATAGGTCTTCTCGAGATTTGAAGCGGCCCGTATGATCTAGGTGATGGCGGGGCGAGGAGGAAGAGGGGAAGAGTCATCAAGTGATGGTTCCACGAGTGAGTCATTTCGGGTCATTAGCTTAGGTCTTGAGCTTTTCGTATCATGTAATTGTTGATGTGTACATTTTGTACTTGTTACCAAGCGAATGAATACAATAAAAGTTCTTTTGCTCTTATAGCTATATCTTATGTCAGGTTTGATGGTTAAAATAATTTAGTGAGTTGAGTTAATTCGATGTCGCTGACTTGATCGTGGCTCACTACCGGGATGGTCGGGATGACCTCCCATAGGATGGTCGACTAAAATGACTTTATTAGCTCGAAGCCTGCTTTCTAGGTTACTTGGGTTCTTAATCGTTAGCTCGCTGGTCGGCCACGAAGTCGATCGAGCCCCGCATTAATAGGTGGGTTTAGTTTCTAGCGCTAAAACGAGAGCTTCATCAGAAGATAGGACTTGATGTCACGTATTTAGCCTTCAGAGGCGCCTCAATTTCGAGCTTAAGATACGCTGGTCATAGCATGTGGACCTTTCAATTTTATAAGGCGTTCAGATTCGAGTCAATCCAACCGCTAGCTTTCAAAATTGAAACGCCATCCGAGAACAAACCACGTGCCCTAGACTATATATACTCTTGCCCTATTTGGGGATTTCTTTACGCCAAAGACTCGCTCCTCTTTTCCGAGATTTTCCAAGCTTTCAGCCATGGCCGCTTCCACCGTCCTTATTGATAGATCGCCAAGCTCAAGTCTTGGCAATCGAAGATGAAGGAGGAGGATCCGAAGGTCTCCATGAGAAAATATCTCCCTGAATTTACAGCTTCTTTGACGGAGAAGGACAGCGCACATCGCATCACAGCCGCCAGATAAGTTGCCACCGTGATATGGCGATGTGGATAATGGTTGCGCCCCGCTCGACGCTCGTGAAGAAACCGACGAAGCATCGGGTGTCCCCGATGCAGCCGACACTCAATGCCATTATACGATAATGGCATTTTTAGTGATCCGCCATCGAGTGAAGGTGACGACCCCGCAGCTCATCAACAACTCTCGCCAAGTGAGGTCGACGAAGAAAGACTTCACTTCTTTTTGGGTATGTGGGCGGTCGGTTTGTTGAGATTCCATATTCGAACAAGGACTAGAAGAATAAGTTCGCCCGGGTTCAGCACGACCATCCCCGGCTTGCCGCTCATAGCCTGAGATCAACAAGGACGCCTTAAAATCTTCCTCTCAACGGACGAGAGGCACTCCAGAGAAATTCGACAAGATTCGGATCTCGGTGTCATAACCTATTTGACAATACTACCGAGGATGCCTGGGCGCTGCTCATCTCTACGCTGTGGGTCGATAAGGAGAAGGAGGAGGAGTTGCTTGAGGTGACTTCTTAGCGGGCCGAGGATCCCAAAAGTGGGGGTCCGAACCCGACAAAAGTTACAGAGCTGCAACTGCCCCAAAAGAGGGCTAGGGGAGGAGGACTGTCGGCTACAGAGGAGCAGCATGTGAAGGAGAAGTTTGAAGAGCTGGCTTCTATGCTGCAAGTGAAGAAGGCTCCTACTTCTGAGGTTGACCAACCGAAGAAGAAGAAGAAGAAGACGAAGAAGTCGAAGGAATCGACCTCCAAAGGGACGACTGAGGGGGCGGTCCTTGAACAAGCCGAGGCCATTATGGGGGAACTCTCAGCTGCCGGGGGAGAGTCGTTCCCGCATGCTCTTTCTTCCTTGCCTCTGCCTACTGAGGTCGTATCTGAGGGGGAATCACATCCCCAGGTTGGTGATTTTCCTGACCAACAAGCACAGAGGGTCGCAGCTCGCGACCGGGAGCGCCCCCCACGACCACTGTTAGAGACGCACTCGATGAGCCAACTCGTGAGGTCGGGAAGGAGGCGCCGCCTCAAATGATCCGACTTCGGGGTCAAATCTCCTGAGTTTACTCAGGAGTTTGGGCATAGAGATTCCTTTTCGTCACAGGGTTGCCGAGGTTGGTGGTTCGAGGTGGAAGGACCTCCGATCCCAGCTTATTGGTGATCTTTGGGAAGGGTTCTCCGCAAGGGAGGAACCTTCTCAAAGTGACAGGTTTGTCCCGGACCATTCCTTCCATAAAGAGGGCTCGGTGCTTCTTTCTGGGTGGGGGCAGCTTGTCGCTTCGGAGCAGTTCACCCTTCCAAAAGATAGAGATCTCCTGGAGGAAATACCTTCAAACGATTTACGGTTAGCTCTCTTGAGTTATCAAACTCGAGGGGCCTTGGTCGGGGAGGAGCTCTTCAACTGACTGCCATGCATGATGGAAGTAGCTGACACCTTGGCGAAGAGGCTTGTTGAAGAGAAGGGAAGCCGAGGAGAAGCTGAGAAGAGGGCGACCGCTCTTGAGGCCGAGAAGGCAAAAGTCGGCGCCAAGTGGCGCGTTGAACTGGAGGCTAAGCAATCTACGATTGCTAACCTCTAGACTCATCACTCGAAGCAGGCAGCCGTCATTGATAAGTTGAAGGAGGAGGTCGCCCAGTTGAAGAGGACGGTCGAGGGCTCTGAAAGGGAGATCGAGGAGTGGAATGCTCAAGTTGGGGGGCTGGAGAGCCAAATTGGAGCTGAGAGGCTCGAGAGCCAAAATTTGCGGGTCAAGCTGGATGAGTCAAAAGCGGCTCATCAGACGGCTTTGGATGACGCCCAATCGATTGAGACCCGGCTTAAGTTTGTAACGTCGAAGGAAGGCAAGAAAGAGGTCGTTGAAGAGTATAGGCAAGGGTCTATGGGGAAAGTAGAGCTGTCATTGGCTGTCAAAGCAAGCTACGACTACTTAAAAGCCCAACTTCCTTCGGATGCTTTCCTGATTTTGAGTCTTGTGTATCCTCCCAGGGTGAAAAGTTCTCTGCGCGTCCTACAGAGCCTGGAAGCCAGAGGAGCAGGAGTGCAACTTGGCGTGGAGGACTACAACCCCGACGAGGATGAGGACGACGAGGAAGATGAAGGCGAGGACGGAGAAGGGGGAGATGGTGACGAGGGAGGAGATTAGGTCGCCTTAGTGTTTTGTTCGTTATTTTTTGGGTCGAGAAGACCGTCGTACATTTGTAATATACTTCACTTATGAATGAAAATTTAATTTGCGTTCTTCTATGTCGAACTCTCTTTTTTCTTTGTGATGCCTTTCTTAGGCTTTGTAACGACAGCGACTTTGGCCAAATTTGGTTATCATCTATAAGGCAAGCGAGGGATCATGGTTTGTACGACATGATAAATGAGCCGAACGATAACCATAGCTTGGTCGACCTGATTGGTAATTTTACGTCCGATTAGTGGTTGGACCTAGATGGGTCGGATCGACCACTTCGTCATGTGGTCATGGACGGCTATGGAGGGAGTATCAATTTGTTTATCCAATGGAGCACAGCTATCGTCAGTGTGCTATTTTCGAATCGCCGACTCTTAGGTTTTTGGGTCGGGCGGTAAGTCCCATTTGGGATAAAAAAGCGTTTCTGTGATTTTCGAGGCGACGCTTCGGGCTCCTGTGATTTTCGAGGTGACGCTTCGAGTTCCACATTTTTAATTTCTCCTGTTAATTACGAGGAGGCCTAACACTTATGGGCTTCGTTATAAATAGGGGAGAAAGCAACTTTCTGTTCTTCGCATTCCTCTTAGGTTGGGCGATCGGTTTGATTCCGTTGATTCGAGAGGGTTGCCATCTCTAGGGTCTCAAGCTGAGAGCGCCGGCGAGCTTCACTAAAAGATGATTGAGGCGTGGAGATGGGTGCTCTCTACAGAGCTTACCATCTCCAGGGGTTTCAAGTTGAGAGCGCCGGCGGTAGTTGCTCCGATCTGCTGTGAAGGAGGGGGGAAACCCCTCGTTTGCATCCAGCAATTGGGGCACGGTTCGTGGTCGTCACTGTGTCTATTTCAGTAAGGGACAGTTGGAGCGTTGAGTATATCTCGGAGAAAGGGCTGCTTTGTTTGCATCCATGGATTCTGAGTTATTATGTTGATATGAAACCATGGGGTCAACACTCTCAAAATCCTTTAGCAGTACTTCGCTCAGATCTTCTAGGTCATTTCGGTGCCCTTTCATTAATTTCTACAACTATTGCGACACTTCCCTTCTTAGGCGAGAGTCGGCTTGGGTGCTGGGGCGTGTAGGATCGTTGATCTAACTCAATGAAACATTAGAGGGGGGGGTGAATAGTGTTTTATAAAATTTTATGCAAAATAGATAATAAATTGCAATAAGATAGCACAAGCTCGTAAATTTCACAATCACAAACACGAGATTTATACCGGTTCCACCTCCTGTGTACATCCAAATTCCCAAGCAAATCCCGCTTGAGAGTTTCCACTATGATTTTGAAATACCCTTACAAAATCAAACACAACCTGACCAATTTGCAAGCCTATGCAAATTGCAACAATCTCAAACTCGAGATCAACAATTCTCACACCGAGAATTCCTTTTGAAGAAGCAAAGTACGAGTCCTATAAGTCTTGAAGTGTTGATGATGTGCAGCAGTGGCTTAAGAACTTTTAATCTCAAAATAATGTTTAACTTTTGAATCTTGCAATTGAATCAATGGCAAGAACAGCTTTTGACTTTTGAACTTTTGAACTCTCTTTAATATCAAAATTCAAGATCAATGCATAAGAATTTAGTTTTTCTTTTTCTCAAGTTTTTACCTATTTATATCTCTTGAAAAGACACAATTTAAAACCAAAGAAACGGATATAAACCGATAAAAACGCTCAAAAATTCAAATTCAAGAGTCGAAAATCAGATCAGAGTCGACTACAATTTCATATTAGTCGACTAACTGTGTTTACACGCATCAGATAGACAGCTTATTTTCTAGTAGCTCCACTACTATATGTATTAGTCGACTAACTGTAATTTTACGCTTCGAAAATTGTTCAAGATTCATTAGTCGACTACTATTATCATTAGTCTAACTAACTGTAAAATGTCGAAACTTGTATATTGATCAAATAAAATAACTAGTCGACTACTATTTGAATTGGTCACTACTATAGACCAAAATGTTATAAATTAAATGTTTTAACTTTAAAAACTCTAATGGTTAACATAGGGATTTCTATAGTTAACCAACACACTAAACATGTGTTAGTGTGTTCTAAAAGTGTGTGTGTGTGTGATCAAGGCTTGTACAATTTGATCTAAGTAAAGAAGAGAAAAATTACATTTATCTTGCTTCTCATCTTCAATACTTCATAATGCCTTGAACTCATCTTGTACTTGTCCAAATTTGATACAAATGATATCTGCATCAACAAGTTATAAAACACACAACAACATATATATATATATATATAACATATATTGTTATCATCAAAATACTAACTTGAGAATATGAAAATCAACAGGGCGAACAGCAGGGATGATGGTAAAGACGAAGACACTGATGGTGGCGACAGTGACGATTAGAATGTTAATTTGGGCTTGTATTTTTTATTTTCTTCCTTTTTATTTCGGAGCTTTTTGTTTCGGTCGCGCAGATTATTATAAATTTACTTTGCTTGGATTATCAATGAAGGGCTACATTTCAGTGATGGTGGCTGCCCATTCGACTTATTTTCTCCTCTTTTTTTTTGTTGGCATATAATCGGCATCGCCTGTTAATCGAATTGTCGCCCTCGGGGCTTACAATGAATATTGCTTATCAACTGAATCAAATCGCCCCTCGTGGGCTTACAATGAATATTGTTACTCAACTGAAATCAAGTCGGCCCCTGTGGGGCTTACAATGAATATTGTTAATCAACTGAAATCAAGTCGGCCCCTATGGGGCTTACAATCAGCATCGCCGATCATCTGTTTCGATTGAGTCTGTCCTTATGAGTCCAAGCCCACTGAGTCGGTCCAATTGCAAGCTATGGTTCTCTGGGTCGGCAACGTTTAGATTGAGCCTGAGGCCTACGGAGTTGGCCCATGCGGGGGCGGCGACTTTACAGCTATCAGCCCATAAGTTGGACGTCTAAGGCTTGCGTTACGTCCGGATCTTCGTCGATAATTTTTTCGGTAAGGCCGATCTCTGTTTTGAGGTAAAGAGCAAGCCTGAATCGGCTCCTGGGGGAGTGGCGACTCCGTGGAGGACGACCGCGTGGGTCGGGTGCCTAGGACTTACGTGGCGCCTAGGTCTTTTTTCGGCAAGGCCGATCTCTGTTTTGAGGCAAAGAGCAAGCCCGAGTCGGCTCCCTGGGAGCGGCGACTCCATGGAGGATGACCGCTGGGTCGGTGCCTAGGGCTTACATGGCTTTGGTCTTTTTCTGGTAAGGCCGATCTGCTTTGAGGCAAAGAGCAAGCCTGAGTCGGCTCCCTGGGAGCGGCGACTCCATGGAGGATGACCGCGTTGGTCGGGTGCCTAGGACTTACGTGGCGCCTAGGTCTTTTTCGGCAAGGCCGATCTCTATTTTGAGGCAAAGAGCAAGCCTGAGTCGGCTCCCGTGGGAGCGGCGACTCCATGGAGGATGACCGCGTGGGTCGGGTGCCTAGGACTTACGTGGTGCCTAGGTCTTTTTCGGCAAGGCCGATCTCTGTTTTGAGGCAAAGAGCAAGCCTGAGTCGGCTCCCGTGGGAGCGGCGACTCCATGGAGGACGACCGCGTGGGTCGGGTGCCTAGGACTTACGTGGCGCCTAGGTCTTTTTTGGCAAGGCCGACAGGTGGTTGTCGCTGCGGCTTCGTCCAGAGTTAGCGAGCGAGCGTAAGGGGCTTGGCTCAATTTATCGAGGTCGGATAACCCAATTTTCACTTAGCGAATGGGATTTGTTTCCTTCGTTAAGTGAGCAAGATCACCTGTTGCGATTAAGCGAGAAGAGTTCCTTGACTCGGCTAAACGAGAAGAGTTTCTTGACTCGGTTTAGCGAGAAGGGTTTCTTGACTCCACTCAGCGAATAGGGTCAGCTTGACTCGACTTCGACTAGGAAATTATCTTGATTCGGCTAGTCCGATTGGGTTTCCCCCAACTCGTGTAGTGAGCTAGGGGCCTTACTACGCTGCTGAGGGATCGATTGCCATTGGATTCAGCTATACAGTCATTTTAGCATTTCTTGCATAATTTGTGACAAGCAACAATAATTAGGAGCAGAATACTGAATTGTATTGAGATGGATTGAGCAAAATTTACAATGCCAAATTATTGAAAAAACTTCCTGAGGTGATCGACATTCCATGGATACTGTAGGACTCTCCCATCGGGGCTTCTAAGTCGGTATGTTCCGGGGAGTAGTTCTTCAAGGACGGTGTAGGGTCCTTCCCAATTGGGTGCCAGCTTGCCACGCCTAGTGTCCTTGTCGAATGCCGCCTTCCTTAGCACCAGGTCGCCAACACGGAATCTCCTTGGTTGGACCTTGTTGTTGTAATATCGCGCGCTCCGCTCTTGATTGACAACTTGTTTGTGCAGAGCGGTCGCTCAAACCTCATCCACCAAGTCCAATTGCCCCGAAGTCCAGCGGAATTTACCTCTTCACCAAAGTGTTGGAGTCGGATTGTGGGCATGCCGACCTCCACCGAGGTTACTGCTTCTGCTCCATAAGCTAACATGAAGCGAGTATTGATGGAACTCTTGTGGGTCGTCCTGTACGACCATAAGATGCTCGGAAACTCTTCGACCCAATTGCCGACTGCTTTGTCGACCCTCTTCTTCAGAGCTTGGAGGATGCATTTATTAGCAGCTTCCGCTAGTCCATTGCACTTGGGATGGGCTACCGAAGCAAATTTGAGCTTGATCCTCCATTCTTCATAAAAATGTTGGAATCCCCCGCTGCTGAATTGAGTACCGTTGTCGGTGATGAATGAGCGGGGGACGCCGAATTGACACACAATTGATTTCCATGCAAAGCCGGTAATGTTGCTCTCTCCAATCTTTTCTAGAGGCTCGGCTTCAATCCACTTGGTGAAGTAGTCGATGGCGACTATTAAGAATTTGTGCTGCCCCGAAGCAAGAGGGAGCGGCCCCAGTATATCCAGGCCCCATTGGGCGAAAGGAAGGGGACTGAAGATAGAAGTCAGCTCTGTAGCAGTGGCTCTGGGGATTTCTACAAAGAGTTGGCACTTCTTGCATCTGGAGACAAGCCTCCTAGAGTTAGCCACTATGGTCGGCCAATAATATTCTTGGCATATAATCTTCTGGGCAAGAGCTCTCACCCCTGGGTGGTTCCCACAGACGCCTTCATGGATTTCCTTCAAAACATACTCACTTTCGGTCGGTCGAAGGCATCGAAGATAAGGTCCAACTCCGCTGCTTTGATAGGACGACCGGTAGAGCTGGTCGTCAATCATGAGGTAACGGCGGGCAGTCCTTTGCAAACTCTTCGCTTCGACCGTGTCTGTGGGTAAGGCGCCACTAATCAAGAATCAGATGATGGAGTCCATCCAACAAGACTCATGGGCGGCATCGGTCTGCATGACATCTGAGGGAGCTTCTGCAAAGCTGGGACGTTGGAGTGTGTTGGCGAAGATGGGTCCGAGTCGCCATGGAGCCGGTCGACGCGAAGCCGACAAGGCCCGCTAGAGCGCTATGCGCGAGGGACTTGGGTGATCCTAAAGTTGGTGAAGCGGGTTAGGACAATCTTCAGGTACTAAGCCATCCTTTTATCTTTGGCAACGTACTTGCCGTTAACTTGGTGAACAACCAGTTGGGAGTCGGCCAACACATTTAAGCTTTTGGCTTTAACCGCTAGGGCGGCCCGAAGGCCGGCAATGAGGGCTTCAAACTCGGCCTCATTGTTCGAGGCAGAGAACTTGAAGGCTATCGACTGCTCTGTGACTGTTCCTTCAGGGCTGCGCAAGACCACGTCGGCTCCACTCCCGGCTTCACTTGAGGATCCATCCACTTTCAACTCCCACCAAGAGGCGACTTCAGGGGAGTCATTCTCAAGGTCGGGACATGGGGGAAGTGCCGCCATTTGTTTAGCCCGCTTAGGGGATGTCGGTTGATCAGGAACGGTGAGGTCAGCCGGTTCGCTATCTGGCAAGGTGGACTCTATAAGGAAGTCGGCCAAAGCTTGCGCCTTGATGGTGGTCCTGGGCTCAAACTGTACGTCATATTCGCTAAGCTCGATCGACCACACAACCATCCTCCTAGACGTGGTGGGACTCCCTAGGGACTTCTTCATCGGTAGGCTCGTCCGCATAATGATAGGGTGTGCTTAAAAGTATGGACGAAGCCTACGAGCAGTGGTGATGAGGGCAAAGGATGCTTTCTCGACCAAGGGATAGTTTAGCTCTCCTGCCCTTAGGATCTGGCTGACATAATAAACCGGCTTCTAGATATGGTCTTCTTCTCAGACGAGCGCCGAGCTCACAGCTTTAGGTGAGACCAGTATGTATAGACAGAGGGCCGGTTGATTCGCCTGGCGATCTTGTAAGCTTCAGCTTCTTCCATGTTCATGTAAGCGTGGGCTTTGGACATCAAATACTCATAACTTCTAATGGGCTTCTTGTTGAGGGCTTTAGACAAGTCGCCCGGTCGCAATCCCGCCACTAGAGCTGCCATGACGACTTTGTTCCCTTGATCTTCGACTTCTAGCCTCTTCGCTTGAAATCTCTTTATGTAGGCCCTAAGACTCTCGCCCGGCTCTTGCTTGGTCTGGATGAGCACACTGGACGGTAGTTTGGGCTTGGCATTGACCAAGAAATGGTGGATAAACTTCCGACTCAAGTCTTCGAAGCTTCCAATGGACTTCTTCTCTAATGAGTTCCACCAAAGCTTGGCGCTCCCTGTCAAAGTGACCGGGAAGCAATAGCAGATAGTCACTTCCGGCGCCTACATCATGATCATGGTGTTGTGGTAGTCTTGAACATGCTCGGCTGGGTCTCTATCACCCCCATACTTGTCCATCGTCGGCATCTTGAACTTCTCGGCGCTCTCATGATGGAGTCAGTGAAGGGAGTGTTCCCTCCAATGGCGTCGGCGACAGGTTGATATACCTGATTATACTCGCCTGTGCGCTGGTGGGTAGCTGGGAGTGGTGCCGCGGGTGTAGTGTGAGGTCTCGAGGCTGTGCCTGCTGGTTCCTTTGCGCCTTGGCTAGGAACAGGACTCTCATCGGTGAGGTCGAAGACGAGGGAACGGCGTCTTGAGTTGGCGCGTTGAGCCGGCTGCCTCTGCAGCGGTGAGGCGGCGCGCTCTTGGTTATCCCTTCTTGATTTATCAATGTGAGGAGTCTCCGGGAGCGGAGTTTACCGCAAGACAAATTGGCGATCACCTTGAGCAGTAGAATGACGGTTGGCGGAGGGTTGGTCCGCCGCCGTTGCTGATGGCGCTGGTTGTGCTGTGAGAGCAGGGAGGCGAGTGAAGAGTTCATCAGCAAAAGCTCTGAGCTGGGTTTGCATGGTTGCTTGCATGGTCTGAGTGATCTTCTCGGTGAATTCCTGGAGTTGGGCTTGAGTGATATAGCCCGCTGGTAGGTTCCCCGACCCGGAAAGATCATCATCGCCGGACATGATTGCAAGAAGAAGAAAGGAGGCCACACGGTGGGCGCCAAACTGTTGATGTATATAATCACAGTCACTAATCTCGGTGTGAGTTTAGCTTTTAAGAGAGCGGAGTCCGCCTTCTCTCCTAATATCCGGTGATGCTGCTCCAGTCAGGGGGTTCACCTACAGCAAGAGAACACCTGTGAAAGAGGCGGAGTTGGGATCTCTGGTGGTTCCTCCGACGGTCAAGTTAGTATGGATGATTGAAAAATAGGGAGAGGAAATTCACTCAGAGAAAATCACTTATTTGGTTTGCTGTTCCTATTGCTACTTATACCTAGGATTGTGGGGGTATTTTCGTCTCTCCATTGGCTGAGAAACCACTGATGAGTCAGCCCTCTCTTCCACATGTGAGCTAGTGATTGGTGGCCTCTTTATGCCTTCACGATGGCTTGCCTTTCACAGTGTCAAGTTGTGGGTAATTTGAGGGTTAGTGTGGTCTATTCGCCATTAATGGGATGGGATTGGCGTCAGAGTCGCATGGGTCCAAGGTGCCTTAAATACCGGAGAGATGGAGGAGTTAAGGGGCTGTCAGTGCATTTAATGTGATGTTGATGGGTTCGAATACCGTATAACCATCATTCGAGTGGAGGGTACCACATAGGATGAGAGAGGGGGGAGCTGAGGCCGGGTGGCCGACTCGCACGGCCTCTTGAGGTGTCCATTAGAGTAATCAGTTGAAGAGGATGACTAGTACCGCCCTTCGCGTCGTCCCAAAGGACGGATGGCTAAGAAAAGGGGGGCTAGGTTTGCTTCGCATTGTCTGACGGGGCAGACGACTGGTTGGAAGGGGTTATGGTAGATAACAGGTTGGGAGGACGACTAATACCGCCTTTCGCGTCGTCCGGAGGGACTAGCGGTTAGAAGGCGATGGCTGGTCGTCCCCCATGTCGTTCGGGGGGACAGGTGACTTGGAAGGGTAGCTCCGAGGCAGTCAATTGGTTGGGCAGACGACTGGTACCGCCTTTCACGTCGTCCGCGGGAGAGAGTTGTTGATAGGCCGACCCCCACCGCCTTTCGCATCGGCTAGGGCGATAGTCGTTTAACGGACCATGGCGAGGACGGTAAGCGTAAGCCGCCCCGTGGGTCGGGCGTGGAGGTTCATGTCGCTTCAAGTTGACGAGCAGATATGTTTATCCCTGTTAACGCTTGCTTTTCCTCTTTAATCACTAATTAGTGGTTATGACCATAACATCCATGAATAATAAATTATATTTTTCATAACCCCTCCAATTAACCTACATTAATCTCATCAATCTATTCATATCCCTAATCATAACCCTTACAATTAAACTACACTAATCTCATGAATCCTTTTGTGTCTCCAACCATAACCCCTCCAATTAATCTACATTAATCTCATAAATTCTTTCATATCCCCAATCATAACCTCCCTTCTCATCTGTATAATCTCTCTTTTTGTTCTTCATCATGTGTTCATTTCACATAATCAATCTTCCATTGTGGCTCTCCAATTTTGGCGTCTTTATTATTTTTTTAATAATTGTGAATTGTAAAAAATTCACCATTCTCAAGAGCTCTACAATGCAATTGCACCGATGGCAACAAAACTAAAATACCGATTGAGACTCTTTATAAAGGAGGATAATTTTGCGCCGGGCCTAAAACGCGCCCTTATCTTTATCAAAGAATCAAGCTGCTTCAAAAATGACAAATGTTGGGTTCCATATTGTGCACATGGTGGTCACTCTATGCCCACGATATCACTTAACACAGTGTAATTTGACCGTATGGACACCCAACCTTCTTTTCTTTTCTTTTTTAATTTATGATCACCCAACTTTTCTTTGGTTATTCTTTATTTGTTTGGGGTGGGGCATAAATTCTGCACCTCTGTTTATTAATTTATTTATTTTTCACCTCTATATCTCTATATTCTATTGCCTAATAAATGAAGGAAAGCTTTATCAAGCATATTTTTTCAAATCTCTGATCATTGTGGATCAAACTTATTTGACGTTAACCTAGATTTTTGATAATTGCATTTTTCATTAACCCGATTAGCATATGGTACTTTTCCATTATATAATAATAAAATGTTTTGAATCTATTATTCGTACATTATGAAATTATAATAATACAGAAACTATATTTATTATTTTATGATTATAATTGTACAAATAATAAATATACTACAATTATACTCTATAATTTTATAAAATATATTATTATTAAACTAATTTATATTTTATTACAGATATAATATAATTATATGATAAATTATAATTTTATATATTTATTGTTATATGGAGTTAATTTTAAGTCCGAAAATTATAATTAATAATACATAAACATGGTATATACACCGGTACAAAAGACACATTCTAGACGTAATATTCCGTCTACGATGCCATAATTTCCGTCTACAACAAACATACTAAACGGATTTCCGTCTAGGAAGTCCGTCTATTAAGTTTCCATCCAGGATGAAGCATTCTAGACGGTTTTCTGTCTAGAACACCTATCCTAGACGGAAATACATCCTAGACGGCGTGAATATCCGTCTAGGATGGCCTAGACGGAAATTCCGTCTATGATACATCCTAGACGGCACTTCCGTCTAGGACATCCTAGACGGATATTTCGTCGATTATACATCCTAGACGGAACTTCCATCTAGGGTGTCCTAGACGAAATGTCGTCTAGATGTATCCTAGACGAATTTCCGTTTAGGCCATCCTAGACGGAAATTGTTTAGATACATCCTAGACTGCATTTCGCCTAGGATGTCCCGATCCGCCGCCTCTTTTCGTTTCCTCCACAATATTACATATACATATTACCTGTCAATAGTAATCCAAAATGTAATTCACATCCAAATACAAATCCAAATCCAATAATAATCAATAATAATCCAAATCAATATACTTCCATTCAAATACACATTACTCATTCCATTCAATACACATATTTCATTCCATTCAATACACATATTTCATTCCGATACGAGCCCCGTGTCACAATATCAAACACAAATGAATAAACCATCCAAAAACATCCCAAGTCACAATATAAAAACATCAAACATATGTATTGTTTCATACATATCATGTCTCTCCTACAAATAACAATATCCAAATCCATCAAACGATCGATGATATAAACAAAAATGTTTGAAAAATTCATGATCCCGACCACCTGCAAAAAAAATTGCAAGCATATAAACGATTGATGATATAAACAAAAATGTTTGAAAAATTTTATGGGAAGTAGGATAAATCTAAACATGAAATTAACAAATACAATTAAAGAAACATCTTCACTATCCTGCAATAGCTTCATTATTTGATCTACATCCTTAGAAATATAAACATCTTCAATACCTTCTGGTCCAACATCTTCGACCTCAGTTGCATCTTCGACATCATCTGTGCCATCATCTTCACTATCATTGTTAATGTCATATTCGGTATGGTCGGGTCCAATATCGCTTTATAAGTTTTCTCAGATCATCTATCCCAAATCATGGGTCGATCTACATGCACATCCGTAATTCATCTTCAATACAGCCTTCCCCGTGATATGACCAGTATCTATATTCCTCATAAAACCCAGAGTTTGTTAAGTGACTTCGTATTTCTTCTCTATTTTTTAACTTCATATCCTTACACCTACAACAGGGGCAGTACATTGCACCACTACTTAAATTATTTGGGTTCATTTCTAAGATACTTCAGAAGGCTTCACATCCCTCCTTATATCGTCGATCACGATACCGCTCAATCCTAGGAATATCTATCCATGATTTATCCGAATTATCCTCATCCTAGGTAATATATATTTAGAAATTAAAAATGTAATTCACATCCAAATACAAATCCAAATCCAATAATAATCAATAATAATCCAAATCAATATACTTCCATTCAAATACACATTACTCATTCCATTCGAATACACATATTTCATTCCATTCGAATACACATATTTCATTCCGATACGAGCCCCGTGTCACAATATCAAACACAAATGAATAAACCATCCAAAAACATCCCAAGTCACAATATAAAAACATCAAACATATGTATTGTTTCATACATATCATGTCTCTCCTACAAATAACAATATCCAAATCCATCAAACGATCGATGATATAAACAAAAATGTTTGAAAAATTCATGATCCCGCCCACCTGCAAAAAAAATTGCAAGCATATAAACGATTGATGATATAAACAAAAATGTTTGAAAAATTTTATGGGAAGTAGGATAAATCTAAACATGAAATTAACAAATACAATTAAAGAAACATCTTCACTATCCTGCAATAGCTTCATTATTTGATCTACATCCTTAGAAATATAAACATCTTCAATACCTTCTGGTCCAACATCTTCGACCTCAGTTGCATCTTCGACATCATCTGTGCCATCATCTTCACTATCATTGTTAATGTCATATTCGGTATGGTCGGGTCCAATATCAGTTTATAAGTTTTCTGTATCATCTATCCTGAAATCATGGGTCGTATCTACATGCACATCCGGTAATTCATCTTCAATACAGCCTTCCCCGTGATATGACCAGTATCTATATTCCTCATAAAACCCAGAGTTTGTTAAGTGACTTCAGATTTCTTCTCTATTTTTAACTTCATATCCTTACACCTACAATGGGCAAGACATTGCACCACTACTTAAATTATTTGGGTTCATTTCTAAGATACTTCAGAAGGCTTCACATCCCTCCTTATATCGCCGATCACGATACCGTTCAATCCTAGGAATATCTATCCATGATTTATCCGGAATTATCCTCATCTGTAGGTAATATATATTTAGAAATTAAAAATTAATCTGTAGATAATATGCTAATAAATTCTTAACTATTCAAAACAATATATATACATACACACATCATCCTTAAACTTGATGTATACGTGTTTGTTTGCTATCATGTTTTTTAGGGTTAATTTCACAAAACCCTCCTGAACTTTGGGGTGTTGCATATCACATATCCCCCACCCCACCCCCCCCCCAACCCAACTCCTCAACTACGTAAGTGTCTCACAATACCTCTTAAACTTTACCTTATCTCACCTAGCATATGATTTGCAATTAATGGAAATGTTTTTGAGTAAGAAAATTTGAAAATTTAGGGGAGGAAGCTTTATCTTGGTTAGGAGTAGTGCATTTGTTGGTTTAGTTCCCTCAAGCTTAAGTTAAAGAAATTAATTTGGGGTATGATAAATTGCATTTTTGGACTATTGGATGGATACTTGAATTTAATGGTTACATACTTGGATCATATTTAATTGTATTAAAGGAGCACTTAAGATAGGGTAATTAGCACTTAAATATGGTATAGCATTTAAGTTGGGCTAATTGAGGTAGGTTTGATATGGAATTAAGGTTTAGAGACTAATTAGCACACTCTAGCGGCTGTCATAGGAAGGCTTCTATCCCATTAATAATATAGTAGAAGTACATCCAACTTCATATACTTTGTATGTTTTCATTTTTAAATTTCGGCAAAGATTTACTGGCCGTTTCTCCTCAGACATCGTGGCGATGTTATTATGCATATTGGCAAATTGGTAATAGACCAAAATGCATAACAACATACGCTTATTGTACACAGAGAACAATGGGTACGCATCGTTAAAATTTTTATGAAATGAAAACATACAAAGTATACAAAGTTGGATGTATGCACTACTATATTCCTAACCCGGCCCGATGATCCAATAATTAATGCCATTTCTTTCTACTTATAATATAAGATACACGCTTCCTCTCGATGGAAAACTTATTTTCATATCCAAACCGAAGTCGCCTATCTTATATTAGAAGTCCAAATTCATCACAATAATTATTGGACTGGTCTAAGATAATGTTAATTATTTTTATTCACCTAAATTTGATATATAACACATTATTGTGTTATATATCACACTAATTTAAAAAATTTAATTGTTCGACGAATCAAAAATTATCAATTAGGGTTTCCGCTTATGGTTAATTTCTAAAATTTGTTCAATTAGGTTTAGTATTTTTAGCGCTAAATGTAGTTCAATTAATGTTGTT
Organism: Asparagus setaceus; assembly: GCA_012295165.1. Lineage (NCBI taxonomy): Eukaryota > Viridiplantae > Streptophyta > Magnoliopsida > Asparagales > Asparagaceae > Asparagus > Asparagus setaceus. The sequence continues at coordinate 20,880,791 of CM022706.1, forward strand.
CTGGTTTAAATTAGGGATTCAACAATCAACATTATGAAGGGCAAAATGCAACTTGATTAAGGTGAGTAACACAAATATAATTGAATAATAAACTGTGAATATTATAAAAAATTGTTATTTCTTATGAAGCACGCCTTAAATGAGGGAGATGATGATATGGTCAACGGACGCTATGATCGGTGTGGCCGGCGGTCGCTGTCTAGGGCAAAATACAACTTGATTAGACCACAAATATAAGTAAACTAACTGCAGAAATTTTGCAAGAAATAAATTATGTTCGACCATAATTATAACATTACTTAAAATCGGTAAAAAAATAAAACCAAGAAAGGACATGAATTACATTAACAATTTGCAACTCTTAAAACTGAATCCTAAAGTTATCAATCAACCAATCAGGGACGATCTCAAGTACGCAAATACCTAAAATAAATAACCTAACGAGAAGATAATACCAGATCCATGAAATCACGCAAATACCTAAAATAATTCAGCATTAATTACTGCTATTTATCTACAAACCCTAGCTATAAACAAGATTCGCTATTATTCCCACAAAATTAAGCAAAGATACCATCAGATCTAAACTTCTAACATAAAAGTTACAACAATTTATGCAAAAAACAAAGAGAAAATCCAAGATAAAGATCAAGAAATGTTACCGATAATGAAAGAGGCGCTGCACGAGCTGGCGCGACGGGTGGCGAGCGGCGCTGGGGGCGAAGCGCGGGAGCGCGGGCGCCGGGCGGGGAAGCGTATGTGGCGCTGAGCCGCGATCGGATTGAGGCGCGGCATATGGCGGCAGTCGGGTGCGAAATGGGCGCAATGCCGGAGAGTCAGGGGAGGAGAGGCTGCCGGCGAGGAGCGGGCCGGCGGAGCCAGGGGTTTTGGGTTCGGGGATACTGGAGGGAAATTTTGGGGGGAAATGAGATGATGGTTTTTATTTTTTTATAAAGGTGGGCCCCTCTATCCTAGACGGACATATCCGTCTAGAACACATCCTAGACCGAAATTTCCGTCTAGGATAGTGGGGCCCACTTTTTTAAAAAAATAAAAACCAATATTCCGTCTAGAAAGGCTTTTCTATACGGTTTTTCTGTCTAGAAAGAATCTTTCTAGACGGAATATCTTAGACGGAAATATTCCGTCGTTATTTGTCACATTCTAGACGAAAAATTTTCCATCAAGAATATTCCGTCTAGGATGCGTCGATTTTACTAGTGATATTATGTGACAATTACATTGAAATTAAATGATAAAGTGAGTCCTTTGCAGATACTATTTCATTCTAAATATATTTTAATAAATATACTACAATTGAAGCTAATAAAATATAAAATTAAGGCTTAAATACGCTTAAATACCTTATAATTTACCTATCTTTGCACTTATATATCCTATCTTTTATTTTTAACATTTAAATACCCTTAAAATTTTCAAAATAGCATGTTTAGAAGGAGGAAACAATAGGGCATATAAATGTCCAAAAACAAAGTGTATATAAATGCAAAATTGAGTAAACTATAAGGTATGTGTGCTATTGCTTAAAATTAACCTACTGTATAACCCAATCTACAATTGACTAGAAAAGAAAAATATCATTTTTCCCCTTCTTGTAAAACTTTTATCATGACATTTATATTATATCCTCTCTCCTTCAAGGGGTATTTTCATTCATTCAATAAAAGCTAAGACCGTTAAACAAATTTAAAGAAGTAAATGAGTGAAGCAATTGAGTATATAAATGTCTTAAAAACAAAGGGTATATAAGGGCAAAGATGAGTATACTGTAAGGTATTAAGCCTAAAATTAACTTAATATATAACCCAATCTACAATTAATTGAAATAGAATAAAGTTACATTTTCCCCTTATTGTAAAATTTTTATTTTGCCATTCAGATCATATTTGTTTTAGGTTTTGAATGAAAAGATTTTCCATAGTTAGTCAATCAACATTGCCACTATGCTACTCACCCAACCTTCCTACCCAATCTCCTCTCGTGCGTACAAAAAGAAGTCTAATCTATCTAATCTAATACTATTATAAAAGTGTGTTGGTATGTTAAAATATTTTTTCCTAAAATACCCTCTAAACACATACATACATACATAAAACACATACATGCATGCATAAGACATACCTCTTCAACATTCACACATACATAAGTCATACCCATTCAATTACTATTTAATAATTCCTGAATGAGATAAGTTTTTAGTAGTATTATTATAATATCATAATAATATTATTATCATATTATTATAATAAAATATAATAATAATAATATTATTATAACAACTGTAAATCTTATTGTCACTATTTTATAATAATATTAGTAAGATTATGTTATTGCCTTATCTTAATTTCAATATAATATATTAGATAGTAGTAATAATTATGAAATATTAATATATAGTAATTATAATATCAGTATATAAAAATGTTATAAATGTTATTATTGTTGGAATATTTATAATATTAATAATATTTATAGCATTATGAGAAGGAAAGGAAGTTAATGTGCTTCTATGGTCAGTGCACAAAAAAGTTAACGTAAGAAGATAAAGAAGGGTCTACATGTCACATGTGTTTTGGTAACCTCTCAATTAAATGCATAATCAATTCAGTCCGTAACGTATTAATTCAATCCAATCCATTAACTCCTATTATCCATTCATACGTTTCCATAAAAAAATTCTATCATCCCAATTAGCTCCTTACCTAGAATTAGAATTGAATATTAATTATGTATTAATTCAAACCATGAATATTAGCTCTTAATTCTGTCCATTAACCTTCTCATGGTCAAAACTTTAAAATAAAGTGAAGCCTCTAGGCAATGTTCATTGCCGAAGCCATGTGCACCTTGCAAAGGGCCACCGACGCTTGGCCAATGCAAACACTGTGCCGCGCTGGATCATGAGGATGATTTCGCCATGACAAGCCTCGACACTCAAGAAGTCATCACAGAGGTGACCAACATCAATGATAAAAAACTCAGTAAAACAACAATATAGATAGAATTGTCGAAGTATTTGTCAAAATCGGATAATTTGGCGGTGTGTCACTATCAAGATGTGTATGCGCTGGTCTATTGCCAAACGACAAGCAAGTCAAAGGTTTACAAGCATTCAATGGTGGGGATTGATGGAGGGAGGGTAGAGGCAGTGGCAGTGTGGCATATGGATGTGGCGGGATGGAACTCGAAGCATGTAGCTTTGTCCGTGCTTTAAGTGAAGGCCGGAACGGTGCAGGTTTGTCATTTCTCGCGGGACGGTGACGGCTCGTCATAGCTTGGCGCAGGATTAATTGTTACGTACTTGAACTTTTGAGCAAGAAGATGAGCTAGAGAAATGGGGTGTCTTATCTCCAGGATTTATTCATATGAACTTGATCTGTTTGGTACTTGATTGTATACATATGGTAATTTGTTTTTTTTATTATAAGTACCATTGTAAACATTATTAAAAATTCCCAAAAAAAACAATACTAATTATATGAAAATAGAAGAGGGATAGAAGAAGGAAAAAGTTGAAAATTTTTGTTATGAAGGATTGGCAAAAATAAAGATAAATAATATCAACTGGTATAACATAACACATTATCACATAAATGTGAAAAACAAACTTGAAATTTTTGTCTTTTGGGTAAAATTTTATTTTACAATAAATATTTTATTTAACCTTCCTAATGCTAAAATTATATTTCAATGTGACACATGTAATCAGTTGTAAAATTCAATTCATTATCTTAAAGTATAAAGTAAATTGAGCTGTCTTTTGTAGATTTTAATTACAAAAATAAAATTGTGTCTTTTTAGATTTTAATTACAATGAACCTGGATCTTCATAATTTTGCATAAAAACACTGAAATTTCATATAATTATAGGAAGAACCATAGACCTTCATAATATTTACAGATTACCCCATAAGGCTCAAAAATTAAACCTCAAAATATTGTAAGTAATCTATGATTTAAAAATTCCATAAAAACATAAGGTTCAAAAATTAAACCTCAAAAGATTGTAAGTAATATATGATTTAAAAATTCCATTAAAAAATAGTGAGAAAATTACAAGTCCTAAATTGTTGCTATAATTACATTCAAAATAAAACTTTTCTATAAATTATATAAAAATTGCATAAAATATTTAAAACATAAAACAAACACGCCCACATGCAACGACGTGCACTATACTAGTACACTTCTAAAAGTGTGAAGGGTGTTAAAACTTTTTCCCTAAAATGTCCTCTAAATTGGCTTGAAATCACCGAAGTGTCCTCATTCCAATTCATGGCATAATCCTCTTATTAATGATCATGCATGAAATATTAAATTGTATTTCTTATAACCCGTCCATTACACCTACATTAATCCCATCAATATATCCATTCATATTCCAAACTATAAACCTCCACACACACACACACACACACACACACACACATATATATATATATATATATATATATATATATATATATATATATATATATATATATATATATATATATATAGAATAATGTGTATGAGGTGTATGCTCATTTTGCTAAGTGAGCTATCATAAGATAAAGTGGTGACGTCCAAAATTATTGATGTGACTAGAATGTGGGCCTCACCACATGGATATACTAGACAATAGTTATGTGCTATCTTTGTAGACAATGTAAAGGAAAAAAATATGTTTTGTTCCTTGTACAGAAAAGTATTGTATGTTATAAGACTAATATTGTGATTAACAAACATATTATTTGCTTCTTCTCTTCTTCTTGTGTAAAATTACTTCTTCTTCATCTTTGTATCCATATTGGGTGACTTATTCTCCAAGAAATCAAAACCAAATCTAGAATTTGTGCCATCATTTACACTCATTCATTTTTCTCTAATGGAATTTTGTAATAGATACAAGTAGATCTATGATATTTTTGCAAATATAATTTATTATTTCTTTTACAAACTCAAATAGCTAGAATTTGAAAACCATTTGGATTGCCATTTCATAACCCTCAATTAAATTCCCCATGAATTAGACCTTTCATTATTTATCTTCCTTAACAACTTCAAAGAAAGTCGACTAATCTGTATTGTAGTCTACTAATCTACAGTGTATTAGTCGACTAATCTGAAGTAGTAGTCGACTAATCTGGGCAGATTCCGAATACGGGTTTGGTTTTAAACCCGGTTCGTTTAGAGTTTATATATAACCCTAAACCTGATTATTAGGTAAGTTTGAAGCACGTTTTGGTGCAGCCTTTGAGAGGGTTTTGTGCATCTTTGGAGAGGAGATCTTTTGAAAGATTGAGAGGTTTATTTTTAGGGTTTCTTTGTGAGAACTTGTAATCCTAATTTGTATTCTCTCTTTCTATTAGTGAAAATCCCCTCCTTACCCGTGGGCGTAGGCAACTTAGAACCATGTAAATCTCGTGTCTTTCTTGTTTCTTTGTGTATTTGCTATCGTTTGTGGTGGTTTCTCTCGACGGTTCGCGGTCCGCTACCAACAATTGGTATCGAGCTATTGTTCGATTGGAAGTGGTGTAATTTCTAATTTGAGGGGTGTTCGGTGATTCCCGAGAGAAGCGGATTCACGAAGACAAACAGAGGGTGGCGCCAACCAAGAATCACCAAAGTGGGAAAATTGAGATTGAAAAGTTCAATGGGAAGAACGACTTTTCCTATTGGAGGATGCAGATGAAAACTTTCTAATTTCGCAAAAATTGCACAAGGCTTTGGATGGAAAGGAGAAGAAGAACAAGGATATGTCCGGTGAGGATTGGGAGGAGTTGGATCTCGAAGCACAGGCCGATTATCCTATGCCTTGAGAGGGATGTAGCTTTCTTGGTAGATGGAGAGGAAACGGCTCTGGTGTGGAAGAAGTTAGAGGGTACCTTCATGACTAAGAGTCTAACTAACGGATCTACTTAAAATCCAAATTGTATACTTGCAAGATGGAGGAGGGCTCATCAATCCGGGAACACATCAACAAGTTTGATAGGATCATATCAGATTTGAAAGACATAGATGTTAAAGTAGGAGACGAGGATCAGGCGCTTCTACTACTTCTGTCTCTGCCGAAGTCTTATGAGAACCTGGTGCAAACACTGATGCTTGTGGGAGAAAATTTGAAGATGGATGAGACTAGAACGGCACTTCTAGCGGACGATCTTCGAAAAATTGCAACTAGTGACATGGCCACTGGTGGTAACAAGGAACAAGCGCAGGGATTGTTTGCAAGAGGAAGGAGCAATGAGCGAGGAAAAGGCAAGGGAGGAAAGTCTAGATCTAAATCAAGACCTCTTGCGGGAAAAGGATGTTTCAAGGCGCGGTGAAGCCGGGCATTTCAAAGTCGACCGTCCAAATAAGAGAGTAGGTGGAAAGAAGAACAACAACAAGACCGAGAGGAGAGAGGGCAAGGAAGAAGCGAAGTTACGCTTCAGAGGAAGGAGCGATAAGGAGTGCTATGTCGTCACGGGTGGCGAGGATATCTCCGGAAGTGGATACTTGATTCTCGGTTGCTCTTACCATATGTGTCCAAATAGGAAGTGGTTTACTACCTACGAGGCATTGATGGTGGAACTGTATTGATGGGGAATAACCATGCTTGTAAAACAAGAGGGCTAGGTAATATCAAAATCAAGATGCATGATGGAGTGGTTCAACCTTGACGGATGTGAGGCATGTTCTCGACTTGTGGAAGAATCTTATCTCAGTTGGTGCTTTGGACTGGTTGCGTGGATTGTGACGGAAAATGGAGTGAAGAAGGTTGTTCGTGGTTCCTTAGTAGTGATGAAGGGTGTTCGCCACGGTAATCTATATACTCTCTCGTGCACGACGGTGACAGGAGATGCGCGGTTGGAACCAAGGAAGTGGTGGAGACCCATGTGAGCACACACGGTTATGGCATAGGCGGCTTGGGCATATGTCGAGAAGGGTCTAGTTCTCTTGGTAAAGAGGGTCTCATAAGAATCAAGGAACCTAGCATGGATTTTTGCGAGGATTGTGTGTATGGAAAGTCACACAGGTCAAGTTTCAACGCAAGTCTAAGAGCAGAGGGATACTAGATTATGTGCACACGGATGTTTGGGGTCCGCTCGCATAACTTCCAAGGGTGGTTCCGTGTATTATGTCTCGCTTATAGATGATTATTCTAGGTATGCTTGGATTTACTTTCTCAAGCACAAGAATGAGGTGTTCGAGACATTCAAGAAGTGGAGAACAATGGTTGAGAACGTGACAGAAAGAAATTGAAGACGCCGAGATCCGATAACGGCATGCAGTATACGATGGTGCTTTCAAGGAGTTCTCGGATCGAGGGAATTGTTCGACACCGACAACAGTCTACACCACGCCAGAATGGGGTCGCGAGAGATCGAACCAACACCGCGGAGAAAGCAGTGAGTATGCGATCTTATGTGATTGGGCAACGAATGGTGGGCGTAAGCGTGGCTACAAACTTGTTACATTGTGAACCGCTCACCACATTCGACATTGATGGTGATACACCCTATAGGGTGTGGTCAGGAGCATGCGATTATGATAGGCTCGAATTTTCAGATGTACCGCCTACTATCACGCCAACGAGGGAAAGCTTGACGCGAGGGCCAAGAAGGCAATATTCTTGGGATATGCAAGGGCGAAAGGCTATCGCCTTTGGTGTACGGAAGATTCAAAGTTCGTGGTCGCAGGATGTTATCTTTGATGAGAAATCCATGATTGCTAGGGCCCAAGGATAATGGTGTTATGACCGGTGAGACTTCTAAGTCTCGTGTTATTGAAATAGAACCTAAAGACCAACTAGGTTCTAATCGCTCAAGTGGGAAGTCGTAAATGATGAGCTTGAGCAGAGGAGGTTCAACAGAAAATACACAGCACTACAACAACAAAGAACTGAGGATAATTTGGCTTTCACTAGGCCAAAGCGAGCATACAAGGTGTTCTCAAGTCTGATCAACCCCTCAAGCACTATGGGCGTGCTAATATGGTTGAATATGCACTCTGTGGAGGAGGACGAGCCGTCTCCTTCAAGGAAGCTATTTGTGACAAGGATAGTGAGAGTTGGTTGGTCTGCGATGGAGGAAGAGATGGAATCTCTTCGAAGAATCATACATGGGAGGTGGTCCCATTGCCCATAGGAAGAAAAGCTATTGGTTGTAAGTGGGTGTATAAAAGAAAGGAAGATCTTTCGAGCTCGGTGGTGTAAGATACAAGGCAGGCTAGTGGCTAAGGGTTTTGCACGTAAAGAGGGTGTGGATTACAATGAGATATTTTCTTCGTGGTGAAACACACATCTATTCGGTGCTATTGAGTATTGTTGCTTATGGTGATTTTGAGCTAGATCAACTCGATGTTAAAACACCTTCTTGCACTGAGACTTGGATGAAGAGATCTACATGCATCAACCCGAGGGCTACAAGGTTGAGGACAAGGAGCATCATGTGTGTCGCTTGAGGAAGTCACCGATGGATTAAAGCAATCTCCCGGCAGTGGTACAAGCGATTTGACTCCTTCATGCCGAAGCATGGGTTTTCCGGCGATCATGATTGTTGTGTTTACATTCGAAGCTTCATGGAGGTAATTTTATCTATCTTCTTTGTATGTGGATGACATGCTTATTGCTTCTAAGAGCGGTGGAGATAGATAGGTTGAAATCTCAACTTGGTGAAGAGTTCGAGATGAAGGACATGGGTGCCGCTAGGAAAATACGGGTATGGAGATTAGAAGAGAGCCGCGATCGACGCATTGTTCTTAAGTCAAGGGCTACATAGAGCGGGTGATCGCGAGGTTCGGATGCAAAGTGCTAAGTCGGTGGTGACTCCATTGGCTCTACACTTTAGGCTTTCTCGGTAATCAATCTCCCACTACAATGAAGAGAAGGCGACATGGAGCGTGTTCCTATGCTAGTGCGGTTGGCGGTTTAATGTATGCAATGGTGTACACGCCGATATTTCACAGCGGTTAGTGTGGTCGAGATTCATGGCTTAATCCGGAAAGGCGACCGAAGCAAAGTGAAGTGGGTCCTCGTACTTAAAGGGTACCGCTGATACGGTCCGGTTTTGGTGGAGAAACATGTCGATTGACGGGTTTGTGGACTCGATTATGCGGCGATCTAGATAGACGGCGATCTACTACGGGTTATGTATTTAAGATACATGGAGCTCGGTTAGTTGGCGATCGATGTTACAGCTACAAAGGGCACTTTCTACTACGAGGCCGAGTACATGGCCATGGCAGAGGGAGTGAAGGAAGCATTGTGGTTGTGGGGTCTTCTAGACAATTTGGGATTGAGCAGAAAACGCGGAACTTGTGGTGTGACAAATGAGTGCAATTCACTTGGCGAAGAATCAGTTCATCATGCTCGTACCAAGCATATCGATGTCGTATCATTTTGTGCGGGATGTCATAGAGGAAGGTGATATTTCTCTCATGAAGGTGCACACGAATGAGAATCCCGCGGACATGTTAACCAAGGTGGTCACAGTAGTAAGTTTAAGCATTGCTTAGACTTGCTTCATATCAACCGTGTTGATCTGCCCAAGAGGGCATGGCTCTTCGGGCGTAATGGGTAAGGTGGAGATGATTTGAGGTGAACTACGATGAGCTTGATCGGTGGAGATGCGTGGCGACAGCGGTGTAGTGGCGAACCGATTGGCCGATGGAGATCTCTAGATGTTCTTGGTGTTCTTCGTGTTCGGCCCAAAATTTGAGGTAAATCAAATGATGTACGAGGTGGAGAATTGTAGAACATGCACAAAAACATGCACAAGACAGCCAGTTCAAGAGTCGACTACTAGGCATTGTAGTCGACTAATCTACAATGTATTAGTCGACTAATCTAAAGTAGTAGTCGACTAATCTAAAGTAGTAGTCGACTAATCAGATTTTAGTCGACTAATCTACAATGTATTAGTCGACTAATCTAAAGTAGTAGTCGACTAATCTGGGCAGATTCCGAATACGGGTTTGGTTTTAAACCCGGTTCGTTTAGAGTTTATATATAACCCTAAACCTGATTATTAGGTAAGTTTGAAGCACGTTTTGGTGCAGCCTTTGAGAGGGTTTTGTGCATCTTTGGAGAGGAGATCTTTTGAGAGATTGAGAGGTTTGTTTTTAGGGTTTCTTTGTGAGAACTTGTAATCCTAATTTGTATTCTCTCTTTCTATTAGTGAAAATCCCCTCCTTACCCCGTGGACGTAGGCAACTTGCCGAACCACGTAAATCTCGTGTCTTTACTGTTTTGCTGTGTATTTGCTATCGTTTGTGGTGGTTTCTCTCGACGGTTCCGCGGTCCGAGTGCCCAACATAATTAGTTCCAATGAAAATAAATTTGGTACCTAACTATTCCCATTTATTATTGTGTTCATTCCTCCTAAATGAACGTTGTCTCATAACTTAATTTAAGTAACCCGTTCAATCCGTTTCGGTATTTTAGTTTTAGCTACTTCCCATATGCAATTAAACTCAATACAGTTTTATTTTCTTACTTCTTTTGTTTATAAATTTTCCTAAAATATTCTAATGATATTATGTGTTGGGCATGTATGCGTTTTAGTGAAGTCGAGGTCAGGAAACGATGCTTCTCATATATCAACTATTAGTCCTCATGAATTATATTTAATCTTAATTAGATGAACTAATTTGAAGTCATTTAATTCCTAAAAAGTTGATGTGGTAACGTTTAAGAACAAGAAATCAAGAAATTTGGTTACTCTTGCAATTTTTTCTTACTTATTTTTCATTTATAACCAATGATCAATATTATAAATTTTGAAATCAAGGGTCACCAAATTAAATAGTTATACTCAAAAATTATTGTGTAATCAAGGATAACAATAGTTTAAATTATTCAATATTAATTTATTGGAAAGTTTGGTTATGTTACTTAGGTATGTAATTATAGAAAACCTTAAGGAGTTATATATAATTTGTTATATACCATATAGAAAAGTTTGGTTTTATTGTGTACTCAAGGATGACAATAGTTTAGTTTATTGTAGAGTTTGAGGAATTATTTGTGAGAACTTGTAATCCTAATTTGTATTCTCTCTTTCTATTAGTGAAAATCCCCCTCCTTACCCGTGGGCGTAGGCAACTTGCGAACCACGTAAATCTCGTGTCTTTCTTGTTTTCTTTGTGTATTTGCTATCGTTTGTGGTGGTTTCTCTCGACGGTTCCGCGGTCCGAGTGCCCAACATAATTAGTTCCAATGAAAATAAATTTGGTACCTAACTATTCCCATTTATTATTGTGTTCATTCCTCCTAAATGAACGTTGTCTCATAACTTAATTTAAGTAACCCGTTCAATCCGTTTCGGTATTTTAGTTTTAGCTACTTCCCATATGCAATTAAACTCAATACAGTTTTATTTTCTTACTTCTTTTGTTTATAAATTTTCCTAAAATATTCTAATGATATTATGTGTTGGGCATGTATGCGTTTTAGTGAAGTCGAGGTCAGGAAACGATGCTTCTCATATATCAACTATTAGTCCTCATGAATTATATTTAATCTTAATTAGATGAACTAATTTGAAGTCATTTAATTCCTAAAAAGTTGATGTGGTAACGTTTAAGAACAAGAAATCAAGAAATTTGGTTACTCTTGCAATTTTTTCTTACTTATTTTTCATTTATAACCAATGATCAATATTATAAATTTTGAAATCAAGGGTCACCAAATTAAATAGTTATACTCAAAAATTATTGTGTAATCAAGGATAACAATAGTTTAAATTATTCAATATTAATTTATTGGAAAGTTTGGTTATGTTACTTAGGTATGTAATTATAGAAAACCTTAAGGAGTTATATATAATTTGTTATATACCATATAGAAAAGTTTGGTTTTATTGTGTACTCAAGGATGACAATAGTTTAGTTTATTGTAGAGTTTGAGGAATTATTTGTAATTTAACATCATTAAAATTCTAGATCAAAAATAGGGTTACTAGCATATATACCCTTAAATCATGGGTATTTGCAAATATACCCCTCAATGCTTAGTATTTGCAAAACTACCATTCAAATAATCAACTTTGTGAAAAGTACCCTAAAACCAACAAATAATTAACTTGGTGCTACAAATTTGACTATTTTGTTGAAAATGTTTTACATTGCGATTATAAATTAGCTTATTATAATTGATTATTAATTACTTTGAGAGTAATTTTCTCCAAAATTATCAATTTAAGGGGTAGTTTAGCAATTACTGAGATTTAGAGAGTATTTTACAAACACCCATGATTTAAGGGGTATATATGCAAATAATTTATGATGTTCATTCTTGATTTTCTAGGGTTAGTCAGTAAATTTATGAAGTTTTAGGGTTCTTACAGTAAGTTAGTTAAATTTCATGGTTCTTTCTATAATTTTTTCTTGTTTGTTCTGTAATCTTACAAAGATTTAGGTTAGGGACGTTTCAATGAAATTTTTAATCTTTTGAAGTCTTGTAGTTTTCTACAAATGTTGTAAGTTCTGGGATTTTTCTTAAAATCTACATGTCTTTGGGATTTTTAAAGTTCTATGAAAATATTCTGAAAATATGCAATTTTTACAAGTCTTTTGGGCTATATCTATGAATTTGGAAGTTTTAGGAACTTTTATGCAAACTAAGCAAATTTTTGAGGTCTTTAGGTATTTCTTCAAATTTACAAGTTTCGTGGACTTTTCTATAAATTTTATAGATCCTAATAGTCTTTTAGGTATTCTGCTCATTTTATAGATTATGAGAACTTTTAATAAAAATTTATAAATTAGTAAAGTCTTTTAAGGGTTGTATATAAATTATATATATATTTAAAGGTTTTATATGCAAATTGTCAAGTTGATGATGTTATTTCAACAAACTTCGGCCCACGCTTAATAACAAAACAATATTTTCATAAAAGAAATATGGAACCCACGTACATCATGAACTTGTGATTTTGCTTATAAAACACCTGGAATCTATAAAATTTACGTGGGGATTGACTAATTTGTAAAATTTTACAAAAAGTCCTCATACTCTATAAAATTTGAATAAATTACTTAACGACACATATTGTGCAAAAACTTAGAACTTACTCATTTTTCAGAAATACCCAAAGACTTCAAGAATTTAAAGATTTTGCAAAAAATAACTTATGAAATTAGCAAAATGCCCAAATGACTTTCAGAATATTACTTTTTAAAAAAATTAACAGAAGTTAATGCAGTCCAAAACACTTCAAATTTGATATTTTTATAGAAAATCCTCAGATTTTAAAAATTTGCAAAAAATCCACAAGAATTTCAAACATTTACTATTTTTATAGAAAAGTCCCAGCTTAACAAAAACCAGAAATTCATAAAATTTGCAGTAGAAATAACCCTGAGTCTTCAAAAGAACATTGAAATTTTATAAATTTACATAAAGAACCCTAGATCTTCAAAAATTTGGACTAATAAAATGAATATGCATGGAAAGAAAATATCATGAAATTTGATGAATCAAATTCAAGAAGGAATATATTAGAACTCATTTACAATCATCATCTACAAAACAACTCCTGTAACAAGAGCAAACATATAATCCATTTACATGTGGTTATAATACTCTATGCTCTTGGTTGTCATTTATTCATAAATTACATATGTTAATAAATATATTAATTACGTATTGTATTTAAAACAATTTACTAAGATGATGAGTATAATAACAACAATGAATCAATTAACTAACCAACAAGTTTGATTTACATGGATTCGCTAAACTATTTCTACACAGTTTACTCAGAAATTTATGTATTATTATTGTATACAAACACTCAAAATTTCTTTGTGATGCTTTCTCTTAATCTTTTTTTATTAACTTTCTCATTTTATTATCCACAAAACAAATTCAAGACATAAAATAATTGTGTCAGCGTGCAAAGCACGTGCACTATACTAGTACTATTCTAAAAGTGTGTTGGATGTTAAAATATTTTCTTTCCAAAAATGCCCTCGAAGTGTGTATAAATGTAAAAATGTCATTTGTATGGTTATGGGTATATAGGTAATTTTGTTTCTATTAATGATAACACACACACATATATGTGTGTGTGTATAAATGTAAAAATGTCATTTGTATGGTTATGGGTATATAGGAAATTTTATTTCTATTAATGATAACAAACAAACAAACAAACAAAAACAAACACACACACACACACACACACACACACATATATATATATATATATATATATATATATATATATATATATCAAGGTTCTATGAACTATATATATATATATATATATATATATATATATATATATATATATATATATATATATATATATATATATATCAAGGTTCTATGAACTATATATATATATATATATATATATATATATATATATATATATATATATATATATATATATAATCAAATCATCATGATATTATTGTATTATCATTAATTAATCATTTTAAGAATTAATAGGTAGAGTTATCCGGTGTTTTTCATTAAGAATTAGTGGGAAGTCTGTTATGAAATCAAGAGTCATCATCCCTATATATCCAACTTAATTGTCACAAGTTTGCTCTAGACTTTCCTTAAATTAGGTTGTCCTTGCACATCTCTCTCTCTCTCTCTCCCCCTCTCCCTCTCCCCCTCTCCCTGTCTCTCTCCCCGTCCCTGATAAAATCAATTAAACCAAGGAATTGTAATGCCTAACTCTCTCTTTGTATCTAAGAATTACAATGGTGAAACTCTAATTCCATTTGCATGCATTATAATAAGGATGTTTACATCAAAACCATATTTATTTTTGACCAAATTAATACTTACCACCTTTAAAGTTTTTTTTTTTATATAAACCACATTTACTTGCTAACATGTTAGCAATGTCGCACATTTTTTTGCTCTTCACCCACGAAAAATTAGATATTCTCATTTTACCCCGATCTTCTTCCTTCCAACCCCTAACCTTAACCCTAGCCTCCTCCATCCTCCTCTTCTACAAACCCTAACCCTAAACCTAAACCATAGCCGTCACCTCCCTCAAAACCCTAGCCCAAACCCATGGCCGCCACCTCCCCCAAGACCCTAACTGTTGGGTCCCTCCCATGTGAAGAGAGGACCGCTAGTTAATTATTTTTTATTTGATTACTTTCGGTGGCCTTGACTATGGACTGTTACCTCTCCATCTTTGCAATCATTCACAAAAGAAAAAAACGCAAAGAAGAAAATTGGCCAAATTTTTTTCTTCCTCTGCACAGCAGATTTTGGGTTGCATTTGGAGAGCTTCCTACCGTTGAATCATCGTGAAATTTGGAATGAAGATAGAAGAGAAGTTGATCTTCATATTTACCATTCGAATTGTTGAGCTTTTAAGTGTTGCTCCCAGAATCCTTCACGCCGTTTGGTTACGGGTTGGGTAAATTTTTCCTTTATTTTCTCTTTCTTTGTGAAATTAATTCCATAGCTGCTGGAATTGGGGTTGTGTACCCGTTGATATTAGATTAGATTGGGTTTATAACCTATTGATTATAGTGGAGCTTTGATGGACTTGTTGGTCCCGTGGTTTTTACTCTTCGATTTGAAGAGGTTTTCCACGTTAAAATTTCTGGTGTCGTGTGTTTGTGTTTGTTGTTGGTTATTGCATATTTTTATTTCTTATAATTTTAATCAAGTGTGGGGTTTATTTCCCAATGAGTGATATCAGAGCCTGGTTCGGTGAGTTTTGCTTGATTGAATATGGAGACAAATACAACCAGAGTGATTATTCAGAATGGTTCAAACTATCATGTGTGGAAGGGGAAGATGAAAGATCTCCTTTATGTGAAGAGTTGGCACTTACCCGTATTTGCTAAAGAGAAGCCTGAGTCCAAGACTAATGAGGTCTAGAAATTTGAGCATGAGAAAGTTTGTGGCTACATGAGAAAGTGGGTGGATGACAACGTTCTTAACCACATTTGTGATGAGACCAATGCATGAAGACTGTGGGATAAACTGGAATCTTCATATGCTAAGAAGACTGGCAACAATAAATTATTTTTGATCAAGAAATTGATGACTTTGAAGTACAGGGAAGGTTGTACAGTTACAAATTACTTGAGTAAATTTCAAGGGATCAGTCAGCGTTATCTGTAGGCGTTAAAAATTGCTTATCAGTACCAGAACAAGACTCGTAAACGGTGGGTTGACAACGCGACTCGAAAACGTTGGCGATTGACTACGCCGCAAAACGCATAAAGCGAGTCAACAAACGCATGTGAGTCGGCAAGGCGTACAAATCGACAAAGGCTTCGTAAGGAGGGATCAATCTAACAACGGTGCCTCAGGTCAACAAGATTTGACGACTATATTCGACGAAGCAAGATCGGTCGGATTCGAACGTCAACGAGATCGGATTCGAACGTCGATGAGACCAAGTTCAAACGTCGACCAATCATCATTTAAACCGTTGACGGGTTGAAATCAATCAAATGAATCGAGCACGGACTTGAACAGACGATCGGATTTCAGAGCTGTTAAACCGGAACAAACTAAGAGTTGGTCCCGGAGCCAAATACAGACGAAATCTAAGTCCGGGAAGACCAAGAGTCAGAATAGGCAGGACCTAAGCCCGAGAAACCGAGAAAAAACGGCAAAACGGCGAAACGGCGGAAAAGACGGCGAAAAACGGACTCGCCAAGTGGCCAGGTGGTCGCATGGCCATGGTCGAGGTGCCGGCCAAGTGGCCGAGCCACTTGTGGCCCGGCCTACCCCCCCATCCTATAAATAGGGGGGGTCTTCCTTAGTTCAGAAGGCTGGATTGGGGTGGAAAAAGGCGGGATTTCGTCGGATTTCGGGGATTTTCGGAGATCTCGGACTTTCTGATATTTGTGAGAGAGTTCTCGCGAGACCTACGAGCCGTTGACGACGCTCGAAAGCACCGGCGAAGCACGAGCTCGATCGACGCCGATCTACAATCGCGAGGTGTTTAATCCGGTCGGCTACGTAATAGCGCCAGGATTTCTCCTAGTAGATCTCACCCGCCCGCGATCCTCTCCTTCGTGAGTGTGATCCCCGGCGCATCCTCTCCTTCGCGGAGTGTGATCCCCTTAGGTGCTTCGCTTCCTTCGCGGAAACGAGCCCCTTCACGCCTCAGAAGTTTCGTAACCCGGTTTCCAACCGATCGAATTATGCGGTCCACTGGACGATTCAAGTCCCTAAGACAGCAAAGAACCCACACAAGCGAGGATCCCGTGATAATAGAGATCCGAAGCGCTTGTTCATACAGAAAAGTTGTAATCTTTTGTTTTCATTGTACTTTAAATAAAAGGCAAATTTTCTTTTTGAATTTTGTTGTAGGCCCAAGAAGTCAGAACGAGTTCAAAGACAATGAATAACAAAACAACTTTCCCCGCCAACAAGCCGGGCGATTACGCTGGGAGCCACCGCCTCAGATCGGAGGTCGCCATGCCGCACCGCGATTCCTATCCCGTGGAGGAAGAGGTCGAAGTTCGAAGTTCGACCAGAGAAGTTCGAGGAGTACCTATCCCCACCCTCCTCCGATCTAGTTCCCCCGCCGCCCAAGAAGGTCTCCGCCAGAAGGAGAACCCGATGGGCCTCCGAGGTAGAGCCCCGTGATGGCGATCCAACCTCCGCCGCAGGTAGCTAAAAATCCCCTCGGCCAAGTCCACTACAACGGCGCCGAGATGAACGCCGATGGCGTGCCGCACTCTCCAGCGAGCCCGCCAAAGGCGACGACAAAGCATGGCGCAATACGCCAAAGCCATGCAATCCATGGATGGGATCCGCTATGAGGCGGATCTAAGATCCAGACTAACCTGCAGGCTTCACCAAGTTATCGACGGTCCATCCAAGCCGCCAACCAATGAGTGGGTCCGTGTCAAACGGAACCGCTTCCACGCCAGAGCGTATCCGGAAGCGCCAAGACTCTGAGCAGCAGCTTTGGTGCGCAAAGAAGCTCGTGAATTGAAGAAGGAGGTAGTAAAGAAGCCGCTAACATACCACCGTGTTTGGAGGCCCAAATCTAATGGTACTCCAACCCCAGCTGGCATGGCTTCAAAAGCTAAGATTGCCAACATTCCACTTCCTGTCCCGGCGCTTAAGCCGAAGGCTATAAGCGTTTCAAATTCAGCGCCAAAGCCCGAGACCGCCGGCGCCAAAGTCAGCATGCTCAGATCTCAATCGGTGGTGAAGCCAACTCCCGCCACCACCACCAAACCAACTATCAAGTATCGTTTGGGTCCTCTGAAAGAATCACGGGTCACTCCTCATGCAGGAGGTCGCACCCGCCTAACGCAAGGAGGGAAAATCCCTATGGTCCCACCAACCGTAATAAAGGTCGGTCCGAGTCCACCGAGACTTCACGCTCACATAAGCGAAAGTCAAGGCGAGTCACTTTCGGTAATTCTCAGAAGGAGACGCTTTCGTCTGATGACGACGACGTTATACCCGAGGGATCGTGCCGATACATGGCGGGTTGCTCCGGTGCTCACACCGATGAGCTGTACTACCGTGCAGGGAGTACGAAGAAATCTCGAAGGGGCTACCCTAAACTAACACAGTCATGCTTGTGCTCCAAGCTCATCAAGACAGTGCTTTCGGAGTGCAATTGCCATCAAGAAACTCCAGAAAGAGTCTCGATCTTCCAGAGACTTAGCATTGACACGTCAAGGCCTAGGTCAAGGCGATTCCGCAGAAGGATGACATCCCGAGAGGATGAATTGCCAGAGGTCACTAATAATATGACCGGCAAAGAACTGTCGTCACGGGCTATTCCCGCCAAGACGCAACGGTTAACTCGCTTGCGGTCCCGACTATCCGACGGTCCAATTACGACAAACTTCGAGAGGGATACCGCGAGGATGATGCGTCGGATGTTGGCTCGCAATTGCCTCGATATCTGTATCTAGCGAAGGTTGCCCCAAGAAGCTTTATGATCGCATGCATCAAGTGGCTAAAATGCTAGACGAAGCGTTGAATAAGCAACGGGAAAACTTCAAGTTAGAGATGGAGTTGGCCATGCAGACGATGAGAGAAATGCATGACCAACAGATCCAAGCCTTGACAAAACATCAAGGTGAATCGAGTCAGCGCATCGACCATGATCAAGATGACAGCGATTCAGACCAGGAGGAAGCACAAGAGGATGATAACCCTCCTAAACCACGCAACGCTGGACATAATGTAGATGTTGTTGCTCATGAAAGCGAGAAGATCAAAGACCTCGAGAGAAAAATCAACTCATTGATTTCCGCTCAAGAGGTGAAGAAGACAGGTATTCCTTGCCCATACCCAAGGGAGTGGGAATCAATCCCATACCCATCTAAGTTTAACTTAATAAACTTCACACCGTTTGACGGGAAGGGTTCCCCGACGCAGCACTTGATTTACTTCAAGTCGCACCTCGGAGTTATTTCCGGCAATGAGCCCCTGATGGTTCGGTCATTCGTTGGCACCCTTCATGGAGCTGCCTTCGATTGGTACCGCCGTCTTAAGCGAGGAGCATCAACGGTGGGGCGATATGGAGTCTGTTTCTCTCAATTTCTTTGGCGGCGATACGAAGTATCCATGGAGCGTTACTCGGCGAAAGCGAGAATAGCGGGCTGTGGATATCTTTGTCAAAGCGATTCGAACAAGGCAATGAAGCTGTCGGGATCCGATATGAGAGGAGTTCATCCACGGACTGCCATAACAACTTGTCGATAGGCGTGCTTTCGAGCAATGGAACGGCACCGTCCAACACAGGAAAGACTTGAAGGTCGGGGTGAACAAGCGAAAAGATTCTTCAAGAGGAAAAAGGAGGCGGTAGGCCAGTGACCCGAAGCGTAACTTTGTCCCGTGGCAAAGGGAAAGAAGCGAGCCAAAGGCGGTTCGCGAACCAAGCGTTCCAACTCAACCCTAGCGGCGGCGGCAACAGCGGCCGGGCACAATCCGCGGTGGCAGCAGGGCCACGAGCAATCCTCAGGCCGAGATTCCTAAAGTCCTATTCCTTTAGGGGCGGCGAGATTCTGGTCTCTTCAAATATCTTGTGGAAAATAACAAGATCAAGCTCCCTCCGATTGAGAATCAAGGCGAAGCAATGAGGACGAGCGACCCAAAATACTGCGTACCATAGAGGCGGTTCATCACCACCAAATCTGTTTGACCTTAAGGATAAAATCCAGGCCTTAATTGACGTAGGGGTCATCACTATGAAGCCGTCCAAAGAAAAGAAGGTCGGAGCAAATGCGGTGTCCATAAACTTTGGGTCAGTACCATTGACATGGTTTGAGCCTAAACCAGTGGTCAAAGTCGCAATGAAGGCGGTGAATGATGACCCACACGAACAGCGCCGAAAAGGACTTGTATCATTATCACCCCAAATGGCGAAGTCACGTGGATCCACCGGACACGCTTGAAGATGATCAATGGGTAGCCTCTTCTTCATCGAAGGAAAAGTCAAAGCGGAAGGGAAAGGCGTGCCATGCTACTTCCGCAATTCGGAGGAGATGTGGCGGTGGTGACATTCGGTGGCGAAGGGAACACGAAGCCCATGCCACGAGGACGGACACGAGTACAAATACAAGTACCGGAAGTCCCGACCAAATGCCAAGACGCCGGCCGAGCCGGGGTACCAACAACCCTCACCAAGCAGAGAAAGCGTTAATGCCAGGTCGCTAAAGAAGCCACAAATGGCAAACCGCGAAGAAGTTCACCCGGCAGCTTCTGCTCAATCACCCGATTAGAAGAGACAAACCGAAGCTCCAACTCCCATATAAACCCGGCGTTATGGCCCAATTGGCTAATATTCCCGCAAGGATCACTCTTTACTAGCCGCTAGGTTGTCAAAAGAGACAAGAGAAGCTCTTCAAGAAGCCCCGCCGATTCGTAAGTCTTCCTCACCCGCATTATGCCGAGTCCGTAAGAGTCGGCCCAACAATGCAACCTTATGGCTAAACACTTCCCCGTGATCACTTTTACAAAGGAGGATATGCGCACGAGGAATTCCAAGCACGATAGGCCGCTATACTTCACCGGTATATTGGCTCTAGTGAAGTTAACCGATCCAAGTCGATCCGGTTCCACAGAGCATCATGCCCTCGCTACCATGTATCACCTTGAATCCTCGCAAGAAGTCGGCATTGTTCGCGTAAAAGTCGGTTTTATTCATTGTTGTTTGAACTTGCTTACGCCTTCGGGCCTACAACAAAAATTCAAACAAAGAAAAATCGCTTTTATTTTATGGCGCATAATGAAAACGAAGATTACAACTTCTTCCTTTTATGAACAAACGCCGGATCCGCTTATCGATCCTCGCCAGGTGGGTTCTTCGCCTGCGTCGGGACTTGAATCGTCTGTGGACCACCGCTAAGCATTCGATCCGTGGAAACCCGGTTTTGGAACTACAGACGGAAGGGGCTCGCTTCACGAAGGAAACGGTTTAAGGGGATCACACTCACGGCGAGAGGATCGCCGGGATCACACTCACGAAGGAGAGGATCACGAGCGTGAGATCTACTAGAGAAATCACAGCTTATTCTCAGAGCCGACCGGATTCGCTTACCTCGCTAATTGTAGATCCAAGGCCGATCGAACTCGTGCTCGCTGCTCGAATCGTAGGCCAACGGCTCAGATCTCGCAAGAACTTTCTCAAATATCCAAAATCCAAATCTCCGAAAATCCCACCGACCAGCCTTTAAAATCAAGAAAATCCCCGCCGTCCCCGAACCGAGGAAGACCCCTACTTATAGGATCAGCGCCCGCCTTGTTGAGCCACCTCGCCATGTTGTCGAGCCACCTCTACCACTTGTCGAGGGACCCTACCAAGTCGTCGTGGTGGCGCCATGCTTGGCCGAGGTGGTTTTTTCGCCGCTTTGTCTTCGCCGTTTTGCCGTTTTGCCGTCTTTTTTGGGTCTTCCAAGATGATCTTCCTCCTGACGCCGCCGTTGTGTTTGAGTCCAGATCCCATCAACTTTTAGAGCACAATCACCATTTGTGTTGACGGACTGGCACGGTTGATTCCGCCTCGCCGACGCTTTGAGTTTAGTCAACTCGCCAAACTTAGTAATCGGGTTTATTCCACGATACGCCGCTTTGTTGACTCAGACGCTTTGTCGACTCACTTCATGCTCGTCGACTCGCTTTATGCGCTTTTGCGCGTAATCACGCCGCCGCCAGCTTCGGTCATGTTGTCGGATGAGTCGCCTGCTGTCACCCACCGCCACGAAGTCTCGCCGCATCGATAAGCAATTTTCAATGCCTACAGATATTCTCCAGTGTTCCAGCTCATTTTGACGAAGTCCGGGACACTTTGATATGATGAGCCCTTCACCCTTCGGGCCGGTGTGATAGGACTCGTGGAATGACCTTGGCGCTTGATCTCTCCACTCTTTCAGCCTTTCCTGCTTTGTAGGATTGCCGGCTGTATTACGGCATCGCATTTTTTGTCCGACCGCTGTCGAGATCTTGACCAGAGTCGATGAATTTCTTTTAAGATTAGCTCCAGATTTGATTCCTCCAATCCTCTCGTGTTCTCCGCTTGTAGGATACCCGGGTGTTACTGCATCGCATTTATTGCTTGACCGTTGTTGGAATTTCGAATCAGAGTCGACTAAGTTCCCTTGTTGTTGACTCGTTGGTGGATTGTCGCCCAATCGACCATCGAGATTCCTCCATTGATCGGGAAATCCTTTGTCGGACGCATTAATTGGCCAAACCTTCCTTCGCCGCAGTGCAACGCTGACCGGCGGCGGCGATCTTACGTGATCCAAACGTTGATCCGCGGAATCTTCACCTACACGCTGGTAGGCATCGTTATCAGATACTCCTTGTTGAGTAGAATTTATCCTCTTTGAGGTTCCACCGGGAGGAAATTGAGGGTTATCGAAGTTATCCTTAAGAATATGGTAATATTCTCCAGAACTTCGCTAAGAATTAGGAAATAGTTTATACTGTAATTCTATTCGAGTAGGATTAGCGACGCTGATTTGCGCCGATGCTATCTCGAACGATCGAAGTTATCCCTAAGAATATTTTTATGGAAATATTCTTCCGAACTTCTCGACAAATTAGGAAACATTTATACTGTAATCCTATTTGGAGTAGGATTAGGCGACGCTGATCGGCGCCGATGTGATCCCGACGATCGAAGTTATCCCTAAGAATATTTTTGTGGAAATATTCTTCCGAACTTCGATAAATTAGGAAACAGTTTATACTGTAATCCTATTTGGAGTAGGATTAGGCGACGCTGATCGGCGCCGATGTGATCCGCATCGATCGAAGTTATCCCTAAGAATATTTTTGTGGAAATATTCTTCCTGAACTTCGATAAATTAGGAAACAGCTTATACTGTAATCCTATTTGGAGTAGGATTAGGCGACGCTGATCGGCGCCGATGTGATCCGCATTTATCGAAGTTATCCTAAGAATATTTTTATGGAAATATTCTTCCGAACTTCGATAAATTAGGAAACAGCTTATACCGTAATCCTATTTGGAGTAGGATTAGGCGACGCTGATCGGCGCCGATGTGATCCCGACGATCGAAGTTATCCCTAAGAATATTTTTGTGGAAATATTCTTCCGAACTTCGATAAATTAGGAAACAGCTTATACCGTAATCCTATTTGGAGTAGGATTGGGCGACGTGTTGATTTAGGCCGAGGGCCTTCACAGGTGTTATCCCTAATAAACCTTCAGAATCTTTCCAAATATAGCGGAGGGAGTAGGAGCCAATCAACGGACTGATTTGGCACTATTTTGACCTCCGGATAAGGTTCCAATTAGGACTCCTAATTAGGGGCTGATTAGAGTCCTAATTAGAATTGGTTTGGGCCCATTAGGAGTTGTTATAAATACCCATGATCCCCCTTTTCCTCTGACCTAGGCCGGCCCCCCTTGGTGTTCTTTTTCTCTTGTTTTCATCTCGTCTCTCGCCGTCTCATCTCTCTCAAACAACGAGGTACATGCACGAGTATTTTACAACGCTCTTTTTTTTCTTTTTTTTCGTGTGTGTGACGCGGACCGCGAGGAGAAGAGAACGAGGGCACTGATGGGCGGCGGGCGGCCCGCTGGTCGGGCGCTGCTGTGCCACCAAGGCCGCAAGGCCATGCCAACACTGGCCACGTAGGCCACGCCGGTGTTCGCGAAATGGAAGGCCAGCGCCAGGCCATACGGGCCACGTGCTCGGGCCGGACGGTGTAGTTCATTGGTGTCCGGGCTTTTTTGACACTTTATTTGTTGATTTTCAACTGTGTATTTGACTCTATTTGTCTTCTTTTGTAGTTTCCGATGTCGTCACGAAGATCTCGTGTTCAAAGGGGGCGATCAACTCGCATGCCGCGTGAATGCACGCCTCCTTCTTTCGGTGGTGCGCTAGCGTTGTCGTCTTCTCATATATATATACGTTGTATCCCCGCTTCGCTCTCCTTTGTGAGGCGATTGGGAAGAGCCGAAATCCTCCTTTGTGGGGACCGACGCTTCAGATTGTGTATACTCGTTACGACCCCGCTTCGTTCTCCTTTGTGAGGCGATTGGGAAGAGCCGAGGTTCTCCTTCGTGAGGATTGAGGCTTCAAAAATCACCCGTCTCGATATCTTTAACGGAGCGATTTCATACCGCACTTTGCTCAGAGAACGGGATATATTGCCGCTTTGTTTGCGCGACTATATTTATCGCTCTCCGTATTCGATACGGATGAAATCGCCATACCCGCTATAAGGTCGGACTCAATCTATGTAAGATGAATTCAACGCTTTTACTAACCGAATATTTTCTCGATTTCGCTTGATTATTCCTCGAGCTTTTTCAACTTACGCGTTGATGGACGCCATAGTGACTATTATTCCACGTGTGACGATCCCGCGATTTGTATCTCGCCTCGATTTGCACCCGGCACATCATCGGAGACGATTCAGACTGTACTTGAGGGGAGTTCCCGCATCCTCAGACTATTGGTCACCGATGCGCCACTTGTAAAAGACACCAGCTCCACTGAACCTTTGCAAAAAATAGATTATCTGTTCGGCGACTCAGTTAAGGATCCGGATACAGCTTTTATTGAGAGTGAGCGGTGGTTGAACACAGACGACGGAGGTCCTTTGTATATTCCCCGGATACCTCGTCAGCTCTCATTGACCGACCTTAGACACCATGCTGTGCCACGTCGTATGTCTTGGCGTCTGACCGAGGAGCATGATCATATCCATTGCGGGTTTATTACTCACAGCCAGCCTCGGTTCCAACAGAATCGATCATCGCCTTCGCCCCGAATTGTGGGTTGGACACACCGCCTGCGATGAGCTTTTATTCCCGCCGACTTTGAAGAATTGCCTCGTCTGTTGGGGTGAGAGATGCCGTCATCTAGTCATAGATTTTATGGTTGGGTTCACTAATCAAGTAAACATTGGTGGGTCGCCGACCAACTACGCCCTCAACCGATGGGATGGAGAACTTCGCCCCGCGCCTATATTCGCCGATTCGTACACCATGTATGGCCTTCCAATCAGCCAACCATTTCTTCACCTTATTCAAGCTCTATAATCCAAATTAATACGCTTCACTAAACACTACGAAGTTGGGGCTGGCTTTACATGAGATGTACCGATTTCGTGTCTACCCATGGGGAAGATGTCAGATCGAGTACTTCCTTCCAATCGTGAACCGAGCCTACCAAGGAACACACCACCGCTACAAGACTTTATGGGATCTCACTTGTCATTATTATATAGCTCGCCCAATCTCAACCTTTGCGCCAAAAGAAATTGCAAGTGAGTCTCAAGCAGTCACATTACTTGTTCCAAAGATTGGAGGACAAATGGCGAGGAAATATGTGAACTCCACCGCCACTCCTTCAAGGTTAATGAACTGATAGAGAGGTTCGAGGCTAACTCCCTATCGCCGCCTATGCCAAAGATGGCTTTCCTCTAGGGACCAAGTTTGCAACCTTTCGCGGACATGCGGTGAAGCCTATCCAAATGACAACTCTTCTAGCCTGGCTATCTTGCAATCAAGCTAAAGAAATGTGTGGTTCCACATCAATCCGATGATGCTTTACCCTTGGAGGTCCTTATCCCGCAGCTGCCTTGCCCACAAGAAGGAACTCTCCTTCCTAATGGTGGCCAATATTCACCGTGGGTTGGCATATAGCCCCAAGCATCAAAGAAGGGATGAGCCATCGCCACGCATTCCTTCCGTCCGGTAGAGCTCCCATATACCTATTTGATGACTTGGTCGGGTCCTTCATCGCCCGACATGATGTCGGCCGGGTTCCACTGATTCGCCTACTCTTTCTTGCGGTTTGTAGAGGATTGCGATGGAAAGGGCGTGGCTTTACAGATCAAGAAACATGCGATTCATAAAGGTGGATCTTTTCCGATGTTTCCCTCCGGGTCAATATGGTGAGTCCTTGGTCGACGAGGAGGTGCCAAAGACACGCCAGACTTCGCTGACATTGGCCGTTTAACCGCTAGTGAACATCGCCGTGGTATCTCATTTTCCGGTAAAGGAGGAATGCTTCATTGAGCCTTTTTTCGCCGCTTTGCTCGCCAGCCTTAGCACGCACCAACTTTATGTTGGGAACCCGAACCGACGGCTCCATCGCTGTGGGCTTGTGGATGGCCTTCGAGCATGGTTGTGGAGCCATGGGATGTACCGGTGCTAGATTCAGCCTCCGAGCTCGCACCGCCACCGGAGTCGACATTCCTTCATTGCATTGGCTATTAGTAGCTAACGAGCCCCGTGGAGGGCTATCTCGCACTGTGGCCAAGCATCGCTATGAAGCCGACACTGTGACATCCCCGTGATGCCAAGTTCGTGAGGAAGCCGCCAATCTCATCCGCCAATTGAGAGATCGAGGAGGAGTTCCACGACTCGGGCCGACTTTAGAAGAGGACCAAGCGAGGTTGCGTAACCTCGTACTCTCCTTTTCCCCTTTGTTTTCTCATCCTTTCTATGGGATTCCTTATTCAACTCAATTTTCGGAAAATCTGAAGAAGAAGAATTTCGACCTTCTCGAGGGGTTAAACGAAGAGATTAGCCCATAAGTCTCAAGGGAATCCTGGCCCTTTGATATAGACTTGACTAACGATGATCCTGCCGACGGAGGTAACAATTCACGTGATGTAACCCGAATTTTCGCTTTTGAGACTAACATTTCTCCGCTTGCATGCGTGGGGTTTTAGGGATTATGATTCGGCTTTGATTTTCCTCACCACAATTCCATTGGCCCGGCCATGCCGAGCCAAGTTTTACTCAACAAATGTATGGAGCTATGAGGAGGAGGCCAATGTAGGACCTCGATTCCAAAACCGTGTACATCTAACATCGATAACTCTCTTCGATGGCTAATGCGAATTGAACCATTCGAATTGCACTTCACTAATTGTCCTTCACTTTTGCTCTTTTAGAGAGATTGCAGGAGACAAATGCACAAACCGAGACTAGGCAAGCTAACCCCACTGTAGGAGGTAAGTAGCTTTACCTATTGTTCGTCAACTCTTAGTTGCATTCGTTTTCTTAATGCCTTCTTTTTCAGACTTCTCAATGGAAGATTTCGTGGAAGCTGGTTTATACGGCAATACTTCCATGGATGACCTGCTACGCACTTGGTCACAGGATGGCGATGCATTTGGTGAAGATTTACCCAAAGCTACAATCCCTGAAGAAGGTATGAATTTTCTCTTCGATTAATTATAGGACCAGCCATTTGGCCAATACTACTATAATTTACAGGGCCTGAGAAGTTCTTTTCATGTAGTGGCAGGCACTCTTCCCGCCGTCTCAGATCGCCTACCAACATCGCCGAGATAGATGAGCACACCGAGGGGTCACCAGAGATAGTTCTCCAATGATAGTACTCGATAGACTCGCCAGCCCCTCAAACTATGCCAAGGAGACGGTAAGAGTCCTTTAACCAATATGCATTCATTAGTTCTTGGTTGAAGATTCTAAGGTCCTCTTTTCCTTTATGCAGAGCCTACACCTCGACTCCATGATCTGGCGAGAGCGCTGATGCTGGATGAAGATCCATCCCATCTTATTATCTGTTTGGAAGTACGCCATTCTTTTTGGTGAACACGGTGATCGAAAAGGTTCTTCATGGCGGCTTTCTTCATCGGCCAGCCACCGCTGATCCTCGATGGCCTTGATAATGATATGGGTTATCCCGAAATGCTCTCAGCCATTGCTGACGACCTCGCCCATCTCGAGAGAAAGCTTCAGAGACTGCAAGAACTGCGGGCAGCTGGAGCTTCTTCATACATAGCCGCCGTGACCGACGCCGCTTAGAGGCATGGCGCGATGCTCGTGTTTTACCGGCTCGAGGTCCGATGCAGAGACCGCCATCAGCTCTGAAGTGTTGTTGCCAAACATATTCTTCCCTAAGCCATATCCGACCGGTATTGTGGCGAAAAGAGAGGATAATATCGCCGTGGGAGAGCTCCATGCCGAGGAAGACAAGATGAGCAGCTTGGAGCCGCTAAGGCTAACAAGGAAGAAGCTCGGCCGCGATCTAGGGAACTCGAATCGTCGGGCGTAAACCGGCCGAGATGGAAGAGGCAGCTACAAAGACATTGAATATCGATGAGGAGTCTTTCGTATTGAGTTGCGTGGGGAACTCCACCAGCTTATAGTGATGAAGTGTCTCACCAACAACAAATCCTTTGTCATAAACTTGATGTTTAAACAGCTTGTAGCTCCTTCTATATTTATTTCAAATGAATAAGATTTATTCCTTTCATTATTTATTATGATTCTTTTACTTCGCCGTAAATAATTAACCATAATACTTATAGGATTTTGGCAAACCCTCACCATCAACGGGTTTGATCGCCTTTACCAACTACCGCTTGAGTTGGCTAGCGCGATGGATTATCCGATCCGCTCAAGACGCGGACGCTGTGCTAAAAGAATGAAACTCTTCTAGACTTGTTGCTATGATATTGAATACATAGGCTCAAGACTTTTACGCAAGAGACCACCCGCAACGCCCAGATTACACGACTCATCCCTTCTTAGGCTTCAAGATAAAATACCCAGTGGGACTCGGTGTCTTCTTCAATCGGAGAAAGACTAAACCGCAACGCTGCGGTGAGGCATTGGCTTTATCCCTTCTTAGGCTTCGATAAAATACCCCGTAATCGCATCGGTGTCTTCTTCAATCGGTAAAAGACTAAACCGGCGACGCTGCGGTGAGGCTGGTTTAGGGTTATTGGCCAACCCCAATCAACGTTTGACGAGCCTTTACCAACTACCGCTTGAGTTGGGCTAGCGGCGAATTGTCTAAACTGCTTCAAGACGGACGTTATGCTAAAAGAATGAAAATCTCTTAGACTTAATGCTACGATGTTGAATACGTAGGCTTCGTCTTTTTCACGGGAAGACTAACCCGAACGGCTAAGGATTTACCGGCAATGCCTGTTAGGCATATGCTTATCCCTACTTAGGTTTCGTGGATAAAAATACCCTTAATCGAACTCGTGTCTTCTTCAATCGAGAAAGACTAAACCGCAACGCTGTGGGAGGCGCTGGCTTTATCCCTTCTTAGGCTTCGGGATAAAATACCCCAAGAAGAATCTTGGATTAAGGAGTTTTGATTGATAGGATTAAATTGGTGAGAGAGGAGGAACTTTATATTCTATTTCTCAGAATGAAACCAATAGCAGGGGCCTGCTATAGGGATTAAGAGGGTTCAGACGCCCTTCACCGGACGACTTGATCCAAACAATCTCGGCGATACCTTCACGGCGCTACCTAAGATGTAAGTTCCGCTTACCTTCACCGGCCACCGAAAAGGGATGGAACCGAGAGGATCTCCACCGAGAACCGAAGAGACTCGTGACCTTCACGGACAACCGTCTTAAAATCCCTACAAGATACCTTCACCGGGCGCTACCTAAGATGAAAGATGGATCTAAAAGTGGGATCTCCACTGAGAACCGAAGACTCAGCGACCTTCACGGACAACCCGGTTCGAAAATCCCTACGATACCTTCACGGCGCTACCTAAGATGAAAGATGGAACTAAAAGTGGGATCTCCACTTCGAGAACCGAAGACTCAGCGACCTTCACGGACAACCTGGTTCGAAAATCCCGCCAAGATCTACCGGGCGCTACCTAAGATGAAAGATGGAACTAAAAGTGGATCTCCACTGAGAACCGAAAAGACTCGTGACCTTCACCGACAACCTCGTCGAAAATCCCTACAAGATACCTTCACCGGCGCTACCTAAGATGAAAGATAGAACTAAAAGTGGGATCCCCACTTCGAGAACCGAAAGACTCAGCGACCTTCACGGACAACCCGGTCGAAAATCCCCAAGATACCTTCACCGGGCGCTACCTAAGATGAAAGATGGAACTAAAAGTGGTCCGGAGCTTTACTTTTCAAACCCTTCTTAGATAGCTCCCTATATCTTCGGGTGATTCATGGTAAACCAGCCTTGTTCACATGAAAGTCAGGATTGGGAACAATCACCCTGATATACCACTTGCAGAACCCTAATGTCATATAACAGTTGGGTATGTGACGAGGGAGCAAAAATCTTGTCCCTGTAGCCCCAGCAGCAAAATGATACCAAGCACGAGCCCCATCTACCAAGCTTCCCATGCGCAGCAATCCTGGATTTGGATTCCCGACATAGAGCTGGTTATATCCAAATTGACAAGTAAATCAGCAAGGCAAGTAGGGCTCAATATAACATTCAGTCCCATTCAGCCTAGCAACGAGGTGACCAACCAATTGAAGCACCCGCTGGGTAAACAAGTAAAACCTTCACTGCTTGTGCCGTCTTCAAACTCGTCCTCAGGACTTATATCATCGATCTCGAGAAAATAACAGTAAAGATGGTAATGATCTTTGTTCTGAAGAAGTCTACGAACCCCTGTAGGGTATTTAATCATCAACTTCAAGCGTTCATATCTCTACAGCAATGAGACGCCCTCTCCACTTGGTGCAGCAGCCGACATCAATGAGGAGTAGTGTGAAGTGAACCATATCACCATATAGGTATATGGTAACTCCACTCTAGGAATTGCGACGATCTTGCGGTTGTTATCCTCTTACTTGGTATTCGTAGCTAATTC